>OZ018401.1:71010268-71334744 GCA_963969585.1 Drosophila helvetica | reverse complement strand
GGGGCAGTTGCCGACGCAGCCGCCGTTGCCGTTGCCGTCGCAGCTGCGAAAAGAGAAGTTTAATTAAAACATTTACGAGTACGATTTGACTTTAAGGCGAAATAAGTTGGCCCTCGCTCGGACAATAAAACATGAGACTTGCAATTGAAAGAAAAACTGAATTTGAAATTGAAAATGAACCCAATACCCAAGATCCGAAACCAAAAGCTCACGCACTCACTGCACGCTCTCTTGACCCTGACTCACGTACTCAATATGCAAGTAATGCAGCCGCGGAGGAGTCACCAGAGGCCCTCGAGAGTCTCTAATTGTCTCGGAACCACTCTGCTGAACTCTGCGTACTGGCATGGCCGTCTCCGTCTTGGCTAAGCCGTCCACCGACGCTAATTACTTATTGCCCAATTGCTTATGCCCAGAATCTGATATGGGTTTGATTTCGGGCTTTAATTGTGACGCGGCTTCAGTCCACACATCGATACTGTGCTGTGCATGCGTGTGGCTCAGCTCTGAAGGTCAAAGCCAAGTCTCTGCCCAAACGGGAGCTATATAAAACCACTGCAGCAGCTCCACAACCACACACAGTTCTCGCAAGAAGCTCGATCCGATCACTCCAATCCCAGTCAGTCAATACAGACCAAACTATTTCAAAATGTTCAAGTTGGTGGTATTGTCTGCTCTCCTCGCCGTAGCCGCTGCCCGTCCCGGTCACCTGGTGGAGTCCTCCCCCGTGGTCTATGCCGCCCCAGCGACCACGACCATCGTGCAGGAGCCCTACCTGGCCAACGTGGGTGCCGTGGTGAAGAGCGTTCCCACCTCTGTCTCCCACCAGAGCCAGTCGGTGGTCCACAGCTCTGCCCATGTCGTCGAGGATGTGGTAGCCCCCGTGGTAAATACCTATACTGCCCCCGTTGTCCACACCAGCTACGCCGCATCTCCTCTGGTCCACACCTCGTACGCCGCTCCCGTCGTCCACACTTCCTATGCGGCCACTCCCGTCATCTACAACGCTGGCTGGTAAGGACGCAGAGCGTAAGAACGCACTGGATGCTCGGACGAGCGATCTGGATGGCCTAAAATATAATATTGCTGTTGTACATAAACGAGTTTAATTACGAGTAAAATGTGATTTTCGAAAGTTAATTCAAAAATGTTTTTTTGGGATATCGGAACTACATATGCGCGGTGGAGATATAGCGATTAAACGTTAAACAGGAAGCTATGGCGCGCCTAGATTATTTCGTGATCGGGAGAGTTCTGTCAACCGACTAGCACCAGAAAAAAGGACATCCATGCTCTCATGATAACTAACAATCATTGAAGTTTCTAAAAATCGACCTCATTTTCGTAGTCGGGGCTTTGATGCTGATCGACAGCCTGGATACTCGCGATCCTGTAGCCTCCCGAACATTTGGCTGAGAAAATCAATAAAATATTGGTTTTGCCTCACGCTATACCTCAGGCTTACAGCGGCCGATCTTGATCGATTAATTTAAGATTTCTAGATACAAAAAATAAATTTAATGATTTATGAGCGCACCTGAATGGCAATCCTATATGCATCATTGGAATCCTCCATAGGTTAAGTCCGCATATGTCACGCCTGCCTGGCATATTTATTGGGTATACATAATGGTAGACGACTTTAACGCGATTGAATCTGACGAGGTGTTGGAATAGATGTTGCTAGGGAGCTTTGCATTTATTACTGAATCAATTTCTCAGTTCTCTTTTGGCAGATGAATGCGAAATTGCCGAGCACAACAGAGACAATAGAGAGAATCCACTGCTCCCCCCACTCCCAACTCCCCACCGATGTGGCGAAGTGGCATTCCTCCCGCGGCTCCAGCGGTTTCCCGATTGCTGCTTGGCTGCACTGCTGTCTCTGGCTTGCGGGGCTTCCCAATGGCTTGACTCGGCCGGGACTGGCTGCTGCTGCTGCTGCTGGCAATGGTAATCGGAGACGCTGCCTAAGTCGGCTGCTCCGCCAGCTGGCGGTGGACTGCAAGACGATCAAATGCTGACTGCTGTCAGGGCCACCCTAAAGATTGTGGAGCTCTATTTGCATTGCTAACTGCTTCTGCCTCTGCTTCTGCTTCTGCCGGGGTTGACTTGACTTGTCGGCTGGCTGTAGTTGTGCTTTAGTTGATGCCCAGCTGTGGCACGCTTCGGTTCGAGAGAAACGCATACACCCGCTCAAGATTAAGATTATCTAACGCCAAAAAGAGATTATGTCCGACTCAGATAGCAAGCTCATCCACGTGCAGAGCGGACCGCCGCTGGAGCAGCACGAGCTGCAGCTCGTGGTGCCAGTGGCCACCAGCAACAGTGAGATCCCCAGCCTGGACAGCACCCCAAAGCTCTCGAAGCGCAACAGCTCGGAGCGGAGTCTGCCCCTCAGGAGCTACAGCAAGTGGTCCCCCACCGAGCAGGGCGCCACCCTGGTGTGGCGGGACCTGTGCGTCTACACCAACGTTGGTGGCTCCGGACGTAGCATGAAGCGGATCATCAATAACTCCACGGGGGCCATTCAACCAGGCACCCTCATGGCCCTCATGGGCTCAAGGTGAGTGGCAATAGAATAGATTGTTGAGCCAGTAATCGATACTGGCTCCGGCTTTGGCTCCGGCTTCGGCTCGAGTGCCAATGCACTCAAGCGGAAACTAGCAGACCCATGAGGTCCAAAATAGTTGTTAAGTATGTCATGATTGTGAATACTGATAAGCAACAAGATCTCTTGTGGATCTCACACGGGCTTGTCTCACTATCGCCCATCATAACTTAACACCACCCTCCCATTCACAGCGGTTCCGGGAAGACAACTCTTATGTCAACACTTGCCTTTCGACAGCCTGGTAAGTGGTACTACTTAGTAGTTTCGATAAGATTAGATAAGATCTGGAATCTGCCCTGCAGCAGGGACTGTGGTTCAAGGCGACATACTGATAAACGGCCGGCGCATCGGGCCATTCATGCACCGCATCAGTGGCTATGTCTACCAGGATGATCTCTTCATCGGTTCACTCACGGTGCTCGAGCATCTCAACTTTATGGTGAGCTCTAGATTACCCCCCAGATTATCTTTTGATATTTATCTAGAGATCTTCTCCCTCTTCCCAAAGGCCCATCTTCGCCTGGATCGACGTGTATCCAGGGAAGAACGTCGCCTCATCATCAATGAGCTTCTGGAGCGCACTGGACTCCTCTCGGCTGCACAGACCCGCATAGGCAGCGGCGACGACAAGAAGGTACTCTCCGGAGGGGAACGCAAGCGTCTGGCGTTTGCCGTGGAGCTGCTCAACAATCCCGTGATCCTTTTCTGCGATGAGCCCACCACCGGCCTGGATTCCTACAGTGCCCAGCAGCTGGTGGCGACGCTGTACGAGCTGGCCCAGAAGGGCACCACGATTCTGTGCACCATCCACCAGCCGAGCTCCCAGCTTTTCGACAACTTCAATAACGTGATGCTCCTGGCCGACGGCCGTGTGGCCTTCACGGGCTCGCCCCAGCACGCTCTTACATTCTTCGCCAATCACGGCTACTACTGCCCCGAGGCATACAATCCGGCCGACTTCCTCATCGGTGTCCTGGCCACGGATCCAGGCTACGAGCAGGCCTCCCAGCGATCAGCGCAGCATCTGTGCGATCAGTTTGCCGTCAGCTCGGCCGCCAAGCAGCGCGACATGCTCGTCAATCTGGAGATCCACATGGCTCAGACGGGCAATTTTCCGTACGATACGGAGGTTGAATCCTTCCGCGGCGTGCCCTGGTACAAGCGCTTCCATGTAGTCTGGCTGAGAGCCACGCTGACGCTCTTGCGGGATCCCACCATCCAGTGGATGCGATTCGTCCAGAAGATTGCCATGGCCTTCATCATTGGCGCCTGCTTTGCCGGCACCACGGTGCCGAATCAGCTGGGCGTGCAGGCTGTCCAGGGTGCTGTGTTCATCATGATATCCGAGAACACCTACCATCCGATGTACTCCGTGCTGAATCTCTTCCCCCAGGGCTTCCCTCTGTTTATGAGGGAAACCCGCTCCGGTTTGTACTCCACGGCTCAATATTATATAGCCAATATTCTGGCGTTGGTGAGTTTTCGAATAGTGTTCCCCTATGTTTCCATAGAATTATTTAATTTTTTTATCCGAACTAACAGCTTCCTGGTATGATAATCGAACCGTTTCTGTTTGTCACCATCTGTTACTGGCTGACGGGTCTGAGGTCCACCTTCTATGCCTTCGGGATCACTGCCATTTGTGTGGTTCTCGTGATGAATGTGGCCACCGCCTGCGGCTGCTTCTTCTCCACCGCCTTCAACTCGGTCCCTCTGGCCATGGCCTATCTGGTTCCACTGGATTACATATTCATGATTACATCAGGCATCTTTATACAAATTAGGCAAGTAATTCACATTCTTTTGGTGACCCCGAATTTGATAGACTTTTTTATCCTTTTTAGCTCACTCCCAGTGGCCTTTTGGTGGACGCAGTTTCTCTCCTGGATGCTGTATGCCAACGAGACCATGACTATTGCTCAGTGGTCAGGAGTGCAGAACATCAGTAAGTGGAATCAGCAGTTTGGAGTCGGGGTCACCATTATGAAAAATCCATTCTTCCGCAGCCTGCTTTGAGGAGAGCGCCGATCTGCCCTGCTTCCACACCGGCCAGGATGTCCTCGACAAGTACAGCTTCAACGAGGATAATGTCGCCCGCAATCTGCTGGCACTGGTGGGTCTCTTCTTTGGCTTCCACCTCTTGGGCTACTACTGCCTGTGGCGGCGCGCTAGGAAGGTGTGAATCGTTTGCTGTAAATAGAATGATTATCCAATAAACAGTTTCCATACACTCGTATAGTTTTCCAAATGCATTTATTAACACATTTACATTGACATTGACTTAACCTGACTCTGTAATATATATCAACATTAAACTGAACATCAAAGCTAATCAACGCACGCACACATAAGTACATATATATATATATGTAGCTGTAGCTGTAGCTGTATTTGTATCTGAATCTGTATAAACTATATAGTAGGATACTTTGCACTTAGTTAAATTATACATATGTATGTAGTTCGTAGCTCGAGCTGGAGCTGGAGCTACAGCTAGAGTCAAAAGTGGCCCAGAGGGCATTCGTTTTTTCGAGTTTCAAGTTAAAACTAAGTAACAAAAAAAATAAGTTTATCAAATAATTTATGCATCCTTACGTTCATTTTTTTTCATAGAAATCACAGCGAGAATTTTTTTGTTGGTTTACTTTACTCATAAATATTATAAATATTATTTTGTATTATTTTGTATTATTTTGTGCGCATCAATTATGATGCTCATAAACTTTTAAGTGTGTGAGGGATGCTTTCAGCAACATTGAGACATACAATAGTATAGTATACGTACAGACATTGAAACACATTTAACGCACACATAAAACGATTTGGATTTACTTTCCGGCAATTAACGCTCTAGTTATTCGTATTTGATACTCATTGGATTTACATTTATCGTAAGGTAGGTTTTTGCATAATAATCATTTGCGCAACAATTAAAAATAGTAGTTATTCTGTTCGAATTTTTCAATTGACAGAGTTCTTGTTGAAATGATGAGAGAGAGCGCCGCGCCGCGCTGTTCATGGACAGTCCCGAAAGATACATACATATATGCTGTATATTATATAGGAGATAGTTGGACACTAGCTTTTGATATGGTTATCGCTGGAAAATATTTCCATTCGATTCTGGGATGGGGGAAAAATAGTTTGCGTGGAGAATGCAATTGAATTTAAGACAGAGATATGGTACGGTTTACTATAGGTTAAAGGTCATAGGTTCAAACTGGTTATGTATGCAAGTATACTTTCGGAATCTTGAAGCGATTTATTCTGAAACGGGTGCACAATTGCATTTCCCACCTTATTCAATACTTAATCTTTCGTTTCATACTCGTTATAATAAACATTAAATTCGATTTGTTCTGCACACTTACCCAATGGACTCCCATGGGACTGGGTTGGGTGCGAGATTAGGTGCGCACTGAGGGCCATGTACATAAGTACTTGGACCCTTACACACCTACTTGGCGACTCCCTGCTCCTCCACTAGTCTGCTTACAACCTACCGGTCGAGATTACTAACGATCCCAACACCTACTGCCTCTCTTTGGTACCACGTTGCAGTGCAGTTCTCTGCTTTCGTACTTTGGTTTTGTCTGTGATATGGAAACGTTGCCGGCTAAACTCTAAACTCTAGACTATAACTCTTTTCCACTGAATGCCATGCCATATGCCTAAATGAAACACTAACTGAGGAACAACACGTAAAGCTACATTAAATGCGAGATCATACGTATGGAGGGGGGCAATAGGAGTGTGTTTGTGTGTGTGTGTATGTGTGTGTGTGGGGGGGGGCAATACTGAAGTGGCATCCCAATCAACCTACAAAAAAAAAACCATATTTCTACGAGTATCTCTAGCTGTCAGCTCAGGGCCTGCGCTTTTGTACATATTTACATGGTTGGTCGGGCATCCCATCCATCCCCTACGTGCTGACATTCTGAAGAAACCCCGCCCGGGGGCTGCTGGAGCCTGTTCCTGGTCCTGTGCCCGCTCCCATTCCCGTTCCCATTCCCGTTCCTGTTCCGCCCGTGCTGCTGATGAGTATCATGCTGCGGCTGTTGGGCAACACAAACACCTCCGTCGCGAGCTGTCCAATCGGACTCATCGACTGCGACGTTTTGATGGGACTCCGATTGGGCTCGAGCGTGGCCGTCCTGGGCTGCCAGTCCTGGGCGGTCTCTGTCGAGGATTGGGTCGGCACACTGCTCTCCAGGGTTCCCGGCGCCGTCTGGGTGGAGCTCTGGCTCTCGTTGGAGAGCAGCCGCGTGGTGGTGGTGGTGCTGCTGCTGCAGGTGGCCGAAATGGTGGTCACCGATCTGCGCTTCCTCTGCTGCAACGACTGCTGCGACTGCTGCGACAGGGACTGGCACTGGGACTGGGACTGGCACTGGGATTGGAAATGGGAGGATGTGGCTGTAGTGGTCAGTGTCTCGGTTACATTGAAGCACACGATGGTGTCCCTCTTCCTCAGAGTGGTGGTGGCGGAGGCAGTGCCGCCTCCCAGTGGTGGCATTTCCCCCCTGAGATTCTGCTGCTGTTTGTTGCTCAGGTCCGACAGACTGATGTTGTTCTTCAGCAGGATCTCCAGGTTCTCAATGGAGTCCTTCAGGCCGCTCTTCTCGTCCCTCGCTATCTCATCCCTCAGTTCCGCCACCAGGGTCCTTGGTGGCGCTGTGGGCGTGGCCGCCGACTTGCTGGTACCCCCACACTCGGAGCTGTTGTCCGCGAGATTCGGATTGGCGTTGCGCAGGAGGGTGGGCAGGGCTCCGATGGTCGTCACACTGGAGCTGTTCGAGATGCTCGGCGTGATGCCCGTGGAGCTGCTCACCGTCGTCCCGAAGGAGGAGGAGATGTTGTGCTGCCGGCAGAGGGATTTCCTGCGCTGCGCCGTCAGGCTCTGCATGTTGGAGTTGAGATCGATGTCTGGTGAGGGCAGGAGATCGTCTTCATCCTCATCCAGCTGATCTTTGGGCAGCTCCTCCTCTTGCTCCTGCTCCTTCTCCTTCTGCGAAGAGCTGCTGCCCGCTCCTCCTTCTCCCTCCTTCACGAGTGTCAGGGTTTTGGGTGGCTCTATCTCCGACTTGGCCGGCGACTCCTCCTTGATGGCAGCGGGAACTTCGAAGGGCTTCTTGCCTTTAAGGAAGTAGGTGATCATGGAGCCCTTGCCCTTGACATTGACGCTGCCGCGGCACGTGAGCTCGAAGCCGCGTCCCTCCAGGATCTGCTGCGTCTCCTGGGTAACCTGTGCAAATCAAAAAAAAAGAGAGAGAGAGAGAGAGGGAGGGGTGGGGGAAACAAGCGATAACATAAATTCAGGCTGACAAGTTCAATGGCTGCTGCTGCTGCCGCTTCTGTTGCGGCAGGACCTTATTTATTCGCACACACAAAGGCAGACGGGGGTGGGATGGCTCAATAATTCAAGATAACACCCTTCACCCACTACGTCTCCCCCGGGGAGGCGGGGCAACCCGCTTGTCGCACGCTTAATAATTTATTTCCTTTGCAAATTCTTTTCTGTGTTGCCTTTGCGTCGTTTTTATTGACGCCAAGCAAATAAAATCAAATGCGCATTTGTATCTGTATCTGTATCTGTACCTGTCCCCCGCCATTGGTATTTGTCTGTGTCTGCGTCTGCGTCTGTATCTGTATCTGTGCCTTTTTGCCTGTTGAGTCAGCGGCTGTCTCTTTTGGGAAAAGTTTTCGGTGACACTAAAAAACTTTCCGCTGAAAATGGTCAACCATTTCCACTGGCTGCCATTGATTAGACGGGTATGGTTACGCCGCCATGCACACGATGCCACACCACTCCCCTCCCCCAAATAAGTTTCAGGTGAAACTTTGGTCCAGAGATTTCCCCTGGTTTAAGAGCCATCTTGAAACTTTCGATAATAAAAGTGTGGCCGGCACTGGCAAACCGCACTGCTTGAGCTTGAGTGCCCGCGATTAGTTGGAAATTAAATCAAGATCGGCTTCAGGTTCAGGCGCGGGTGCGGGATCGGGTTGAGGACTCACCTGGATGTGATCCACGAGGCCCGTGGAGTCCATTCGAGAGGCCACATTTACGGCATTGCCCCAGATGTCGTACTGCGGCTTGCAGGCCCCGATGACGCCCGCCACCACAGGGCCAATGTTGATGCCTGCAAAGGAAGGGAAATCCAAATGAGTGGATTTCCCAATGGCGAGATACGCCCCGCTTGAGAGACTCACCTATGCGCATCCGAAAGTTGTTGAAGGAGTGCATGTTGACCTCCTCAATCTTGTCAAACAGCTGCAGGGCATAGTCGGCCATGGCAGTGACGTGATTGAAGTTGACCTGGTCGCAGGTGTTCACCGTCAGCCCGGATGCGGCCATATAAGTGGCGCCCGTGCTCTTGATTTTCTCAATGCAACTGCGGGGAAAGCGGGGAAAAGCGGATAGTGTACAAACCTTTAAAAGGGCTAGGACAGGGAAGTGGAAGGTAGAAGGTGGAACGGGGAACGGGGACTCACCGGAAACGCTCTTCGCTCAGCAGTTCATCGAAATCTGCTATAATCTCGTTGAGCAGACGCAAGCACTCGACGCCCTCGTTATTGCCCTCCAGCTCCACATAGAATTCGGAGAAATTCGGAATGCTGGCAAACAGGATGCACACGGAGTCGCATTGCTCGTGATACAAATCCTGCAAGAGTCGGCACAAAATTAAATTATATATTCATCTCTGCTGGCAAAGCTCTTTTCTGCAACTGTTTTTCTGTGCACTCCAGTGCACTGAGACAAACATTTTGGGAATTAAATATGGAATAACACTCTGCTGGCAAACAATTTTGTCTGTTTTTGCTGGATTACGAAGATTTTACATAGCCAGAAAACCCCCTCTCCCGCTGTGCGCCTTTTGCTCTTCTAATATTTATGAAGGAGCTCTTGCCGCTCTGCTCCAGGTCCTCTCTTCCTCCAGTTAGCTTTTGGTGATCGATCCCGTACGAGCTTTCAATTCGCGCAGTGAGTGATGCTTTTTGGAGCATAAATGGCAGCTCGTTGCCAAAGTCGTGGCGTTGTCGTGTCGTGTCGCACTCTGTTGCCATTTTGGCTATCAAATATCGCTGCTTAGCTTGTTGGATTTGCATTTAATGCGGGAACATGTGCCACGCCACGCCACGCCACCGCTCACCCTCACCACACCCCTTCACCACGACCCGTTGGCAGGTGCAGTGAATCATTTTCAGGCCCCGCACACACATGCGGTCGCATCAGCATCCACCTCTACTGCTCGACTGATTCCAAGCAGTGCCCCGCATTGGTCCTCAGCTCCGCAGGCTCCATCCTTCGTTATTACCGTTGCCCGTTCACGTGCCCGTGCCCGTGCCCGCTCTCCCTCTTCCTACTTCTGTCGCTTGTGCATTTTGGCGCAGATTTCACAGCCAGAAAGTTTTTTAATATGTTGAACAGTTTGCTGCATGCATCATGAATATATGTACGAATAACACTACTACTGCATATACATACGTACATATGTATGTATATTTACTGCGTATGTATATGTATAGCTTGTGGATAACATGAGTGTATATGTATGAATATATGCAGTACGAGTATACTCACATCGAGGTGCTTCTCGCGGCTCAGAAAATGCTCGGCCACGTGAACGGGCAGAATGTTTTCAAGCAGTTTACGATTATAAGCCTGCAAATGTTCCATATCCTCCTTTTCCTCTGCAAAACAAAAAAAAAAGAAACAGAGAGAGAGAGCAGAGTAGAGTAGAAGAACAAATTGGAATATCAGTTTATCAGTTTAGCGTACCGTGAGAGAAGTACATACATATGTATGTTCATTCTGAAAGCAAAAGCGCCAAAGCTCACTTTGGGAGAGAGAGAGAGAGCAGGAGAGTGGAGTCGTGGGTGTATACGAGCGGGAGGGAAGTGGGAATGGGAGTATGCAATTGTGAACTAATACTAATGAAGTGGCTTATGCATATGTCAGGCGGCACTGAAACTTTCTGCACTTTCTGCACTGTGTCTCTCCTTCACCCACCTTCCTCTCTCTCTCTCTTTATCTCTATATATCCGTCCTCACAGATGAGGGGTAAATCATTGCAAATGAGTGACGTGACACTGTGTCAAAGGGAAAAGCAGAAGGGAAAACAGAACATCATCATCGTGATTATGAGCCGACGCTTTTGTTGCTAACTTTTCAATGGCCAAAATTTTAATCAGCGAAAATTATTTGAGGGTTTTCCTTTCATTAGGGGAAGAAAATTTGACTCGTACGCCATCAAACAAATGTAATGGTTTTTATGTACCAGTGTCGGACGGGGGGTTGGATGCCAATGAATGAACTTAAAATACAGAGACTTCATTTTAAAATGTACAGTGTCGGAAAATGTACATATATGGAAACAGTAAATGCTCTTTGAATACATTCTTCAAGGTTAACATTCTTAGCACCTTTCAAGAAGTTGCCATACCTTTTGGTATTTTAAATTTGACTATTCCTTTTCTATTTCCTACCTCTACACAACTTTTTGCACACTTTCCAACACTTTCAGGTCTCACTTAATTACTGCTTACTGCCTACTGCTTACTGCCTACTGCTTTATCTGCGCACTCACCCGTTGCCTGCAGTTTCCAAATGAAATCCAAGCGATAGGTGGCCTCTGTCTGGTGGCTGTGAAAGATGAGGGCCAGCATGAATGCAAAGAGGAAGATGGAATCAATTATGTAGCGCAGCAGGGCCTCCTCATTCCTATTCCATTAGCAGTTTATTGTCGCGCAGTTGCAGTGGCAGTTGTAGTCGCAGATCCAGTGGCAGTAACGAAGGCGCAGGGAGCCCCAAAAAAGGGCGATAATCACGAAGCAAAGTTATTCCAGTCCATTAAAGCGTAATGCGATGGCAAGAAAATGGGAGAAAAGTAGGCAAAATCAAGATAGTGTTGCAGCAGCAATGAGAGGCAGTAGAAGCAGCTGCTTCTTGCCGATAGCAGCGGACAAAGGCGGATGCTCCGAGCTCCAGTTGGGTCCCAAGTGCTAAATAAAATTTTAATGCGGTTTGCGGCTGCAGTAAATGCATTTCCATCCCAGGCCCCCTGAAAACCCCGCGGAACTCGAGATCCAACCCAACTTAAATTGCATTACGGCATAATTCGTTTTCGTTCGAAGCCAGCAGCCCGAGGGCAGAGGACAGAGTACAGAGAACAGAGATGGGGCACAGATGCAGAGATACTTACGCCAATTCATGACTTATTTCCTTGCTCCGCGCATATAAATAGGAGGAGCAGGCCATGTAGCTGCCGGAGGCCAGGAGCAGGAGCATCAGCTTGAGCAGGATCCGCAGCACTTGGTAGGTGGCGCAGCTCATCATCGAGAGCAGAGTGAGCAGCAGGAATGTCTGTTCGGAATCGGAATCGGAATCAGGAAGCTATAACTCCAGCAGCTATGCCACTCACTCCTCCACTTACATTGTACGCCAGATAGAAGTCGCAGTCGGGTGCCCTTACAGCCAGTTCCGACTCTGGGAACAGCATCTCCTCCAGATTGTATTCGGTGACATTCACCTCCATCAAGAAGCGATAGCTCTCGAGCTGCCGCGAGGATTCCTGCAACTAGAGATTGAGAGAACATAGCGAAACGTTCCTAATTAGCTGCTGGGCCATGAAACGAACATTAGAAAAGTTTAACGATCTGTGGGCGAGATTCTAACGAGTGCCACTAAGCGCCATTAAATGCGGCCTCCCCAAATGAATGCGAATGCCTCTTAAAGTGCCGTTAAGCACACACAGTTCGAGGACCCCAGCCCCTAGACCCCCAGTCACATTCTGTCGAAACCCCCCACAAAGTGACAACGAAATGTCAAAGAACTCTGAGGCCGAGACTTTGCACAGACAAAAGGCCAGGGGGCAGGTAACAAGTCGCCCATAAAGCCACCTCTCACCTCATCAGGGAATCATCAGGGGAACCTCGGGGAGGGAGGCAAATTCTTGTTTTTCCCAATGGCCAACTTTAATGGAAAAACTTTTGTTTTGACGCGCCCCCAAACAGCAGCAAAAACAAAATGCAGAGCAAACGCAACAAGCGCGCCGCCAATTTTATTTCGACTACAAAACGTAAATTTTATTTTTATTCGTTTCTAAGAGGGTCGCCTGAATACCCAGCCAGCCACTTCACCCACTTCACCCCTGCATTTTCCTAGTGGGAAACTTTTGCCAGTGGAAAATCAGAGAGATTCCAGAAAAATGCACAGCCAAATGAAGGGGAAAGGAAAGGAAAGGTTGCCAGTCCCTTGGGCTGCTCGGAAAATCTGGCGTACCCTTAACTTATGGAGACTATCTACAAATTTCCCTAAGCCTCATAGCTATGATGCCCATCCTCAAAAGCCTCCTCTAATGATATCCCCTCCCTCCTACGAGTACGAGTATAATTCGTATTTGTCGCATATGCAGATAACAACTTTCGCGAGGATACAACTTTTGGAGAGGCACAAATATAAAGAGCAAATATAATTTGACAAATATTTCAGCATTTGTCAGATTCTTTAGACAGAAATATGACAAGATAGCAACCACACATATTTCATGTGGATCCTCAATTTTTTGTACCCGAAGCTCTTGGAATTCTCATAGATCCATTGAGTTTCCTTTGAAAGATTTCACCAATTGAATAAAAATGCTGTAAATAAATATCCTTTGTGCCATTTTTCTGTTTTGCACTGCATTCAATATTTATGCCATAAAGTTAATAGAGAGTTTAAAACCCTCCCGGATCTCCCTCCCTGTATCCCTGTGTCTCCATATCCCTGTACCCCCCGTGAATACTCACCATGGCCAGGAGGGTGGTGAGGACAATCAGGGCGACGCTGGCAAAGGCGAAAAACTGCGATATCCTGCGATTGCTGTGAATGCGCAATGAGAAGCGTTTGATGTCCGATGGCAGCTAAAAAGTTGTGGAATTCGTCGAATGAAAAATGCAAAAATTCAGCGCCCACACCCACTCCCACTACCACTGCCACGCCCACTCCCCTTGTGTGCTTACCTGAAAGTTGATTTTATGACATGCCACCAGAAATACCAGAAATATCAACAGCAACAGCGCCACCAGGGACAAGGCCAAAGTCAGCAGGGAGCTGCAAAAGATATGTGTGTGGGGTGGAGAAAGAAAGCAGAAAATGTGGAATGGCCACAAAGGGCACCCAGGATCCAGGAGCATGGATAGTTGGCAATATAAATAAAACAACATTTTGGCAACATATTCGGAAAAGAGTAAAGAGCCAAACAGCCAAAGAGCCAAAGAGCCCACAGGGCAACGTTTCGCTTGGACGCCCTCTTTCATGCAGAAGAGTAGCAAATATGAACAGAAGGGGGGACTTGGGACTAGGGACTGGTCCTTTCCACTTTTCACTTTCCACTTTCCACTCACCTCTGGAACACCATCAGTCGCATGAAGCTGGTGCCGAGAAGGACCAACAGACTGCAATAGAAGTACACACACAACATGCGATCCGGTTCGCTGGCGTACTGCAAACAGAGAAGACGAAAATCGACAAAAATAACTAAAGTGGTTTTCCAAAGGATAACTTCGGCATGGGGATGACAAGAACGATCGATATGTATCGATATACAAAACGATTAATGGAAAAACCATAGAAATAAAGGACTCCATATACGATAATATAATTTGCAAGTATTTTATGGATTATGGATTTTATTGTACCTTCCTCTCCAGCACACTCTTCTTGAAGCACAGCAGCAGGGACTGGCAATGCTCAGCCCTCAGATGATCAATGCTGCGGGCGTCAATGGCACGCATCAGATACTCATTCACCTCATCCTCGGGATCCTTGGTGCTCTCCGAACTGTCGCCGAAACCAAATCTGAAATGGAGCAAAAACAATTACGTGGACAATAGTCTATGGTGGGCATAGGGAGCCGTACTTGGATGAATGCTTTTGGGCAGTGCCATGACCCATCATGCGCAGCTCCTTGGATATGTTTCCATTCACTTGCAAGCGATTTCGAGACTTCTTGTGCTTAAAGAGGGAAAAGGATACAGATACAGATAATCCAATTAAATATGCTCTCAAGTGGATACACTTACAGGTCTGTAGATATCCCCCGGAACTATGAGATACGTTTCTATTTGATGATCCTTGAGATAGGAATTGCGTTCGGCGCCCTTGCCGGCTTCCACCTCGTAGTCGCCATCCAGACATTTCAGCGTCTCCTTGGTGATGTGAACGCGTCTGCAGAAGAGGAAAAGCGGAAAAGCGGAAAAGCGTAAGAGCGTAAAAGGCGGAGGACATCCTAATGATTATCCGAAGCTGCTTAAGTTCTCCCTCTGCCACTGCCACTGCCACTGTCTTGCCTCTCCTTCTCGTGTATGTGGATGTGGATGGATGCCAACTGCAGTTAACCGCAGCAGCAGCAGTAGCAGCAGCTCGCATTACATGCCACACAAGCTGCCACAGCTGCTGCTCTCTCTCCATCTGCAGCACACTGGGTAAATAGTTTTTAATGCTCCTTGGCAATGGCTGCCATTTTCTACTCCCCGGAACGTGGCACGTTAAGAAACTTCATGTTGTTGATTCTATTGATAATTACATGACGCTTTGTTATGGATTGCTTCACTGCACCCTGCACCCTGCACCCTGCACTCCATCCCAGCCACTGTTCTGCATTCTGTTCTGCAGCTAACGAAGTTTTTACATGCACTTCACTCTCGACTCGACTCTCGCTCAGTGGCTGGCAGTGGCTTCCAGGCCAAATTGCAGCTTATCAGGCGACTGGGCCACCACCCACTGCAGCTATTGCAGCTATTTGCTTTTAATTTCACCCCCAGACAGGGCTAACAAACGAGCTGCCGTTGGCTGGCTGTAGCCATCGCCCGAGTGACCCAAATAAACTCAACAGTTACTTAAACTTCCACCCAAAGTCCAAAGTCGCAGCGTGAATATTCAAAAACTCAGAAAACAAGGAAGAACGCGGCAAGTCGAGAGTGAGGATACTGAGGATACCCCTTAATCATGGCAAACACAAGGGAATTTATGACTTTAACTGTTTAATACACGATTTTAACAATCAACAACTTTGTGACTTAAAAGTTAAGCAGGAAGAGGCTGTTCAGGGCAACAGCTCTGTTAACAGCCCAGGTTAACAGTCTGTTGGCGCTCGTGGTAACGCGTACTGTTACCGCTCTCTGACATCGCTCGCTCTCACGATCCACTGCCTGGTGCGAGCATACCCTCTCAAAGCTCCATTTGCTCCAACAGGGTATGCCAGGAACAGAAACAAATTGCTCAAGTGTTGAAGTGAGTGCAAGTGCAGCTGAATCAACAGCAACAGCAACAGAAACAGCAACAAAATATTGTTGCGGGGGCACTTATCAGTGGTCGTATGGTCGTTGGGTCGTGTGGGTGTCTCGTTGTTCGGGCGGTTGTGTGTGGGCGTGCCACATGCCACAAGAGAGTTGTGTGTGCTATAATCGATTGGTGGCGATCCTTAAAGGGGTCTTTGGGGGCTGTTTGCCAAAGCCACTCGTAAGTTACCAATAACTTGACACCCGCTCTCCCGGCTGCTGGTTGCTGCCACCACAAGACGCATGCAAAATGTGTGCGGCGGCAATTACAACGATTACAACGAATTGCCACACCCTTGAGCGGAAGGCAGGAAGGACGACCGCAGAAGAGGACAGGAGAGGAGGCGGCGACACTTTCGGACTTTCAAGTGCCATCGTGGACGTGGCAGGAAGGTGCTCGAGAGACTTTTGGCCCCGCGCGTACCACGAACAACGAACCACGAGCCAAGAGCCAAGAGCCAAGAACCAACGTGGCTTTAATTGCGCGAAATACACAAACGGAAGTGGCAGAAACTTGTCAACGGGGGAGGATAGCCAGGGAGCCGCCTTCCGCAGCTCTGCTGCTGTCTAGGACGACTGCCATTCATGGCCATTATTCACAGCTGTCGCCAGAAGTGGCACACGAACTGACCAAAAATGGGGATTTTCAATGGATTGAATGGGATTTGCAGTGGCAATGGCATCGCAGGGAATGGCAGCAGCAAAATTAAATGAAATTGAATGGGATTTCCCTCGCACTTTCTTCCCTTTCCTCTTCGCCTTGCCCTACCCCAAGATGTCTTAAAGACAATGGGAACCCCTTAATTAATTAGATATATTATGGCAGATAGGACTTACCCGGGTATGCCGCCGCTCTCCATGTGATTGGCCAGGGTCACATCGTTGGACCACACATCGAACTGCCACTTGACCAGGCCGAGGACGCCGCAGTGCACGCGGCCCGTGTGGATGCCCACTCGCATGTTCACATTGACGGCCATCACCTCGCGGACCAGCCTAAAAAAGATACAAGATACAAGAGGAAAGAGAGCCGCAACAAAGCCGCAAACATCAGCATCCCTTTGTGTCCCATAGATGTCCTGTCCTGCCCCTGTCCCTGTCCCTGTCCGTATGGGGATACTCACGCAATGGCGTCAATCATATCGAGTCCCATTTCCACAGCACAATGGGCATGATCCGGCCTTGGCTCCGGCAAACCAGAGACACAATAATAGCAATCGCCCAGCAGCTTAATGCGGAGACAATGATGCTCCGCAGCCAATCGATCAAATCTGCAGCGAGCACACGACACACGACACGGGGCACGGGACGCGGGACATGCGAGACACAAGAGGGGGAAATGAAAAGGAAACATGTGAAAAGTCAAAAAGGAAATCGAATCAAACAGCCATAAGAAGTAATTTAAGTTCTCCTTTAAGGAGAGCGCAACTGAGCAACTGGAATCCATCCATCCCTCAATCCAACCATCCATCCTTCCATCCTTCCATCCGGCATTAACCGAGCCACTTGTTACTCGCTCATTTACTCGTCGTATTTCCACTTTGATGAGGCTGCCCTCTGACCCGAGGTCAGTGCTTAATCCTGCGTTCCCTGGAAGCAATTAATGCAGCCGCAGGCTCTGTCTGGCAAGAACTTCAACCCGAGACGGGGGACGGACGTGGGACGCGGCCAGTGGGCAGTGGCCAGTGGCCAGTGCGAGTGGGAGTTTTTCCCATTAATTGTAGCCACAAGCCTCCTAGCCTGGCACTCATGGCAGATGCTGGATACTGTTGCTGCGAATGGACAAATGGAAATACTCACCGGGCGAAGAGCTCGTTCAACAGACGCACCAATTCCTCGGCGGTGCACTGATCCGAGAGGCTGGTGAAACCGCAAATGTCCGCAAAGAGAATGCTGCAAGGGAAAGCGGAACGGAACGGAACGTTGAATTTGATACTGATGCCGAGAGACTGAGAGACTGAGAGACAGGCAGGGAAAACCGTGCAACAACAAAGAAAACGCAACGCATATTACAGAACTTGCGGTTCCCTCGACTCGACGATGTTGATACAGGTCTCGGGGCACAGTTTCTCTGGCAGGACAATCTTCTTCTATCCGTGTGTCTCTCTCTCTCTCTTACTCTCTGTATGTGCGCGTGTGTGGGTACAGTGAATGCTCTGCAAATGGACGGACAACTGCCTGAGAATCAATCTTCGTAGAGGCAACATTTCCCTTGGGTTTCCCCCCCTTTCTTTTACTGTATCTAGACAGATGGAAAGCTACTTGAATGGAATCTTTTAATATATTCAACTTTTCCCCTTTTCTATAAGTCTCACTCCCGACTCCCCCCCCTCTTGACAGAGAATTATTTTCCCTTTGTCTTGAGCCCTGAATTATTTTGTTGGTTATTTATTCTCGTAAATCTAATGATGGCAAATCCTTTACTTGTACGGGGAGTAGCAGAGCCCGCAGTGGGCCATGTGTTGACAGAGCTCCGTTAGCACTGCTCTTCGCTTTCACTTGCCACGTGCCCCATTCCACGTTCCACGTTCCATGTTCCATGTTTTTGCTGCTACTTGCCGCTGATTTTACAACTCGTAACGGAGAAGGGCTTAGGCTTAGGCGGCTCAGCGCGTAATTTAATACAAAATGTTTGGGCTACAGCTTTTCGAGCGGGGGAAGGGGGAAGGGGGAAGGGAAACATGAAAGCGACACGGAAAATAAAGAGCTTGGAATACCCTTAAATGGAGAGCTAGAGAGCTAGAGTTTGGATGGTACGAATATCAGTGGAGTGAAGAACAATTCCTCGCGCGAAGTCGCCTAAATTCAGCCTCACTCTCAGAGGTTTCAGCAGTCGTATCTTGCCACATTCTTTTCTTGACAACTTTCAACAGAATTCCCAAGTACCTCTTTCTCGGCGCAAACAAAAAAACAACGAAAAAAAGAGCATCATCTACGAAAGACAGGCTCAAACAGGTGCGCGCCTTAAAGTATGCTTTATTTTGCTTCGTTGAGTGCTGTGTTTGGGTGCGTGCACGTGTATTAGTGTATCACTGTGTGCCTTTGGCATATTTTTTTGGCTTTGCATACCAATTCATTTGACTGCGTCGCAGGACTCCCCACACAGATGCTCCAGAGACAGACATTCAGAGCTTCAGACTCTCAGTCGAGCAATTTATTGACTTTGCATGCAAATAAATTCACCCGCACGCAGCGAGAGACACACACAGATACACCCCAGCACTGATGGAGATGAAGATGGAGATGGAAATGGAGATGGAGATGGGGATGGAGATGGGGAACACTTACCTGACATTCTCATGTCGCTGTATGTATATCTTATGGAACTGTGTGTCACGTGGCTGGCCCGCAATATCGTCCTTCATCTCCATGGCCACATGTCGTGGCAGCACCGACAGCAGCAAGCGTTCCTGCAACAAATGAGACGCGTTGGAGGGAGAGAGATGGTGGAATGCTTTATTCGAGAGTACCCGGTATTCGTAGGGCATAAGGGCTTGCTAAGAAACTGAAGGAAAACTACAGGAAGGAAAAACAAACCAAGGATCACCTGTAGGAATTGTCAATGCTTGAGATATAGATGCGGGAATTGGTACATCAATATATAATGCAATTGATAATGTTTACGGTTGGTGGTAGGGACGAGTAGACCTCAGTTACAGTTTGTGCACCAGCAAGGGATATCTTTAAGTCGGGAGATATGCAACTGCTGTATTACAACTACTTGTTGTTTCATTTCTTTTGGTTCTAGGAGAAAGGGAGGGTTCTCTGTATGAGCATACAACTTCAAGTTCAAGGAGCAGCTGCAGGAGAAGGAGCAGGAGCAGGTGGAGGCATCATCAAAAGGTGATGCCAAATTGTAGGGCGTGGGCTGATGCTCTTTTGTCCTTTGTTTGGCTACCATCCGCCATCAAAAGGCCAACAAACGAATCACGAGAGTCAGGCTCAACAGAAGCTGCAGGAGATTAGGAGCGGAGCAGTAGGTGGCCCCGCGCGCTTTATCAGGATTCCGTTTGATGCAAACAATTCGTGGAAAATTTCAGATTTCAGATTTCAGCTTTCTATTCATTTGTGTTTGCTTTTCCCTGCCGTTTCGCCATTTGCCCTTTTCAAGTTATTTATTTGCAGACACATCGTACACACATCGTATGACACCTGTGAAAATTGCTTTGTCTGCCACTCAGAGCACTCGGAGGACTCAGAGGGGAGTCCTCCCCTCTCGTACCTCGTACTCACCTGCTGTTGATTCTCGCGCTGTGTCCGCAGCCTCGCCTCGATGCACTGCCGCGTCTCGATGAAGGCCTTACGCTGGGCCTTCTCCTTGGGCCAGTGGGTGTAGACGCCGGTGAGGTTCGCCAGCAGCAGGGCCACCACTGTGGATAGCAGCTACAGAGAAAGAGATTGGACATTGTAGAAGGAGCATTAATGACATTACGACCCATAAAGACAATGAAAACATTGGTTAAGGATGCGGAACAAGAGCCAGGAGACAGTAGGAAGGAGGCAGGAGAAGGACGCTCCCAGAACAGCGTCGAAGCATTCTCGATTTCATTCAATTTTGCGGCAATTTAATTTCATTTCGTTTATGGCCTACCCCCTGAAGAGGGAATGGACTCTATGCCACATACTGCTGCCACCCCCTGTGGCAATTAAAGCTAGCTCTCTCTCTCTCTCTCTCTCTCTCTCACGGTCTGCCTCCTCCTGTCTGTTGCTTTCTTCTTGAACGTTTCACTTTTATTGTTTGCTAAATGAATTTGCATTTGCGGCTCACTGGAAAATGCCGAACCTGTTGATAGATGGCTGGCTGCATGCCTCATTGGGCAGCAGACACAGCAGAGACGTCTGCATGGAGTCGACTGAACGATGCCCTGTAAAGGGTTCCGCAGGGTACTCACCTCCTCCCACTTAAGAGTCTCTGCCTCGGCTGTCATGGTTAGCCTGAGGCAGGTGTACAGATGGACGACACTCAGGAGGAAGCCTCCGATCAGAGCCTCGCGCAGGCGGAGGGGCAGCATCGTGTAGGTCATGTAGATGAGGACGATGCTGCAGGCGCTGCCATTGAAGAATTTGCTGCCAAGGAGAAGCAAGACAGGCGTAATTAGAACAACAGAAGGAAGGTCAAAGGACAGCAGATGTTGTGTTTGCTTAGGATGATTGTTGATTATGGACCCAATATACATAGATGGTGGATGGGAGAATGGGTGGATGGGGGGATGGATGGATGGATGTGCGAGGAGCAATTAGCGAAGTGTGAATGATTAATTTTCCAGGAGGCAACAGCTGCAGGACGAACCTTGGCTGCATGGCATAGCTGACGGCCACTTCGATGGCGAGGAATGTGCCCAATATCACGTAGGAAACCAGCACCAGAAAGATCTCGTTCATTGCCGGCTTGGCGAGGATACAAAGCAGAACTGTGTCGAAGGATGAAATTGAAAGATTCAAAGGATTCAATCGAGGGGTAGGTTGGGTATGGGTAGACTCACAGCCATAGACAATGCCACAGATTAGCATTACGATGAGGAACACCAGCACGGACTCGTCAATTCTCATGACCAGTGCGGAGAGGATGTGCCCCAAATTATCCTCCGAAGGTTCTGCTGCTGGTGCTGCTGCTGCTGCTTCTGCCGGCCTTGACGATGTGTTTAACACTTCATCACGTTCCGCATGTGAAATTTCATTGTTGTCGCGTACACGCGGCGTATACGTAATGCGTTTACTGCCATCAGCCACATCATCATCAACGACGAAAACGCCACGGCCATCAGTCAGGGCATCAATCGGGACATCGGACAGGACATCAGACAGGACTTGATCGGGCTCAGCAATCAGTTGAGCCGGGTTTCTCCCGGACAACAGTCGAAGCACCTGCTCCTCCTGCACGCGCTCCACCTCCTCCTCCTCGTCCTCGTCCTCGTCCTGCAGGCTCCTTCTGTCTCGTATTCTGTATCTGCAATAGAGACAGACAAAAGATTCATTCGATTGATTGAAATGTGTGTGTGTGTGTTTGATGTGCGGTTAACTATCCATCTTGCTGTGTATTTTGTGGCATAAATATTTATATTTATATATGTATATATATGTGGAAATTCATGAAAATGAAAATGTAAATGGAATTCGGATGAGAATACTCGTATGCATTTTGGCATAAAGTCATGTTTTGCCAATGAATTTTTGTTATTTGATTGTTATTGATACTGTTCTGTTCTGTTGGATGGAACGACGATGAATTGAATGCATCTCCAAAAGCAAACTATTCGATTTCCATTTTTTAGATTTATTGAATTCTTTGTTCAGCTTTCCTTTCGTGTACTTCGATTACATCGATTTCCTTTCATTAAATGCCTGGATTAAATTCATATTACTTTCCCTTCAAGTCTCTCAATTTTTGCATATTTCATGGGAATCTTGTCTCAATTTATTTTCAATTAGGACAGATAGAAATACACTGATTAGGTCCCTGAAATGGCTTACAATCCGCAAATAGACGGTCTGGTAGGTATTTTCCTTTTAAAGCCAATATTTATGAGGAATCTTCAGGGCGTCGGGTATTTTCTCTGCCAACTGCCAAAGACTTTTGGCTTATGATTTGCATTAATTTTCCTTCTGCTTGGCCTTGTTGGGCCTCCGCTTGAAAATTGATATTTAAGCATATTCTTATTAAAGTCCTGTATAGTCCTGTATGCCATGGCTGCTGCGAACAATTGAAGTCTTGGCTTGGACTTTCCCCCAAAGCTGCCTTTAAATTCAATTTGAGCCTACTTTTGGGATACTTTTATGGGCTCGGGATCAGCAACAGAACAGAAAAAGCAGCAAAAGCAGCAAAAAGCTGGAAAAAGCAGCAAAAAGCTGGAAAAGTTGTTTGATTGGATTTTCGGAAAAACCTCAAATGCGAACGAGGGAAATATTAGTCGCCTTTCAGTCCTTTAGTCCTGCCATCACCTGGGATTCCCCATCCCTATCCCTCCCCCTCTTACCTGGTGCGATGCTGTTGATGCTGCTTGTAGCGATGCTTTTGGAGGCGTCGGTAATGTTTGCGCTTCTGCCTACGCTGCTGGCTCCATAGCGGCGTCCTGCCCCCATCATCGGCATGGGCATGGGCATGGGCATCGGCCTGGGCATCGGCATCCACATCAAAATCAACAAGGTCGCGGTCAGAATCAGGGCCTGCTCCTCCTGCCACACCTCCCTCCTGTGCCTGGCTGCCAACACGTTCCGTACTCATGCTGCCGCCGGTGTTCAGATTCAAATTCAAATTGAGAGCCACAGGAAAACGCCTGCCATTGGCAATTTGTCGGCCGATTGCCGTTGGTGGCTTCATTGCGGTTGTCGTTAAGTTGCCGCCTCCATCAGTGGCACTGGCTGTGGCAGTGGCAGTGGCGCTGCCATTGGCACTACCATTTGCGTCCAGGCTGAGACTTTCCAGTTTTATTGCACCCCCCCTCTCTGCACCTCTGCAGAGCTGCAGTGTGGTAAACACTATGTGGGTGCCGGACAGCGCCAGGATGAGGACCAGCAGCAGGGCCAAAATGTGAGTCGTGTTACTTTGGTTCATTCTCAGAAAGTAGCGCTGATACAGCATTTCCACCTAAGCGTAGCAAAATGCGGAATAAAAAGTTTGAGAAGTTTGAGCGAACTTAAGACTATAGGACACCCTGTCCTTGGATTAGAAGTGTACAGTTAGCATATGAATATTCAAGAGAAAAGAAAAACGTTCCTAATGAAAACGGAATCGTCCCCCGGGGGATATATATAGTATAGTGCTACCAAAAAAGATCTTTATGTATGGATGCTGTGAACAGAAAACAGACGGCTCTGGTCTCACATCCATCTCAACGAATAGAAAACACCCTTGAGGCTCTGCTCTAGCACAGTCCTACCGTTGGGGGTGGTATGCAAACTCTTGCCAAAAGGAAGGAAAGGGAGGGGAAGGGAAGGGAGAGCTGTCTTGCCAAAGGATTTCATGCTAAGCTTGGAGCGTAAGTAGCTTACCTGAAGGTTCTTAAACTGATGCGTCGAGCAGAGGCGCAGAATGATGCGGTTCAGCCGGAACCAGAAGGAAATGCTAGGACTGAGAGGACCACCAGTGCCGCCGCCGCTACCGCCACCAGCACCAGCACCGGCACCACTCTGGCTGGGATTGTTGGCCTCCACATTGCTGGCATCACCTGAAAGCATAATCGTAGGCACATTTCAAATACAGTACACATTTCAAGACAAAGGAGAGGCGAGAGGGGAGCTTCGACTTATAAATATGCATGCAGATAATTCAGGCAAAAGCCAAATTAATTATGCGGCAGACAGACTTTGATTCGCATCTATATCGGTCTGATTGAATTCACTCCCCAGTCGCAGCTGCAGCTGCAATTTGGGAGCGCCTGCACATGATTACAGATTGGAATCTGGAATCTGGAATATGGAATGCACAAATAATTACTGAGCTCGGGCCTGCAGCTCTGCAGGTTCGAGGACTCCACTCGCCACCCCCTCATAGATTCACAGTTGGCTGGCTGCACAAGTAGATTCAAATGATGGAAATAGCTGGGAACATCGATTACAACATTCGGCATCGAAAGCATCTAAAGCATCAAAAGCTGGCATTTAAACCTGAATCAGCATAAAATTTGAGAGTTTTTGCATAGCCCCATAGAGAGTTTTGATTTTGGACTGGATTGGGGATTGGATTGGATTGGTCATTGACATGTGGGGAATTTTCGTGTAATGGAGGAACAGTCCCCCAGACAGGAGTCCTAAATGAATTTGCATTTGATTGCAAATCATAGATGTAAATTAGAGATGAAATCAACTGCAATCTGAAGAGAGTAGGAAGCTATTGATGGTCAGTGTGGGTAAGCGATATATTGGCAAGTAAAACTAAAGTGTTGTGTAAGAAAACATAAATAAGTATGTGAAATAGTCATGGGACAGTAATACACTGTGCAGTGTTGGTCAGGTAAAACTAGTGCTGGAAAGTTATGTATAATCAATTCATAAATGCTGGCAATGTGTAGGAGGATTATCTTCTGATTATCACAATATTAATGTTGAAAGCTATAAGTGTTGGAAAACATTGAAACTATAATCAAAGCTACTGGCTATGAAAAGCATCCTCTTCTATGGATAATCACCTAAAACAGTCATCCCATTTCCTTAGGGCATACAGGATATACAACCTGCTAGCTTTCGCCAACATCGATGACCAGTGTTTGTTAAGAAACCAAACTTGAACGCACTGCTTGCAGCTTTTAGTTCTGTTTGCTCGCTTGCTCCTCAAATATATATCCCTGCTCCTAAACCATTGTGACACTGAGCACAATTCATTCGCTTAACGTGTTGTACACACATTTTCGATTTGCCCATCCATTGTGTGTATGTGTGTGTGTGTGTGTGCGTGTGTGTTTTTGTAGCACATCATCAATGTTCGCCACCGACTGCTTCTGACATTTCCCTCCCTCCCCCCACACTTCTGTGGAGTACGAGCCAAACCAGAATAGAAACCTTGATTTCAAATGCAACACACAAAGCCATAAAATATTTTATTGTAAAATGGAGAATGTCGGCCAAATCGTCATATTAAAATCATTCAACTGTCCCGTGTTCTGACGACCACAATGCAACAAAAATAAAAATAAAAATAAAAAAGTAAACCACAACCACATAACAAGAAAGAGAGAGAGAGAGAGAGAGAGGGGGAGAGGGAGAGCTGGAAGAACACGCATCCTGAGAATATGTTTTTATATGCATCAATAAATAAATGCCAAACGTGATTATGTAAATTTCCATAGAAATCTACGCATCGTACGAGTAGTATATCGAAAAGGGAAACCAAAGGAAGGCGCAGGTTCTGCCTCTCCAGCCGCTTCCTAGGAAACAGAACTAAAATAAATCGGAAGTGGGATGGGAGGAGGGGGAATGAGGTTGTGCCACAGCCCAGGCAACCTCTAGTTCTAAGGAGGCGGCGATATGTGAGTGAAATGCCAATGACGAGGAGAAAAACGTGAAACGAGAAGCCAGAGCAACGTGAGACGCTAGGATGTAAGGATTTGAGGACGTCAGGATGTGCGGATGTGGGATGTGGGACGTGGGACGTGGGGGGAGACTGCGAAATAGCCTCGTCAAATTCAATATGACAATGACAATCAACTTGTGACAGGTTGAGCGATGCGAAGGAGGAGACGGACCAGAAGGAGACATGTGAGAGCATGTTGGTATTTTTATTGACCCTCAGTAGCCTCTCCCCTGCCCTGCCCAGCCTTTCCTTCCCTTCCCGTTCGGGTAAGCGTTTTCTTATTAGGAAGGGAAATTCTTTTGCCTTATATCACGATTACCTTGCTGCAGCAGCTGCGTCTCATCACGTTGATAGATCATGGGACTGTGGCAGGTGGAGCTCGAGTTGGTGGAATCAATGGACTCGTCGATGTTGCACCGCGTGATGCCCGCCTGAGGGTGAAAAATGCAATTCAATAAATGTGGTCATTAATATGAGAATATTAAATTAAATGTATAGTAAACCCCTTTTTAACATAATTACAGACTAATTGGTATAGTTCCTATCAAGTTCATAGATTGGATTAATTATGGAAAATGAAATCGAATGCGAATTGTTTCCTTTTTTAATCAAATTTCACATTAAAAACCAATCAATTCACTCCCTAAATGCACAGGTTAATTAAATATTTCTTATGTTAACACACTACGTCATATATTTATGTTCTTCTTCTAGCAACAAATCCCGTTCTGATTTACTTAAATCGTTCATAAAAATGTTTTCGTTTCCATAAAATATGTATGTTGCCCCCATAAGTAGGCTATGATTTTTGTTCGCAGCCAAACAATCGACTCTAAACGTTTTACCCCCACCCACCCACTCACACACGCACACACACACACACATAAGCAAACACACACATATTTAGATACCCCCGCGGCGTTTTTAAGCAAATTGCCGCCCATTTGAATGCCATAAATGGTTTTTTCCAGCTCTCCTTTCGCTCGTTTGCTGTTTTTTTGGATTTTCCTTCTTTTTTTTTTTGCCTTTTCAATTTGTTAAACTTTGTCAATTGACTCTTGACAACGAGCGCAAATAGAACTACACACAGACACACACAGACACGCACACACACATACACACACAGATACACTCTTGTGTGCAGTTGCTAAGTGGCCCCTTGTGTGCCTGTCAGCAGCTTAGCTGTGTGCGTTCTGCAGGATGTTCTGCAGGACATCGCTCGTTAGTTTGCATTACAAACAGGTAACCGTTTCCATACAGATAGAAATATGCAACTGCAAAAGAAATGGAAGAAGGATGAAAGAAAAACGGAGATAGAGGAAGCCCTCTCAAGGCTTTGAGGCTGGGAAATACTCTGGAATACTCTTGAAAATATTGTATGTGGAGAGCGTCGGCAACTCTCATCTCAGGGGGCACTAAAGCAGAGGGAAGAGGGCCTCCCTAATCCCTCTCATGGCCCTAATGGCACTCTATCTTCTCCCCAAATGAGGTCCAAAAACATACCATGTACATGATGTGCTGGGATATTCTCTGGAAAGATCTAAACATGCATAATATTCACCAAGAAAGTGATTTATCTGTAAATTCGAGTGAACATAGCTTCGGGTTTCTAAACAGCCAATAAATCTCTCAAGTTTCCCTTTACAATATATGGAAAGGCCTTCAACAAGTTCTGAGTTCTGAAGCACTGAACTAAAGCACTCCCTGGAGCACAGTTACAGAATCGATTGCGGCTTAATTAAGTAAAAATCTGCCCTGGGAGCTCCATTGTTTGCTTGACTTTAAAGATACATTTCCCATGCTGGAGGAAAACTGCCCCTTCCTCGTTAGCCGCTTCCCTCATCAATAAAAGTGTATTTAAATTCAGTTCCAAATCGAATTAAATATTTAAATCCCAGGGGCAGCAACAGCATACCATTGAGGGGGAGAGGGAGGGGGCGATGAGGGACAACCACAGCAGCAGGGCAGGTAAAGATTGGCCTGCAATCGACATCCTGTCCATTAGGATGGTAAATTAATTGATGCTCCCCATCAGAGGCATGGATGGGGCCTGCGGCATGAGGCCTGGGGCACGGGGCCACTGGGGCATGCTCCCCACCGACTTACCGCAATCAAACTGCTGCTAACCATGGCCTTGCCTCCCTTGGCACTCGTATTGAAATGTTCGATCACCTCCCAATTGGACTTCTTGGGCGTTGAGGGCTGGGTCTGGGTCTGCGGAGACGATGCCCCGCCCTGCCCGGGCACATGCAACTCCATGGAGGCCTGCTGGCTGCCGCCGCCGCCGCCGGCGCTCCCCGCCTGCTTCAGAGAGGCCGAGCGGCTAAAGAACTTTCTGTGTTTGCTTTCCTGCAAAAAGAAAGAGGGACGAAACGAGACGATACGGGGGATTGGGTGGGTGCGCTGGATTGAGTACTTAAAGTAATGATTGTGCGTGTTTTTGTGCCACGGTGTGTGTCACGGCGAAGGCGCGGGAGGGGGGAGTCAATCAAGGTATATCAAATGGCAGGTGGGGCTGTCCATTTTTTTACTTTCCTTTGGTTTTCCAGAGCAGTTCCAGTCTTGGCCTCACCTTCCATCAAATATACCTTCTTTGAGTAATAGCTGTGCGTGTGCGTGTGGCAGGGTGTTGGTGGATCAATTAGCTCACCTCCTTTCCGGTGGACAGGCCTGTAGCGGGTCCTCCGGCTGTTCCTGGCCCTGCTCCTGCTCCTGCTCCTCCCGCTCCCCCTCCTCCATGACGCATTCCCCGGAGTGAAAGGCGCTTGGACCATTCCCGTTTCTGGCTCTCCGACGACAGAGAGCGAAAGATGTGGCCTCCACCCGTGGCACTTCCTGCTGCTGCTCCTGCGCCTCTTCCCCCTTCAATGGAGCTCATGGCGGTGTGGGTTCGGCTGAAACGACAAGAAAATGAAGAGGAAATTGACTTTCATTTTGCATGCTAAAAAAAAAAAAAACAAAAGAAAGGGTAGCTTCGGGTGCCGAATATTTTGAATAATAAAATAAACTTTCCAATAAAAAAAGTTTTAGGTGTTTTCTGTTTAGTGATCCCATCCGAAGGATTTCTGAGTTCCAGCTGCAGCAAAACGAAGAGACTCTCTGCAGAAGGTCAGACATGTACCCTACTCTGGCAGGGTATCAAAATCCACAGGGAGAGGGACGAGAAGGGAGAGAGGATGAACGACGCGACTGTCAGAGAGTGCGCTAATTTCTAAACAAATTGCCAATTTTTGCGCTCGACAGCAGCAACAGCAGCAGCGACAGAAAATGGCATTAAAACAATAAATTCGATTTTGTGAAAGCACAAAATCTCCCACCGCACCGCCGATAAATACAGTTACAAAGAGCCCCTCACTGCCACTCACCCACTCCCGCTCCCACTCCCACTCCCAACTGACGCGCTGCCAATATACAGTATAAATATACGGTATCTACTTTTTGTGTGGATTTCCGCTCCCGCTCCCACTTCCACTTCCACTTTCTTTCTGTCTTCTGTCTTCGGTTTTGGGTTTTCTTTCTTTATTTTTCTTTTTTTTTTTGGGTGCCGGCCCACTTAAGAGTAGCACGAAATGCTCGCCAGACACGCGAGGCTCCAATCCGAAACAGAAGCGAAGACAGGAGACAGCGAGAGAGCGAGAGAGAGAGAGAGAGAATGGGGGGGTGCAGGGAAGAGTAAGTGTAAGGGAGCAACTTCAGATTGTTTGTTGAAATTTTTGGAATGAAACAAAACGCAGCCGAAAGAAATCCTAAAGAAATAATCTACGATCAAGCGAAGTTTTAATGCTCTTCTCGCCCATAAAATAGGGCAAAGCAAATGAGCAACACAGAATAAAGAGAGGGAGAGAGAAAGACAGAAAATGCTTCATAGCAGAACAGAAGCACGGAACAGAGAGAGAGAGAGAGAGAGAGAGAGGGAGATGCAGCAGCAGAAAAGAAAAGAGCAACTGAAGGGGAAGATTGATTTCTTTCGCTGAAATCGCATTCAACAATGATACAAAATATTTTTAAAAATTAAAATGAAATTATATTTGGGATTCCCGCCAACCTCTACCCATAGTCCATATGCCCCATTTGATTAGCATTCCAAGGAAAACTGTGCCACAGACAACAGTAAAACAACAGCCAAAACAGCACAGGAAAAGCCATCAGAGGCGGAGAAAAGGGAAAAGTAGTCTCTGGAAAAACTTCCACTCTGAGTCTTAAAGCCAGGCACAGGTCGCTCCTTGGCTGCTTGGCTCCGTGGCTACGTGGCTCCTTGGCTCCAAGGGATCCTTGGCTCTTCGTATTTCCCCATCATCCCGTCTTCCTCTTTGGCCTTTTGTCGGCTTTTGTTTTTAGCCAGAGGCGGCGGGCAAAAACTTTTCCAGTACATCTTGCGGAGGCGGAGGCGTGGCAAGCGGAAAAGGGGGTATGCCACAGAAGTGCAGAAGTGGGGGCAAAGGGGTATTGGCACACACACACACACACACAAGGCCTGGCCTGGCCACCGGCATAAATATGTCAAAAACACAACGCGCCGCGTGCTATAAACAAATTGTTTTGTTGTAGCCAAAAACGGGAGGAAAAAAAAGGAGAAGGCAAGAGGCAAGAAAAATTGGAAAATTGGAATTTTGTAAAACAAAAATTGAAAAATTGGATGTGAAAATGGAATATTAAAAAGACAGAACAGAACCGCGAGAGAGCGTCGTATCGCATAGCAAAACAAGAAAGAAAAGGGAAATTTCAAAAAGGTGGAACATGGATCTCTGAGGATTTTAAATAAAAGAAAAATCTGATATCCGATGATATTTCTGTTTTGTTTCCTCAGAGATGTACTTCTTTTCCTGCCCTGCCTGTAACACTCTGTTCAAAATCGTGATACCCTCTGCCAGGGTATCCCAAAAAACCGACTAAAATCACTGGAAACATTTCTGTTGAAATATTCCTGAATCACTTGCCACAATTTGCCATTAAAAAAGTTCTTTGTTTTCCATTTAGCTCAGCACTTACTCGGGTTTTTATTTGCATGTTTTTTTTTTCGTTCTTTTGTGGCCACCCGCAGACACATCAGAGCAGACCAGACAGCAAACCGAGACGATGAGTGCTCATAAGATAAACTATAAGTCATATTTCCTAATTTCCCAATTTCTCAATTCACCAAATGATAAGCAGATATTGTGTATTTTTGTGTATCGTGGAATATACGGGTGGAATATCAAGAATCGATCGAGTTCATTGATGAAGGTCAGAGTTTGTTCAATTTAACACTTCATTAAGTCTGAATGGGCCTCGAGTGTTCCCTCCATTTTACCCATTTTACCCGTTTACCTCACGCATTGGAATCTTCTCAGTCGTAAATAAATTGAGTCATCAGCAGAGAGGGAAAGGGGAGAAGGGAAAAGGAAAACTGGAAAACCAATTTCAGTTGTGTCCCTTGAAATATGCAGGATGGAAGAAGCAGGACAAAGCCAGCATCAATTAGGCGAACTTTTCACGAGAACTACAGGAAAGGACAGGAGTAGAAGGAGAGCTGGGCCGTGCAGTGCCGAAAGAGCTGCCAAAAGTCGTCAAAGTCTTCGCCACATAGAAAAAATAAGGAAAAAGAGGGGGTGGGAGGAGGGAACAAAAGTTTCTCCAAGCCAAACTCGTATGCAAAATATGCCAAGAAAAGCTGCGGGAAGTGGAAGTGGGAGTGGTAGTGGGAAATCCCTGAGGCTGTTGCCCCGGCAATTGAAAACTCTCCTCATAAATGTCCTCCCATTCAACACTTGTCACTGACTCGTGCCGCCAGGAATCATCATCATCATCATCATCGATTCAATGACTCGAGCTGTTTAGCATATCACCCACTCGGAGACCTCAGAGACCTCGGGGACCTGAGACTCCGCATAGATCCCTGACAGAAAGACGTTAAACTGTCGACAGATACTCGTCGCAGGAGACTAACGGCTTTAATTGGCTTGAACCGTTCAGCTGAAGGGGCATCCAGGCAACAGCTGAAGTGGTAATCAATCAGAAATTCGCCATTTCGTGGGCTAAATCAAATGATTAATCACGAAATGTGAGGCGTGGAGCGTGGAGCGTGGGGCAGAACTGGAATACTTATTGTTTCAAGACGAGAGCTCTTAGCTGGAGAAAAAACTTTATTATTCTTAGACAATGGAATGCATGCTTTTTGAATACATATTGAGTACATTTCGAATACAAGATCTCAGTGGGTGTCTGCCACGCCTGCGAATTTGTTTTCCTCGTTCCGGCTATAAAAATATCGCCAATGTTGACAAAGCCTTAAAGAGCTCACCAAACGAAAAAATCCCTTCTAAATCAATGTCATCAAGCGGTTCTACAGCCACAGCCCCATCCCCAGCCCCAGCCCCGCCATATTTGCACAGCTCTTCAGGTAAAAGGCAAGCAAACAACGGAATCAGCGCTTCGATTCGACTCGACTCGACTCAGTTCAGTTCTGGTTCGTTTCTGGTTCGTTTCTGGTTCATTTGTGGATCGTTTCTGGTTCGTGGCTCCATCGAATATTCAATATCCCCACCAGTTCAATGGCAATTCATTATGTTAATGGCGCTAATGGTCTGGCAAATATTGTGCCAGCAAAAAGAACAACAGCAACAACAGCAGCAGCAGCAGCAGCAGCAGGATAAACTTTTTGTCAGCACAAACAAAAAAGACGGAGGTAATCGAAAAACACAACAAAAAATTGATAAGCGAAGCAAATTAATGAGGGAGAACTGCCAATGCGGCCTTCTCGCTCGCCCTCCAGCCCATTAGGCGGCTACATGTGTAACTGGTGGAGATAGGAATACTTTATGAGTGAATGGGGAAGGTATATTGAACAGAAGGTGAGGCAGTGCTCCGCTCTACAGATCTGTTTCGGTTGCCGTTCAGACCTTTACTTTGGTGAGCCGAGGAAGAGCGTAGGAACTGCCTTGCCCTTTATTTAATGTATGTAGGTATGTACATCGTGGTACCGTTCCTTGATTGGGAAGACTAGAGAGTCAGAGAGGAGTGGGAGTGGTAGTGGTAGTGATTCTCATGCATATTCATTCATTAGGCGGGCAACAACACAGAACAGCTGCTAGCATTTTGCATTAATCCTCTCATCTCTCACTCTCACTCTCACTCCCATTCCCCGCCAGGTATTTACGGCTACTTCTCTATAAATATAGTTGGCCTCTTACTCACACACCCACGCGTACTGGCCGCCCTCTCTCTCTCTCTCCTGCTCCCCATGCATTTGTATATTTTTAGAAGCAGAGAAATGTTTATGCTGCCATGTGTTTTGCCGCTGCTCCTCTGCTCTTCAATGCCAAGGTGTGTGCTCTAAAAGGTGCTACATTCTCCAGCTCCATGCTCACGCATGCATTTGCATGCTCCGGTCCAAGAGCCTGCTCTCTCGCACTGCCTCACCCCTCCGGGTAATGTGCCTTGTTATTGTTGGCTTTTCGGTCTATGCTATTTTTTGTTTACGCATCATCATCTTTTGGTATTTTGTATACTGTTTGCATTTCATTTGACGCGTTGAGGTGTTTTTCGAAAGGAAATTTGCATTGGAAACGAATTCATTAGCAAATAGAAGAGGGTGGGGGGAGATAAATGAGTGTGTGTGTGTGTGTGCGTGTGGGTGTGGGTGTTGGTGTGATAGAATAAAAGGAATGCGTCTGCCAAAAAATCGGACCCTGACAGTGAACATGAACAAGCATGCACAAACGTGAGCTATGAGAGCTTTTCGTTAGGCTAGCCCAAGGAGAGGGCGAGGGGGAAAGATAAGCTGAAAAAATGTTCATTCAACTCGTTTTGAATGCCGAGGCAATTAGCTAGTCGACTCGGGGATACCCTGACAGGCATTGTGTACATTCGAATATATGTACCATTAAGTAGTAATTCGACAGCAGAGATTTCCCAGTGCAGTACATAAATGGCCCAAAGGCCAATCTATGGATAGCCCTAGTCCATAAAAACAACAAGAAGACTTAGAAAAAATATTCGGAGAGAGAGAGAGAGATACTAAATAACATTCATAATTAATACGACTTTGTAAAGAACCCCCAGGCTGGAGGAGCCCAAATTTGTTTAGCCCATAAATTGCCTAAGACAAAAATCCAACAAAGAGCCCAAAATCGAAACACATAAAACCAAAAGCCCAAAATGCCAGACAGAACAAACACTCATACTCGTGCTCATACTCGTGCTTATACTCATACTCATACGAGCACTTGTCGGATGAAATGTGAGACCAGAATATGGCATGGCAGATATATTGAGGGCAATAGAGCCGAAAGTGAAGAGCATTCTAATAAAACTCAAACAAAACAGGCTGTGGAACAGCTACCAGAGGGCCAGAGGTCAACTCTGGTCGCAGCATCAGCATCATTCTGCAACAGAAGAAGCCGTTTGCCGGGGCACAAACCGAACTAAATGGGTAAACAAAATGACAAAATGACTTACTAATTTGTGACATGATCCAAGTTAACCAAACCAAGCGGAGAAATGCCAACATCCGCCGCCCTACCTTAACCAGATGCTATCTCTGGCTTCCTTTTCCCCTCCCCTCCCCACCCCTTCATTCCACCCTGTTTATGGCCCTGGTGGTCATAGCCTTCATTGTTGTTCATCTGCTTTGTGTAGTGGCAGGGAACCAACTGACCAAGGAAAGTGATCAACTATGGAATACTCAGTACAGTACTCTCTTAGATGCGTTTGCCACCAATAGATTTTACTTTTGTTTAAGAGAGTATGCAGGTAGTATAACCATTCGCACTGTAACTATATATTCGATTTAAGATTGTATTAAGATTGAGACGATTTAAGGTTCAGACAGCCGCCATCGCATTTCCATCAACCTGTCATAGATCTCGCTTCCACTTGGATTACTGGGTACATCTCCCAGTCCTTTCTCCTCTCTTACTCTCTTCCTGTCTTTCCCGCTTCTCGCTTCTGCTCTGTTTTGTTCGCTTGCCTTCTTTACTAGCTGTTGTTCCGTTTGCCGTTGGTTTTTTGTTTATTTTAAGTCCATTATCCGTTATCCTTTATCCCTTATCCCTTCTCCCTTATGCGTTACGTTACGTTGCGTTGCGTTGCCAGTGTACTCGTGTACCCTCCATGTGCCTCCAGTGCCTCCTTGTGGCATGTGGCTGTTAGCTCCTGCGGCTCCAGGCTTCCAGGCCAATTCGACTTGGTGACGTTAGCCCTCTCTGATCCCTCAGATATTTCCATGCCCTTTTGCATATTTACGATGTGGCTCAGAGAGACAGTCATCCCTCCCCCTTGCCCTTCCCATCAGCCGGGGGCTCCTGCTTAACCCCTTGCACTGTTTGTGTGTTGCTTGCAGTTTCATTGCATTTCATCCTGATGTCCATCCGATGCTAACCGAGACACTGGGCAATGTCAAGTGCTGATTTGGCAGACAGCCAGGCCACGCCAGGACGAGACCTTCGCCTTCAATGTCCTGGCCTGGCCTGGCCTGCCATGGCCCTACGTCACATGTGGGAAGGGTGCCCTCTAAACATTGATTTTGATGAGCTTTGTGGCACATAAAACTACACACGCCAGATGTCACTTGTGGGCCACTGAATGGGCAAATCTGTGCAATTGCAGGATCTTAAAAGGAGTTGATTCCATGAAGCAAGGTTGTAAAAGTGTGGCATAAAAAAGGGTTTCAACGGAGTAGGAGCCGCTTAAAAGGTTTACTTCCAACAGAAAGGCAAAAATGCTCCACAGGATAGTTATAAGGCTCAAAGCTAACATGTGGATCCATTAAAATCAAATCCTTTTCTATCCAACCAAACTGATTGAATGATTGAAGCACTAAAACCCTTAAATTAGGACTAATAAAAGTGCCTCTCCGTGTAAAGATTCTCCCCTATAAAGCTGTCAGTTAATGTCCTTCAACAGAGTTGCTTGTCTGACAGCTCTGTCTAGGAACAATAAAAAGTCAAAGGCGTTGCCTACTTTTAGGAGGGGGCCCTCTTTTAAATACACCAACACGTTGGAGACCATTCTGGATACCATATTGCATTCAATATCCATGGTCTCCTATCATTTAGGGAGTCATGGATTACCGCCCTCTGAGAAACCCTCAAAAATTCCCATTTTCCACTTAATTTTCAACAGCTTTTCAAGTACTTTGCCACTTGATCTCTTTGGCTTACATTGTTTTTAGGCACTCAATGATTTTAAATATTCTTTTCCTTTCGTCTTTTTTTCCAGCTCACTAAATTGGCGCACACACAGATACTCGCACACACTCACACACACATGCACTAGAAGAGAACTGCATTTGAAGCAGAGTCGAACAATTTCGATGCGAATTCCCATTCGAGTGCATTTTGCCGATGCTCGATGTCGATGTCGGACAGCACATAAAGCACGAAGTTTATGATTGTTTATATGTACATATAGATACATATCTGTATATCTGTAGATATATCTACAGATACTTGGGCATATGTAGGTATATTTGTTGATATATACTGATTTTTTCATTGTGTATTTGTGCAAAATATTTTCATGGACTATCGCCGAGTAAACAGAAAATCATTTTCAGTTCATTGTTCGGAAAATGCTGTGCTCTTTTCTGTTTAAATTGGCAACCGGAAAAGCCGCAGCGAAATAATTGTTATACTCGAAACATCAGATGGAAGGGAAAGGTGTCGGGGAAGACCCTCGATTTTTCCCCCTCTATTGCCATCCCCCTCCCCGGTGGCAATGCAGCGGCCCATAAAGAAGAGTAGTACAATACTCGTTTTGAGACTAAACTAAAGTAATTGAGTTGAACTTGAATACTTTTCCTATTCGAGCGAGGCAACAAAGTGTGCCATGCCATGCCATGCCATGCCACACGGGGTTCAAGGACTACTCCCCTTCCCCTAGAGTCAGTGTCTAGGTGGTTCCATCTCATCTGTCAAAGGGATGGCCCGGGGAATTAAGCCAGAACCAGACCAGAACCAGAACCAGAACGCTTTCGGATTAGAAAAATGAAAGGCATCAGCAGCAGCAGCAGCAGCAGAAAACATATTGAACCTAGTGTTTATGGAGGAGGAGAGGGAAGAGGAGTCTGGTCCTACTCGTAGAAGTTTCCATTGAATGCGTGCGTGGACTGCAAACAAAAGAAGATTCCACTAATCAGGACTCCTGAAAGATAGTTCGGGGCAGAGCAGAGACATCAGAGATAGCCACTGGCTACTGGCCACTGGGCAGTCGGCGGGAGGGCAGAGTAGAGCAGGGCCAAGGAACACAATTCCATGAATAAATTAACACGCTCAACAGCTGATTGGATTTGGCTTTTAAAGGATCAAAATACAATATATGTATTCCCAGTGCCCAGGCGCATATTCAATTACTAATTAAAGATGCCCCCCAGAGCCCACAGCATCTGTGGATACACTTGTATAGATAAATATTTGGATAAATGTCTGGCAATAAGATCGAAGAGTAGGCAGAGATTCGAATACCCTTTTGACAGCTCTGGAGATACACATACATAAGTAGATAGCTCTTTGAATGCTCCAAACAGAGACCATGGGACAGGTTTTGGCCTGACAAAGTAGCTTCCGCACTGAGCATACCCCGTCGGAAAGGGTATCCTCAGTGCTCAATGCTCAATGCTCAATGCTGGACATGGATATCTAATGAATTGGAGCCGGAGTAAATGGGCTCAAAGCATTGCCTTAATGACATTCTGGCTAATTAGTAACGTGTTCACACAAATTAGGCGTAGATTAGATGGAATACCAGTCGATAAGGAATGTCACAGGTACACAACGCATTGTAGATACAAACGTACAAACATGCACAGCGGAAGATGCACATTCCAACAGCAAATGGCATGAATTTCCCTTAAATTTTGAAATGTTAACTTTCCCTCCGGCCCAAAACTTTCTTCCATCAACAAAAAGAGCTTCGTAGAAATTTGCCCAAAACTTTGACAACATTTTTTTTTTGTAAGCCCAAGCCAAATCATATTTTAATTTGCCTTTGAGCCATTTAATTTCTAAAAATATGCGTTCATCCAGAGACCAAAAGTACAATTATAAACTACCTGTAATCCAGAAAGTTTTATTCCGATCTGGGGAAACTTTTTGCGACCATCTTTTGGCATTTAGTTGCCTCAAAGTTTTGCTTGGTAGAAAACAGAACTTATGGAACCCGACTTCCTCGTGAAGTTGAGAGCAGACCATGAGGTCCATAAGCCTGATGAGCCAGCATAAATCCCCTTTTAAGACCAGGCGCCAGCGAACAGGACCAAGCGCAGGCAGAGCCTATGAGCCACAAAAGTCATGCGGAAGAGGATGTACATCCTACAACAGGAAGAGGCACAAACTCCAGGAGATAGCCCCTCTCTCTCACTCTCTCTCACTCTCTCTCTTTCACCCTCATGGATGCCCCATAAACTTTTGTGTTTAACTAATTGCTGGGCTCACAGCACACCACACCGTAGCACTCTCCGCTCTCCACAGGAGTCCCCCTGTATCCCTGTTTCCCTGTTTCCCTATATCCCTGTAGCTTGTGGAATCACCCACATGCAATTTTCATGCTCTGACACTAACCACACGAATGAGCACTGGAATGAGCGCCAAAGCGGGGTGACGGCGGTGCTGTGTTGCTGCCAAACAAATTTACTATCTCATTACGTATACTTAATAATTCACAAAAATTCTCATATTACGCATACGACACGTAGCACAGCGTAGCGTTGCGGAAATGTAAATTAACCGAAAGCCAACAGTGTACTGCACTCTGTCCTGCCTTCCGCTCTCTCTCTCTCTCTCTTCGACAGCAGAACCACAGGGGGTGGGGGCGTGGTTAGAGGGGGTGAAACCAGGGAGAAAAAATAAGAGAAGAATAAACTAAAATTAACGTAGAAACAGAAGCCAAATGGAGTGCAGGAAAAGCTTCAGTGGTTTTTTTTATAGTGGTGGTAGAGCGCTCCCACTCATCCTCCAGCCCCACTTAAGCCTCTATTCTTTCGACAGAGATTTCGAATATAATAAAATAATTAGGCTATTCGTTCGGATTTTTATGAATGGAAATGAAATACATTTTTGGACAGACAGGTACACCAAAGAGCTCCCAACATTTTTTTTTTTTTAATAGCAATATGTATAATCAAGAAAAGGAGATTGTTCAAACATGAACCCATTATTGTACTTAAAGAACAAGAGTCTTTACACGGTCACTGATGTAAACAGAAGACCAATGTATAAATTTAAGTGAGGAAAATACATAATAGATAATAGAAGAATAGATAATAATAATAATAATAGATAATAATAGAATACAAATTTGTGCCTCTTACCTCAATGTAAAATTACATATAAGGCTCGGATCTTAAGAATAAAAATTAGCTCGAATTTACAACTCAACTCGCAAACGTCTAGGCTTTTCTTTCAAGGTCTTTGCAAAGATTATTTTGATACACTTTCAGGTTATTCCGATTAATATTGTCTGCGCTTTGGAGCTATGTACATATGAAACTATAAAGGTTCCTCTAGCACACATGAACAGACGGACAAGTCCACAGACCTCCTATCGACGGGAAATATACTCCGTTTTCCTTTTGGCAAATCGCCATATATTATTTTTGTTAATTTTTACATACCTGTGCGAGGGAGAGAAATACCTGAAGGAATACCAAAACTTAGTGGCGTTTTCTCAGGACAATTTTAGCTCCTTCTTTTCTCAGGCTTTTCCCCGTGTCTTCACCTTCTTCTTGCCTCTCTACGAATGACGTCGCGATTTAGGTCCTGCTGATGATAATTTATTTGATAATTTCGTATGCATTAAAGAACAACATCTGAGGAATGTTTTCACGGTGTTATGTGTTGGTCTTACTTTTCTTTTTTGTTCTTTGTTTTCCCTTATGAACTTTTGAACTTTAAACGTTTTCTTTGCTTTTCTTTATTTTCTTTTCCCGTTGCATGCCAAATGAAATCCCCGTTTAAAAGGAGAAATATTTCAAATAATTATTGTAAATTTTATTTTTTACATCGCCAGTCGCTGCCTCCGCCTCCGCCTCTCCTCCTTCTTTTTCTTCTTCGAATCCCTTTCACTGGCATTTTATTTTCTTTTTAAAGGAAAAGGTCCTGGCAAATAAACTGTGTAAAAACTTTCCTTTTTCACACACACACCCACACGCTCGCACTCACACACAAGCACACGAGCAGTGGCAAAAGGAAAATTCAAATTAAACACAGATTTGTTGCTGCCCCGTCCCGTTTCTCCGAGTGAGATTTTCATGGTTGACAGTTTCCTTTTTTTATGCATGTTCTTTGGCCAAAAAAAGGGTCTTTAAAAAGTAATAGCCACAAAAACCAAAACAAAACAAAAAAAAAGAAGAGAATCTGAAGAAAGTTTCGTGGGGGAAAATGGAAAAGGGGAATATGACTGGAGTGGAGGAAGAAAATTGGAAATTGGAGAAAACTTCCATACGCAAGGTAAAGGTAAGGTTTCATGGAAAATTTCAATAAAATCTTGATCAAAACATTCAAAATGAATGCTAGAAACGATATGGACCTTCGATCTTTATTCCTATATAAATATTTGGAATAAATGCAAATTTCTTCAATGAAAAATGGCAAATACTAGTCTTGGCCAGAAAATGTTGTTTGAAGCATTTGATTTGTGCAATGATTCGATGATTAACAAAAGCATAAACAAAAGATCACCTCTGATTCATTCATTCAATTTTTCTTGTTTTTATTGGAGGTTCTTCAATGATTAGTTCATATTTTTAATGGGCATAAATTAAATGAGGAATGCAACCAGTAATTTGCGCTGTTTTCATTAAATATTTAAGCCAAAAACATTCCCTGATAGATGATGGAAGGAATACCACTTACACGTGGCGTATACGCAATGTGGAAATCGGAAAAGTGGTTCCCAGTAATTGGCAAAAGTGAATGGAGCGCCAAATCAAAGCTACAAACAAATCAAATTAATTTGTTTGCTTTATTACTTTGACCCACTGCAAAAGAAGGGAGGGGGTAGGGGGGGCTAGGGCAACGGAAGGATATATGGAAGGATACTAAGGACAGAGCGTGTCAAGACTGACACCAAACGCTTGCCAATTTGCATACAAAATGGGCGGCAAATTGGCAAAACAAAACAGAAATTGCTCTGCCATTCCATAGGTGGAGTGGAATAGGAATTGTATCACATAAAAAAAACAAGAAGCAAACAAAATGATTGAGAGCCATAAGCACACGCCATCGAGTCATCAATAGGACCTGCACCACGCCCTCGCCCTCGCCCACTGCCCTGATGTATCCTTCATGAAATCCATGCTCCCAATCCTTGCCGGTCCTGTCCGCCTCTGTCTCTGCCTCTCCCCGCCTTCCATCAACTGAAATCCCAATCAGTCAACGGCTTTGAAGCACAAATCACAAATCAGCGCCCAGCGAAAGTCAAATTAGAAAAACAGAAGAATAATAAAAGCGAAAACAAAAAGATACCAAAAGAAAATTCTATGGATGAGCTCTCCGACAGTAGTCTACTCTTCTTTTCAAGGGAGACGAGGGATCTCATGCAATCAGAGGACATAAAGGATACAATTTCCTTTCTGCTGACTGTGATATTTATTTTTTTATGATCATTTTTGGTCAATAGCTGGAACATATCTTTTTGTACGACTACACCAAAAGTAAGCTTCATATCTTTACAATTTCGAATGCCAAAAACGTTTTTCTCAAGTTCCAGGGATCAAAAAAATACGGATTTTCTGTGAGTATTGGAGAAGTTTCAAATCTAGCTGTGACAGTTCCCAAAATCGATGGAAACGGAAATTACTTAGTACTTTTCCCGAAAGGACCCACTCATATACCCCATCAAATACCCTTTCGATTACCGGTTATAGGAAACAAAAAATAATTCCCGGGCAAACGAAGCGCAAAATTAGAAAATAACAAAAACAGAAGAGCAAATACAAAAAAGAAATATAACAGAACATCAAATCCATATCCATAGAAAATACATTGAAATAATAAGAATAATATTACATGCGATTTTAGCCATAGATATGTAGATACATATATGTATATGTATGTATATTCGAAGGGGGACATAGAGCCTTTGCTCATGATTATGTTGCTGCCACTGAGGCCACTCCAGTGCTGCTGCTGCCACTGCTGCTGCCTGCCACTGCTGCCACTTGAGCCGGAAGCGTGTTCGGCGCTGAGGCGCAGGAACAACAATGAATCAGGGATTCAAGGATGCAGCCCCGTGAAGACAGCCAAGCGGCAAAGATAAACCCGCATTGAAATCGCCAAATGAATGGGAGAATATCAGAGAGACAGAGGGACAGAGAGAGGGAACAGAGAACGGGGAACGGGGAACGGGTGTTCCTCCATTTTGCCATTGTTATTACTGCTGTAATACGCTTTTGCGAGAGGAGATTACAATGTCTGATTACTTTGTTATTAATAAACACAAAAAGCGTGCCAAACACACGAATACACACACACACCCACACACACACACACACACGAATATATAGACTCATATTCGTATAGAGAGTATGCTCGAGTATCGACAAGGCAGGTGCCCATTAATACGTGGAATGAGCGTAGGAAAGAGGAATATTTCTCTTAAGTTCGACCAAATTAAGAGACTGAAATTGAATACTTTTCCAGACGTGAAATATATTAGAAACTTGTATGAGTAGGCAGAATCTTTCATTCATTTTGAATGATGGAACAACTGAAAAATAAATGGAGTGAAATGAAAATGGTTAACAATTTTCCATCAAAACTAATACTAGGTGTAGATCTTCAGGTCTCTGAGCTTCTCTTTTCCCTAAAATACTCCAGAATATGGGAATGTGAAGAACAATCACTCAAGATTCCTTCCGAAGGTTTTCTTTTAAAGAAGAGAGCAAGGATGCCTACCCATTAATGATACCCAATATACCCTGCCCGTAACCAATGCAATGCCACGAACAATGACATTCCCCGTTTATTAAACGTCCCCCGATGTAACCCTGGAACCACCCAACCACTGACTTTTCCGCCCCTGCTCCTGATACTGCCCCTGCTCCCCCTGCCACCGCCAGAGTTCACTCCGCAACGCGTTTATTTTATCATTTTTGTGCTTTGTTAGTGAAAACGTTTTATTAATAAACTTTTGTGTTGTGTTCTGTTGTGGGCCCCCGACGACAAGGCGACAAAGCGCCAGAGCAACCGAGCAACCGAGCAACAGCGCGACAGAGCAACAAATGCCGAACAGCAGCCTGGAGAGTTTTCCCTTTTGAGGGAAACTGAAAATGCAGTTGATTTTGCATGTGTGTGTGTGTGTGGTGTGTCCATGGAAATTCCATGGAATTTCCTAAGCCCACATTTGAAAAGGGGAATGACAATTGCAAAATATCGCACTCGAAGCAAAGACACAGATTTAATTCCGTTTCTCGGCAAATACTACCTATATTTTGTCAAATAAATTGCATTTTAATTGTTTAAATTTAGGCAAAAGATAGGCAACAAGAGAAGGGGAGGCTGAAGAGCAGGCAAACAGCCTGGCCAAATCGAGTGGGCAAGATCTGTCCGTTGTCTGTTGTCTGTTGATGCTTTCTTTTTCCCGTCCCCTCCTTCATAAGTCGTCTATTGGCTTACAGTTGTTGATGGCCGTTTTATCAATTTTGTGGCCACTTTTAATGCGCTTTTAATTCATATTTAATTTTGATTTATTCGAGTTGCTGCCTCTCGAAGCCGAAAGTCTCTTTTGCTTATATAAGACTTTATCTTTAGAGTGTTTTTGCGGGGGAGAGTTACATGCTTTATGGTAATTTTGATTTATATTTCCTTGGGATTTATGGTTGTTTAGTTTTTGGTCCAAGGGGGGAAAATAGTAAGATTATTTATACAGATAGTCTCCATCTTTGCTTTGGCAGTCCATGTTTTTCGCTTTTTTTTTATTGTTTGTTTATAAATGTTGTATAAAATAAATAATCTCTGATTTCACACAAATTTTTGGCAAAAAAACAATTGTACTTTGAATTTTTCAATAATTTCAACACTGAAAGTTTAAATTTATTTTAACTTATTATTATCATTTTAGTAATATCTTCTGTTTTAATTGTTTTGAAATATGCTTGATTTTTTTTGTATAATTTTAAGAATATTCTATCATATCTAACTTTTTGTTTAAGTAACATAATCATAGTTTGCAATGTAATTTTCTTAAGATCTAGAATAATTACTGTCACTTTTCTGTTCTTTAAATAAAAGCCTTAATCATTTTCAAAACTTTATTTCTTTGGTTTCCGATTTGCGCGATCACATTTTCAAATATCTGATGCTCACCTCTGAAATGCTTTTACTTGCTTAATCACTGGGTTTTCACGACCAAAAAAAATCCATAGATGGAGATAAAACCTCTCCGGAGCATTATCTGCCCTTCTTCTTCTGCTTCCGATTATCCACTGCGTTGCTCCTCGGCCGAGGAATATCTCTATCGCACCCGCCGCCTATTCGTATTGTAACATTTTCCGCTGAAGTTCTTTCAGTTTTCTGTTTCGCTTTCGGCAATGTTCGACCCGCAACTAACAAGAGTTTTCCTCGGAAGTCGGCTTATATACGGTTTTCCTCGTCAAATGTTAGACGGAAAAGCTCTGGCATGCTTTTCCACGAGCTTTTCACGCAGTCCATTCGACTTTTAACGAAGGGCCGGGCCGGGCCGCGTCCCAATGTTTTGCTGGCTTTCAATTGTTTACAGGTGTTTGTTTTGGAACCGATTTTCGGCCAGAGTTTATGGACCGCCAACGAAAATGAATACCATACCCGAAAATCGTCTGGAGAGTGCAATGCACCACAAGTTTCTTGGGTTCACATTTTTTATTTGATTTCTTGTTGCTGTGGATTCCTCCCCTGAGGGAAATCAGTCGTCGGAGTCGTCCGAGTCGTCGGGGAATGAATGAATGCAGGAACCACTTGTTGCTTTGAGGATTTTCCTGCCGCGCATAAAAGTAGACAGCGCTTTTTGCTCACTCTCTCTTGTGGTGATTGTGGAATTATTCATAAGCAATTCACCAACAAAAACAACAACCACATGACCAAGAAAACAAGGAAAAACATAAAAATCCCATTTATACTTAGGCTTAAAACAAACACCACCACACCACACCATGCCACATCGCAGAAGTACTGAAGAACCGAGTGGAAACAACATTTAAAACTTTTCAAATATTTATACGGCCAATTGGAAATTGTTGAATTATTGAACTCTGGCTCAGAGATTGAAGGGGAACGGGGGACGGAGGAAAAGGAAAACTTTCTCCAAGATTGGTTAATGAAAATGTAAGCCAAGAGGCAACACGTAAAGAAAACAATAAAAGACCCAACCACAACCGGCAACAAATCAATTGCGGGGACGGTAGATGGAGATGGAGGTGGAAGTGCAGGTGGAGGCCAGGTCCCCAGGAGGAAAACGACAATGTCTCCCTGTCGCCCTGTCTCCCTTTCGCCCTGTCCCCTGTTCTCTGTGAAAACATTTTTCTAATTTCCTGTCATCAATACAAATGAAATGTTCTTCCAGGCAGCCCCATCGATTAGTCCGAACGAAGTTCTCGAACGAAGGGTACAGCAGTTGGTTGGACAGGAATTTGTATATATATTTTATAAAATTAAACAACATAAACAGAAATTCGTGGTGGAAAATGGGAAACAAAAAAAATATACGAGATACGAATAGAAGGGAACGAAACGGATTGGGAGACTAGAAGCGCAGACGCTTGACCGTACGATAGTGATAGCCATCGTCCAGCAGGGCGGACGAGTCCTCTTCGTGTTCGGGAATCTCTTCAACGACTGCATTATCGTCGAGAGGGGGCAGGTACTCCTGTACGGGCAGCAGATTGGGCACCACTTGGGGCGTGCGGTAGTGGTAGCCATCGTCCAGGAGAACGGCCGACTCCACCTGCTCCTTGGGCAGCTGCTCCTCTTCGATATGTTCCAGGGTCTTCACCTCCACGGGTTCCGTGACGATCTCTGCCTCTGCCTCGGGTTCTGGTTCGGTTTGGGCCTCAGTCACGGCTTCCGTGGTGGGAGCAGCGGTCGTCTCCACAGCGATCTCCTCCTCCGTTGTGACTATGGGCTCTTCTTGCAGCTCCTCCTCCTCCACCACCGGGGGGAGGTACTCATTGTTCACGGGTGGCAGATAGTCACGTGGCGGCTGCAGGACATGGTTCAGGCTAGCAGCATGTTCCTCCACAGGCGGCAGGTAATCCCGACTGGGCACTGGAGGCAGCACCACGGGCGGCAGATACTCCAGCGGCAGATGGGAGACGTCGCGACGCACCACCGAGCGACAGGAGACGCCCAGCAGCACAGCCAGCAGCAGCGCACAATTAATTCCGAATCGTACTCCTTGCTGCAAGCAATCGAAATCCAAAGAAGATGAGGCTGGACCGATCTCCCTTGGGCGAGGAGTGTACGAGGAGTACTTACCATTTCGATTGTATCTTTTTCTGCGTTGTATCTGGTTCTGACCTGCTCAATCTGTTGGGCGTTGGGTTGCTCTGCTCGTATTGCTGCCTGCTGTTGAAATCGCTTAACTATTTATACAAAAAATTAGCAACAAATCGAGTTCGAAGCGAACCCACATTAACACATATTTTTTTTGGACGTCTTGTCTAATGCTTCTTCAAACCTGTTTGATGGTTCGACTGTTGGATGGTTCGGTGGTTCGTTCGATGGTTCGATCCGGGGAGGCTTAGGCTTAGGCTTAGGCCATGGCAATGGTCATTGATCGTTGAAGAATCTATGGGCGATGCGATGCGATCCAATCCGATTGTTTGTCCATTTGGTCCGCACTATTTGATTGCGCGAAGAATCTGTCAATATTTTCTTTAAAGATTTACCTCTGGATATGTCCACCTTCCGCCATTCTACAAATACTCTCAGACTTACACTTATTTTTTGTCTGTTTGTTGGCTATTTGTTTTGGTTTTATTTTCAGAAACATTTTTGGGGGCCATCCGCATTGTGTGGCTATATGGCAGTGGCTCTGGCTGTGGCTCTGGCTGTGGTTTCAATGTCAGAGATGTAAGAGATGGAGGAGCGGAGGAGCAGAGTCAATGTCAAGTGTTACACCGAATGCAAGATGACGGGGCACAACGCTGTAAAACGATCAGAACTGTGCCACGGATTGGGTCACGGTATCGATCCGAAACTCGTTATTGTTGCTGCATCATCATACAGCAATTAAAGAGCTCTTATCACACATTTTGGGGCACAAGAGCAGCACTTTTTAAGCGGCTTATGAAATGAAATTGAAATTGAAAACGAGACTTCCACAAATCGAAATTATAATGAAAATGAAAACGAAACTGCACAAAGGAGAGAGCGAAAGAAAGCGAAAACGAAAGAGACTAGGGATCCGAGGGAAAAGCAGGGAACGAAAGGAAAATGAACAGAATATATTCAATCAAATGCCATAAACCAAGTAAAGCTGCCACAAATCCATTTTGCCAATAAAAATATTAGTCTACAGTTAAAAAATAAAAGAAAACGAAGATCCTTGCTGGGGGAAACGAAGCATGGAGTGCCCTGGAAATAGTAGAAATATCCCAAACACATACTATATGTGTGCATAGAGTATCCCCCCATGGAAGTCCCTATTATCCATGGAATATATGTAGTAAGAGTAAGATATTAATTACATAGAGAATATCTGCTATATATATAGTGGATTTCCTTTATGGGGTAGGGTAGGTGTTTCCCTCAATCGTTTTGAAAACCGCAACCCGGTTGCAAAACAACAAAAAGAAAAGTTCAACGTTTTTATTATGTTTTCCCCGGAATGCCAGACAAACAGAGAAACCAAAAACCAGAGGAAAAAATTGATCCGCTTTTTTATATTTTATCCTCTATTACGTATACGTACACGTACACGGTGTAAGGTGTACGGTGTGTTTTCTCCCACGCAGAGCCACTCCTCCACCATTTCGATTCCGTGTAATTTTTTTTTTTTTTTTTTTTTGCAGAGGTATACGCATGCCGCGGATTAGTAGAAATTGAAAAACTTCCCCACAATGGAAGCCCCTCACCCTGCGCAGCCCATGGGTGGCACGGTGGCATCAGTGGATACCTGCCAGATAGGATACCTGATGGATTTTCCACTGAATATTTAGTTAGGAATCTTATCCAAAGCGGCTTCAAAATGGTTCAATACCTCCAGCGGTCTGTTTGAGGGCACAAACGGAATAGAGTTCTGGGGAAGTTTCAGCTTTTAATACTCTTCCAAATGAAGGGTTCCGATGGCAGATGTATGTATCCTTCGCTAGCCAATCTTGGCTATTCCGATTACAAAATAATAATCTCTGCACAGTTATCTATCAATCTTCGGATACAAATCATAATACCCTCTGAAAGGCAGTACAAACTGTTGGAAAAAAGGAAAATAGTCTGAAATTCGGGCAACCCTCACTGCTGGCTACAGTTTCAGGGGGGGAATTGCAGGAGGAATGCCATTCCTATAGAGTGTAATCATAGAAGGGATGGTGTAGCCAGCTAACGCGAATATTTGTTCAATCTGCTGGCACTTGGAGCATTTTGCAGTACCAACAAGAGCCGAGCACCGCAACAGCAGCACCAAAACCAAGGAAAAACACACCCACACACAGTGAAAAACGAGGAAATGTATTGTTGAGGGAAAAACTATTCAAATTCAGCTAATGGACCACCAATCGAACAGCCCCGAGAGCACATGCACACATGAGTGGGAGAGCACAGAGCCTCCATTTCCAGCTGAAGAGAGCTGAAGAGAGCTGAAGAGAGCTGAAGGGAGTTGTGTTTTTTCAAGAGGCTTACTCGAACGCAGATGGAGGCTTATGAAAGTGCCATTCGAATATTAGAATTGATTCAAGCTTGCATTTCTTGAAGGGAATCGCTATTCGAATGCGCTTTTTGCGGAATTTGTACGCCGAGGAAATCTTTGCTTTCCACTAATTGAAGACTCAAATCCTTATCCCAGCAGATGGGAGGCATCTTCCATGAAACTTTGATTGCTGTTTGCTCCTCTTGGTGTCGACTGTCGACTGTCGAATGGGATGGGATGCGCAGGGATGGGATGGGCCCATGTGTCATTTGCATGCAAAACTTGTAAACTTACTATGGGAAAGCTGTGCTGCGCCAGGCCATGAAATATGCAACAGTTGCAGCAGAAAAAGAGACTGCATCCAGTATACTGTGTACTGTGTACTGGATACTGCATACTGGATATGTGGCAGATGGCAAACAAATTAGAAGCAATGCCACGTGGAGCCTGTCAACTCTTAACGCATTACGCTCCAATTACGAGAGGAAGAAGCTCCTCCTTCTTCCAGAGTGTGTCCTGGGTGTGTGCTTTGAATATCACTTTCCGCATCGCATAATAAAATCATTGAGTCATCGGCTTTTCGTTGCCTCTTGCCTGTCGCCTGTCGCCTTATGCACTTTGGCAGGATCGCAAAAAGGAGTCAAAGCCTCAGTTTCAGGCTCAGCCTCTCTGAGGGAAAATGCAATGCATATTAAGCAGGCAGGAAGCCAGGGAACCTCAGGATTTAAGAGCAGACTGAAAGAAAATTCCAAAAGTGTGAAAAGGTGTGAAACGCCACACAAAAAAAAGATGCAAAATTTAATTACAATTTAAAGGTGCGGCCGCTGTCAAACCCTTCTCTCTGTCTCTCTCTCTCTGTCTCTCTCTCTCTCCCTCTTTTTTGGATCTACACTGAGAGAAAGAGGCAACGGCAACAGATTAAAGCGCAAAGAAATTTGAGATAAATGTATTTCTTTCTGGAACTCAATTAATTTTGAATTCCTCAAGGGTTTTCCTTTTTCTACTCTCTCCTGTCTCTTTTTTCCGTTTTTCTGCGCTTTTTTTGCTTCTGCTTTTGCCTCATTTATTACATTTCATTTCGGTTTCGGGGTCTTGCTGTTGATTTGTCTCGATTCCCTCTGCTTTTTCTCTGGGCTTTTTCCCCCCACTTTTCCCCCTGTTTTTGGAAGGGGCATTGGCACTGTCAAAGCGAATTTAATTGTCTCAATTACGCGCTAAATGTCGCCCAACTTCAGCAGCGCTTCCAACTTCAGACCCAAATCAAGATGAGGTCAAGCGGGTTGGAGAACCCTTTCTCTGCGGCAGCAACAGAAACGGAGAAAGTGGAGAGACAAGGCGACGACAAGCGAACTTCATTGAAGCAATTTTCACCTCCTTTCAATGGAGGAGGAAGGACGAAACACGAAAGACGAGACGAGGCAGTAATCAAGTGACTTACTAAAAAGTTAACGCCATTTTGTGGCAACTTCAAAAAGTTTCCTTCAACCCGTTTTGCCCCGAAGGAATCTCTATATCTCTCCCCCTCTCTCTCTCTCTTTCTCTCCATCCATCTTCTGCTGGCATTGTGTTGCCGTTGGATTCGCGCTCCCTGCTCCATGCCACAGTTGAATGCACTTTTGTGCCTTCATTAGCGAAGTCCTCGCGCAGAGGAAAAGCCCAAAGGCTGTACGACCAAGGAGCATAACATCGAGCAGCGTTCTATCACCAGATACGACACCCTGTACAGAGACCGCACTTTTCTTCGCGACTGAAATTCCGGGGAATTCTTTGGTGAATAAACTTTCATTAGTATCATTTTGAGTTTAAGTGGAAAATGATTCAATTTCATTAGGCCAAAAACATTGCTTAAGCGTTTAGGAGAGCCTGAATCAATGTTAGATACAAATTAGATAGTTTTAATAGCAGTAGATTACAGAATAGTTAAACATTTAAATATAGAAGTATCCATCCCTGGGCGACCCTGTTCTCCCGGTAGACAGCCCTCCCCCTGTTTCGGAAGGGGTGTGGGGGAAGCAACAGCTTATCAAAATAGATGACACCTTCTGTGTCCCATGTCCCATGTCCCATGTCCCACGCAGACACGACATCGCATTAGACACACACTTACTGGCGTGTAATGCGGCGTATACGTAATTTGCTAAATAGGTAATTAAAAAACAACACACGTCCCTACGTCCCTCTTTCCCGCCTGCCTGACACCTGCAGTGCAGTCAAAATTTTCCATATTTTCACACTTAGCTGAACAGCATTTTCGTTGGGGAATTTCCACGTGTTCCCGTGTGACAACCTCTAATCAAAGAATTTCTCCGTGCCTTTGTAGCTGTAAGCCAAACAAAAAATATCCACTCTGATGAGGAGCACCCTTAGGAGTTCCATAAGGGATCTTCGATCCGGTTAACCCTTAAAGAAAGAGAGAGATTTTGAAGTTTTTAAAGCGAACTCTGAGCCCAAATTCCAATGATCTCAGTCGGAGTTTGCACTCTTTTCAGCCCAAATAGAGTTTGATGGCTTTAACAAAGTATTTCTGTGTTCCTGCCCAAACCCTTTGGAAAAACTGTACAACCCTCTGCGTAAAAAGGACATCGAAGGATTGACGCCATGACATGTCACCAACAAATTCTATTGCGCAAATATAGGAAATTGCGCAAATATTGAACGGAAATATCCTGCGGCTTTGGGTTGCTACGGCTCCTGTCTATTGACGCACGGAAAATTTCATTTTCATTTCCCAGAGACCCCAAAAGGAGTTGCTTCTGTGAGTGGTTTCGTGTGAGAGTGTGTGTGTGTGTGTGTGTGTGGGTCTGTTGTGGCATAATGAGTGGCAAGTGGAAAACTTTAATACCTCGGGATTGTCAGTTTTGAGATGTCAGTGGAGAGGCAGCGGAAGGGGAAGGGCAAGGGGAAGGGGGAGTAGGTGTCATGTGTGTGTCCCTTGGCCACAGGATTTACACTGCTTTGCGAGGAGGCCGCAATAATGTCCTTGTCCTGGCTATCGGTGTGCTGTGAGTGCTTGAGGGATTCTCTACGTGTCCGTGTCCGTGTGCTTGTTCGTGTGCGTGTGCGTGTGCGTATACGTGTGTGTTAGCCCATTTCGCGGTTGACGTTTACAATTTTACACCGAAACTAATTATATTAGCCCACTCTCTCTCTGTCTGACCGAAGAGAGTGGCAATGGATGATGCGGGGATGATGCTCAACAGAATCTGTTTATGTAATGCATATGAAAGTGGTCTCCCAACCTACCTCACTCCCCCACCGCCTGCTCTTCGCGTTGCTCCTATATCGTTGCAGAACAATACTAGTAATGGTAATGGCGACTGGTGTGTAATTTCCAATTAGGCTCAATTTACAGCACTCACTTGGCCGCCGACAGAGCGGAACGGAATGCGGCTACAAATTGCTGGCTACAAGATAATCAAAGTAACATTCCCCACCTTCCTCACCCTCTCTGCCACCCCGCTGCCGCCCCTCAGCCACCCCCCAGCCACCCCTCTGCCACCCCTCTGCCACCCTCTACACACTCTCCTTCACGAAATGCTTAAAATATCCTGATCTATCAGAAGAGGACACCCCGAGAGATGGGAAACACTTTATTCCATCAAATGTTAAAGAGACGTTCAGAAAGCAATGTTCAGAAAATAGAAAAGTGAAGTAGGTAAAAAGGAAATGGAAAGTGGACTTTAAGGTGAGTTAAAGAACGAATGAATAAATGGAATGAGTCTTCAATGAGAGGAAAGAATGGGAATGTAATTGGAGACTCGAACGGGATGGAAATACGACTAAAATGGGAGTTTAGTGAGACTTGAATGAGGCTGGTACGAAAAAAGGAGTTAACAAAATATAAATGTGTCTAGAATATGAATTAAATACTGCTCGAATATGCATGGAATATATCTCCGACATATATCTATTAAATAGGTACCTTAACCTTGAGTACCAAGTGGAAATATCCCAAAATAATTATGAAATTAATGCTGAAATATGATTGGAAAAATAAGTGGAAAAATGTGTGGGAAAAATACAGACTTGTGCTTAAAGCTAAAAGGCAACGCATCTAACGGGCCTTTGCAGCTTTAAAACGCGCCCCTAATGAATGAGTGCCCACCCATTCCCCTCCTTACCCCTCCTCCAAATCAAGGCAAAACTTTCACTTTGAATGCGATATCAGCTCCTCCCTGCCTCCACACATTTCCGTTTTCCGTGTCCATCAGGTGAAATTGTCCGTAAGCTGTTGCCACACACACACACACACACACACACACCCACACACACCAAAAGTCAAGAGGCAGGATACACGGGGGCACGCCGACGACTAATTAAATCGACAACCTGATGGCAACAAATTTAATTGAAAGGAATCTGCCGCTTAACAATTTCAACAAACAAAAGTACACGCAGCACGGGAACACAGGAGCACGGGAGCACAGGAGCAGGGGGCGAGGTCGGGCCGTGTCAGTGTGGTAGTTTGGTGTCCGTTTCTGCCACCCACTCAAATTGAATCGATGTTGTGCCACACACACACACACACACACACACATACAGAAACTCAGCACAGACAGGGCCGTATAAAAGTCATTTAAGCGACACGCCAATTGTTGCTCTGCTCAGCTCAGCTCTGCTCTCGCGCAATTATTTCATATTAAAAAGCACAGAAAAAACATTGTAAAAGTGCAAAATGAAAAGCAAAACAAATGGGCGAATAATTAAAAGTAAATTGAAATTGAAATGCGTCGAAGGGAGGACACTGACACTGACACTGATACTGACAGGACACGGCAGGACACGAGACTCCTCTCCCCTCTATCCGAACGAGAACCAAATTAAAAATATATAAATCCAGACAGCTTATGGCGGTCTCTGAGACTGGGACTGGGACTGACTCCATCCGATGTTCACCTCACTATAATTGAAACCGAATCATTATCCTGGCTGGATGCCACGTTCCACGTTCCAATGTTCATGCTGACTGCGGAATGTTAAATGTTCCATTGAACCGAACCCGCCTCACGCTCCAGGGAATGCTGCAGCTGCAGTTCCAGACTTAATTTGTTAATTTGCAAAGTGAAATTGGGAAAACTCCACCAGTACTCTAGAGATGGGCATGTGATGCCTGAACGCGAGCAGATTAGCTGATGATGCCAGGTGCAAATCTCTTACGTGTCACGCTGGCATCCCCACAGTTTTTCGGTGGGGTTTCGAGATTCGGATTCGGGTTCGGATTTGGATTTGGATACGAGCAAACAAACAGATCGACAAACAGACCTGCGGGAGGGCAAGGCAAACAAAATCAAATTGTTGCTGTTTGTTGACCTACGAGCTCCAGTTTCCCCTCCCCCCGTTATCATTTTATTCGTATTTGTTTTCATTTTCATTTCTTGGATAAAGCGAAGAAACGCTGCTTTCGGTCTGACGGTCGCACAGGTGTGTCTGGGGAAATTAACAAAGCCGCAGGGGAGGGTGAGCTGCCTGGAGCTGCCTGCCCCATGCCCCTCCCTTTGCTTTCTAAATGAAATATGAATGGGGGGGTGGAGCGAATGTCCTTCTCCTTGAACACTTGAACAGCACCATTAAACGTCAAATGTCAGCATAAACGTCAGGACTCTCAAAGGTTGAGCATCAAACCATACGCAACGCTGAGCAGAGAAACAATAAATTCTCGCTTCCTACCCCTCTACCCCTTTGCCCATCTACCCCGTTTTTTTTTCCGCCAAGCTCTCAGTTAATTATCGCGAGCCACTGCACCGCTAATTGGAGTTTAACCTTCCAGGAAAGGGACCGGGACCGGGACCTTCCACGAGCCAGGAGCCACAAGGCGTGGCTGCTTTATTTTTGGCATCTTTTTTTACATTTATGTAGGTACTAAAGTCCCCAGAGAGGGCTATATGAAATTCTGTGCCACAGGAAAATGCCTTTAGTGTCGCTTTATAATTGCCAAAGCTTCGATTTAGATTTTGTCAACGTTTCTCTGCATTTTAGGTGTCTGTTCGTTTCGTGTCTGGATTTTCCCAGCACGCCATTTCTGGCTACATAAATTTAAATTGAATTTTAAATATTAACAAGCAGTGCCAAAGAACACCTTAAACGAGAAAGAAAGCACTCCGCTGTGCCGCTGTGCAGCTAGAGTGTGCCGACACTTCAGATACTCTTACGGGCCGTTCCCCATGCGGAAGAAGCAAGGATCCACTCGAAGGACTCATACCCATCCATATGGCAAGGGTAGAACAAGGACCAGGCTCCGTCTGTCTCTGTGTCTGTCTCTGTGTCTGTGTCTGCCTAATAAATACGTTTGCTGTGCCATCGATTTTTGGCTCGTTTGCCACATATTTTCGTCTCGAGTTTATAAATATTTATGCGTAGCATTTTGGGGGCTTGCTTTACTGATGATTTCGGTCTGGTTTCTCAGATAATGGACGAAATGGCCCTGCGTGGGGGGAGGAGGGAAAGGGAAAACTATAAGTTAATGCGAGGGGAAATGCATAATGGATGCAGGATGAATGATGGATGAGGAGCAGGATGGGATGGGATGGGATGGGATGGTCAAGCCATCATATTCATGTGTGGCAGCTGACAGAATGTTGACAGAGCAATGAACAAATATCAATTTATGGTAACTGGCACGGCACTCACCTGGTGCTTCGCCATGGTTCGATTCGTCCCATATGTATGTATGCATGTACAATGTACATACATATGTACATTTGTAATCCTTACTTGTATCATCGCTGAAGACAGCTTTTTCCATTTGCTACTCTACTCCCCATTTGCAGCATCTCTTCTGGAATCACAAATCATAAGCCGCTTGTTTCACATTTTGCCGTATTTTTGCGTTTACAATTACACGTTTTCGAGCAAAAAAAGCTGCCACACTTTTTGCGGCTGCTCGCTCTGTTCTTCTTGTTGTTGTTGTTGTTGCTATCTCTGTCTCTTGCGTTATGGATCACTGGTTCTCCTTTGGAGTGAACTGCTTCAAGAGCTTCTTTGAACTGAGTGGCAAGTGGTTCAGTAAATCGAACTAGCTGAATGATCGATTGCTGCTATCGAGAATCCGAATTTGAATTCACATTTAAAATCAATCGCATTCAGGTACGCTTTTCTGCTAACTGTTCTGTGATTAGCTGTGCTTTTAGGAGGCGGGGCGGGGCGGCTTATCCGCACCCAATTACCAGCGGAAGCTCATCAATTTTTCAAGAACTCGTGACAGCCGAAAGCGACTTCTATCCCACTGCCGGTATGTTGTCAGCAGAACAGCAGAACAGCAATAACAAGACACATGTAGCGGTGACTTAATTACCAGCCGCAAGCTGTTGCCATTAACAACAACTTTTGGAGATGGGATGCGCATGGGGATATGGCTGGGGCGGAGCCTAACCTCGTCGATAAGCAGCTTTAGGCTTAGGCGCGGCAGTGGAAGTGGTCCTCCAGAGCCTCGTTTCAATTATGTTGTCAAAGCCAAAAGCAAATGACTGTCTGACTGCAATTTATAGTCCAATTAATTGAAGCCACGTCACCGCAAATGTAGAATTAAATGATTACCAATACAATGCTGGCTTGTCCCCATCCAGTCGCACCGCAGATGATCCTGATGTCCTGATGGCTGAGTGAGTGGCAGCGTGCTGGCCAATTTGCTAACAAAAAAGGATTTCCGTGTCGAGATTTGTCGAGAGTGCGAGCAGCAGCTGCCTGGAACAGAAAGAAAGTAATTTGAATTTGTAAATCGATATGGTTGACGGCGCAGGCAACCGAACCGAACCCTTTTATTCCTGTTCCATTTTTTTTCTCTTTTTTTGGCACCCATTTGAAAATGTATAAATATTTTAACTTAATAAATTCGACGCCAGCGCCTGGCTACTCCCGCTCTAGGAGCCTTCTGCAGCTCCTTCTGAAAGGAGCAAATGCCCAACATTTGCATAAACTAAAGGGGAAACTTGCAGTCCAGTCCCCTCTCAAGAGTTCTCTATTTTGGCCCGAGCTCGAGCTCGAACTCGGGCTGTGGCTGTGGCTGTGGATGTGGATGTCCTTTTCGTGAGCCTTGGCAAATATTCTCAAGTTGGCTGTCGAGGGAGCCGCGGGCGCTTTTCGCTTTTCGCTCTACGCCTTCCACCTTTGCCCTCCTCTTTGTCGAAAGGAAAGAGTTTTCCCTGCCCCGCCCTGCCCTGCCCTGCTCGGTTTTCCAGGTTAACTTTACAGCAGCTTTAACGGCTAATGGCCGCTGAGCTCCGACTGAGCAGGCTTTAAGCCCAGGCTCTTTTTTCCCTTTGCTCCACTCCTCCCATTTGGTGGCTCTCGTTTCATTGACCCAACATGCAAATTGACTGTGAAACAAATGTAGAAGTTCTGCTCTGCTCTGCTTCGCTTTTGGTTTGGTTTGGTTGGGTTTTGGGATGATCTGTCCCACAGACAGCACCGAAAAATAGACATAGAAAACTTTTACATTCGCATAAAAAAAACGAAATCGGAAATCAGGAGTCAGGAGTCAAGCAGCAGCAGCACCAGGAACAAAAACTCAATGAGGCTGCCACAATTTATGGCTCAACATATCCTATATGGCATATGGCTGTACTTTTCGCTATAAATTATTCCCATCACAGAGAAGCAGGAGCAGAAGCAGGAGCAGAAGCAGGAGCAGAAGCTGGAGCAGAAGCTGGGGCAGAAGGACTCCTCGCCTCGCGCACACATAAAATATTATACATGAGTGGCTTTTATGCAAAGAAGCTGTGTGGAAGATGGAGACACACCTCGCACACACCACCCCCCTTCAAATTTGCTAGAACATGGCCAAGAGCCGAGTGCCGAGTGCCGAGAGCCGAGAGAGCAACAAGTTAGGGCCATAAGAAAAAGAAATATTGCGTGGCGGCAAAACTTTAAGAGCAAACGGAAATTGTTGGCCGCCCTTTTAAGCAGACAGCCAGACACCCGGGGAATGATTTATCTGCTGCGTAAGAGGGGAGGGGGGGGAGGGGTAACCATAACCCCATTCCATTGGAGGGCCTGGCGCGCTCATTAACAATTCATTAAAAGCCACCAGAAAAAATTAAACTCCACCTAATCGCGGAAATTTATCCTCGAAAGTGAGGGTGTTGCACAAAGGTCTCACCATTCGATAAAGTCCTTTGATAAAGAAAAGAAAGAAACCAGAAATAACCAGGAGAGATGGCAGGAAAAATACACATAATCGGAAAGAGGATTCTTATGAAATTAAGCCGCGGAAAACCCATTTTGGAGCATGTAGAAATCCTTACGAGTATATTCACTTTTCACAGAGTATTTCCCAGGTCCCCTCGGGATTTTTTTGGGCATTATAGCAAAGCCGCAGCCACAAATTTTTGCATGTACAAATTTAATATGCACAGTTATAATTATGACTATTTAATGGGGAACGTTTGTTCAACCAAAAGGCAAACAAATGGGGAAAAACGAAAAACACAATCAATAAGTAATTTCCGCAACAAGTTCTGATGACAATTTCATTGGCTCTGACACGTGTGACAGGCTGGAAAATACTCGTAATTATTGTAATTATTCATAAATACCAAATGAGGCTGCTCTGATAAATTAGCCGTGTATATTTATAGAAATATCAAAGCAAAACGGAGCTTTAAAGAGCGCTCTTCAATACGGGTAGAGGCCTACCAGAAACGCTTCCGCAAATTGACACCTCAGAGAAAACATACGAAGATGAAGAAGAAGAAGAAGTATGGTTGAAAAAAAACTCAACAAATGATAATCGAATAGAAACAGAAATAGAAATAAAAGAAAGAAAGGTCAAGCCTCGGAGCGAGGGCCGAGAGATGAGAGCCATGCCACTTGACATTGTCCAAAAGCGAAACTGAATCAAGACAAGACCCAGAGCTCTGGCTCTGTCTCTGGCTCTGGCTGTGGCTCTGCCTCTCGAGAGCCACTCCACAGAAGAGGCATCGCTTGTCTTTGGCTCTTTGTTTCTCTAATTATGCGACTGGAGCTGGCTTTTGGCTATAAATTGAGCAACTGGCCAGCAGAAAGGCATCAATCCGCTCAGGCAACAGCAGTACTTGCACGCAATCAGCAAATCCCCGAAAAAGCAAATCTTGAAAAATGGTGAGCACTGCTGCAGCATTAGGATTACCTAGTGGACATCGTAATGGGTCTCCTGAATCTGAATCTCAATCTGAATCTACTCTCTTTTCTTTCGAACAGAAAATCTTCTCGCTCGGTAGTGTCCTCGCCCTCTCGGCTGTGGCTAGTGCCGCTCTGGCTGCCCCCCAACTGGAGTCTCGTCTGCGTCGGGACGTCTCCGAGCTGCTAGATACTGCAGGAGCAGCAGCAGCAGCAGCAGCGCCCGTGGAGTATCTGCCTCCAGGCATCACCGAGGCTGCTCTGCTGGAGGAACCACTGCCAGTCGATGCTGTAGTTGAAGCTGAAGCTGATCCCGAGGGCACTGTCCTAGGCGACGAGGGCTACGAGTACCGCACTGTGCGCCGCCTGAAGCTCCGCCATCGCAACCGTCGCGACGTCTCCCACTTGCAGGCGCAGGCGGCTCCTGCCCGTCAGTATCTGCCTCCCAGCCAGGCCTATCTGCCACCAGCTCCTCCTGCTGCTGTTGCAGCCCCCATCGATGACACCGAGGAGGTGGTCTCTGCCGCCGAGCCAAAGCTGGCGCTCGCCCGCGAGTATCTGCCGCCCGTGGAGGTGAGCACTGAAGCGCCACCCCAGGAGGAGACCACCCTCCTGCCGGAGGAACCCGAAGCCGATGTCCGTGTGGTGGATGTCCCCACCAATGGCGCCGGGCAGCTGCTCGAGGACGGCTATCACTACCAGCAGCCCATGGAGATGCCCGCAGAGCTGCGCGAGGCGGCCCGGGAGTATCTCCCACCTCTCGAGGATGAGGCTGTAGTCGTGGAGGGTCCTGCCGATGGCCAGAGTGCGGTCCTGACCAACGATGGCTACCAGTACCGCGCCGTCAGGCGTTACAGATTTTAAATATTTCAATTTGCTGGCGATTTGCATTCACTTTTCCTGTTCTTTTTTATACAATTTTTTTTGTTGATTTTTGAAATAAAGTTTTAAAGTTTTTTACTGCTAAAAAGAAGGATTTAAAGGAAGAAAATATTATTTTAGCCTCAAGCCACAAGCCACAAGTAAGTTTTCCTTGCATTTGTGCATATTATTCCCTTATTTTGCAGGTCCGCAAATATTACGCATACGCAATGCGGACCCAATTGGGGGACAGCAAATTTCAAGCAAGTCCTTGATTACCAGACTCTGATTCGGAATTATCATCAATAGCATGGCTTATAGAGGACAACAGGAGCACAGCAGGAGCACAACAGGCCCTTCTTAGGCAATCAAACTTCACATTACGTATACGCCTGGGATGGTCCTCATATCGCAGGCATTTCCCCTGTGCCTGATGTTCGTTATGTATCCTGCCGCTCATCCCGGCTTGGTCTGGCTTAGTGCTAGTGGCAATCAAAGGTAGAATGTTTATGTCCCCCGCCAATTAGCTGGATTTACGAGTACGTGGCAATCCCTCATTCAACCAGCAGCCGCTCTCTTAAGCCTTTCGATATGAGAATCATTGCAGCTCTTTTTATAGCTCCTCCGGCTCCTGTTCCCCATTCTGGTTGGGTTGCCATGACCGCCTTTGGGGGAGGCTTAATTAATGCACTTGCGCGTTAATTCAACTCAATGGCAGGGGGCGGGGTCGGCAGGCAGCCAGAAGAACAGCATTAAGTGCTCACTCAAGTTAAATTACTTTGACTGATGAATGGAGGAGGAGCAGGAGCAGCTGCAGCTGCAGCAGCAGGACATGCAGGACAGAACCATTCAGGAAGAGAAGCAGATAATGACCAGCTCGACATTTTTGCACACACACACACACACACACACACAGAGCATGAAGCGATTTCCGCTTGCCTTTTTTTGGTCTCTTTTTAATTATGAAATCAATTGTGCGAAATTCAATTAAAATCTTTGCACAGCAGGAGGGAAATGCGTCCGTCGATTCGCATCGACGCTTGGAGCATTCCCAATTACATTCGAACATCTGTACAAATATGATAAGCTTCCAGCATCGTACCGTATCGTTGGCCGCTTGTTTATTTTCGGGCTCCGACCCATCCCCAAAGGAGATGGGATGGAATGGCAGTGGCCAGGGCCACTCTGCCTCTGACAGCCCGCTTATTGCATATTGTCACAAAACTGTCTCCAGATATATCACAAAAATCAAGAGCAACAAGCGGCCACAATCGTTCCGTATCGTTTCGTTTCGTTTCGTTTCGAGACAGGACATTTGTGAGGGACAAGCCCGGAAAAGGCCCTACAAGACTCGCCTCAAGTAAGGACACAAAGTGCTGGCCACAAAACGATTTCAGATACACCCTGAAAAAGGAACTGGCATTTCGGCCTCAGGTAATCAATTTCGCTTGTGGAACGAGCACAGCACAGCCCAGCACACACTGCGAGGAAGGATATCGCATACACCATATACCATATACCATATCCCATATCCTCTCTGCAAGTGACAGTCTCTCGCCCTGTGAAATGATATTAAAAATTATTGTGCATATTTATAAATTTAATTTCACAGAGTGAACAGGAGAGACAGAGCAGCAGAAATCACTGCAGGACATTTCCGAGGTGGAGCAGCAGCGTCGTAAACGGCAGGAATTCCATTCCATGCGCTCGATATTCTTATGGTTTTTTAACATCTCTCCATCTCCATCTCCATCTGCATCTCCGCCTCCGCCTCCGTCCTTCCCCCTGCTCTGTATCGCTGTTTCTCTGTTTCTCTGTCTCTCTGTCTCTGGTGCACATTTCATACACGCTTTGTCCCTTAAGCGGCGGTTATAAAAACAAAGGATACGAGATACCAGATACCGGTTACCGGTTACCCGAGATACTCGTCCTTTCACACAGAAGCATCGCGTCGCGTCGCGTGGCGTCGGTCGCCCTGTCAAGTGGCGCCTTTAATGGCCGTCGAGGCAGCTTGTGAGCTTCTGAGGGGCATTTGCAGGGAGATGTTGCCCTTACAGGTGCCATATTTGGCTCTGGCTAATTGAGTGTCTCAAATAAAAGTGAAAAGTAGCAATGTGTCCCATTTTGTCAATGTTTTGCTGGCTCTCAAGTTTATGAAAGCAAATTGAAGAGAGTTTATGGCAGAAGCTTCGGGTAATCTGCAGGTAAAACCGAACCCATCAAATAATTGCAGTGGGAAAATCCTGCATAGCAACCTGGTTGTCACCTGATTCGTGATCAAAATTCATTATTCGTTATTCACACTCATTAAGCATGCAATCATTCGCTCATTATTATTGAATAATATTAAATCAGCTCCGACAATGTCCCGTCGCCAGGGGGCAGGAGCGGGAGCAGGAGCAGGGATTCAATGTCAGCAGCAATCTGGATTGCAATCGGCTGCAGCGAGAGCGTAAGCCAACAAAAACCATTTGCTCGGGCTACTCGTATTTTTTAGACCCCCTGGCCAGGGATTTTATGTAATGCAAACACTTTGACTTAATTAAAATGGCAATGGCAAACAAAGACTGCACTCCACTCCACTGCACTGCACTGCACTGCACCGCACATGGGGAAAAAGGGGGGGAAAACCCGAGCAAACAATGAAGAAAATTCATTGTTTTGATAACTTGGACACAAAATTGGCTTTCCTCGGCAGAACAGAAGCAAAAATCCAAGTCCCAACTAAAATTACACAAATTTTGTGGTCTGGCTATTAATTTTCAAACGCAGGAGCCAAGAGAGAGATACGAGTATATTGTGCAGCCTGTTCTCGGTTACATTTTCGGTGAATTTCCTAATCCTCGCCAAAGACTGTGGGCTGCTGCAGGATTCTGGGACCGACTCAGCTGCCCAAGGCATAGCACAAGAGAGAATTGGAGTACCAGGCACAGCATCGTCCTGAAATTAAACTGGTTTCTGTTCCCGATGTTCCCCCGATGCAGTCCAGTCCTACATCAAAATTATGACTGAAATGGAATCGAGAACATGGCAGGGCAGAGATGTCGCAGGTGTGTCCTAGTTTGTGGAAAATGAAAGGTTGCAATGAAAAATGATTTCCAGCACTAGTTTGGGCTCCAGCTTGGGCTCTGGCTCTGTGGCTCTGTGGCTCTGTGGCGCTGTGGCTCTGCTTTTTGTCCCTTTGGGTACGCATCGCAAAATCATGTTACACAAGCCTTGATGCCGATGCCGATGCCAATGCCGAGGCTGATGCTGATGATGGAATACCTAGATGTGCGCTCCTCTGATGGTCGGTTTTAAGTGAACAAAGTGGAGGAGGAAGGGATCTGAACAAACCTCTAATTAGTGATGCGAAAATTTTGTGTTCATAACTGCTGTTCGTTTGACCAACTCTGGGTAATCCGAGGCGGCACGGCTGGCCATTAAATTGTATCCTGGCTAGCAAACAAGGCCTAATAATTAACCAATTACCTGGCCGCACTTCAAAGCTCCTGCCATCCCGAACGTCGAGTCGTTTGGGTCTTGGGTTACACCAACTCCCCAACTCCCCATCTCCCATCTTCCATGGTCTCTATCCCAAAGTCCTCGCCTGTTGCTGGTTGCTGGCACTTTGACCAGAGGCCACAAAACTTTCATCTTCTCTTCCATGGGTCTGGGGGGTGGTATGTGGGGGGGAGGGGTGTCCTGCAGAAGCAGGAATTGCTTATTCATAGCTCACTGACACACAAATGAGCGGCCATTAACGAGTTCTCGAGCTGCTTGATGGAACTTTTCAAGGGGTCTGGGCTGGGGTTCGGGTTCGGGTTCGGGGATAGTCCAGAGATAGTGGAAGCCTCTGCAGTGGACAGCAAAGATTAACCCGGATCAAATGTTGCCAAAAATGAAACAAGTGAAAAATAACAAGTGAGCAATATATTTGGAGTTGGAGCTGGAGCTAGAGTTCTTTTCTGCTTGATTTTTGAACAATGAATCGACATGAATTATAGATGATGTTTCCACGAAATGTATAAATAAATGGGCTTCCAGTAGTTATTTATAGACAGCCCAGACTAGCACGGCTCTAATTGAAGCCACACAAATGTTGAGGGCTTTAAATTCTTCGAAGAAATCTCACATTATTTATGGATGAAATGTTTTATGCCCTCGAAGACTTTTCGGTTTTCGTGGGAGTCTATTAAACTAATGAAAATTAGAGAAAAGTGCCAGCATCTACGCGCATCCCACTATCAAGGGGGAGACTTGTTCGTGTCCTTGAATAGATATCAAACTGCTTTTCCGGGGGACAGGGGGTGGCGAATGAGTGGCAGAAGAGGCATATAAACACGTACGCTGGCTCAACTATGAGAAACCCCAGAACCATTTCAACCCCTGAAACAGGAGCAAAAGCAGACAGAAGCAGAAGCATCAGCAGGTGCCCATCAGGAATACGCCTCAGCAGCCCCAGCAGCCCCAAAAGAGGGCGCGGGCCACAGTGAAATAAAAAACGCATATTGCGTAAATTTCGATGTCAAAGGCGAAGGTATCCGCAGGTCGCAAAAGTCGGAGATTCGGAGTAGGGACCATCGCCAGAGTCAGGTGCGTGTGCGGCACTTATGAGTGGCACTTAGTCTGGCCTAATACCCATCATTAGAGCATTTAACAGGAAACACGTGACACTGCATGGCAGCCCCTGCCCTGCTCCACTTGGCTTCACAGAGAAACAGAAGATGGAACACTTTAAAAATGCCCATTTCACACCCCAAAGGATTTGACAAAGCTGGCTTTTAAAGCCCTGAAAGTGGACTGTGGGCTGTGGGCTGTGTGATGTGGGCTCTCCTCCAGCAGCAGCCAACACCCAGGGCCTAGACACGCACTAGTTCAATAAGATGCCGCGCTGATTTTTCCTTTTCGCAGGAAACGTAATTAATTTCAAATTATTCCACAATCTAAGCTGAGAATAAACGACTTTCAGGCACCGCAGAATTAGGTCTGACAATTTAGGGTGTTTGGTTTTTCCAACCGATTTAGCTAATAGAAGCTGCTGCTTTGTTTGTTATTAGATTTTCTATATACTACAATAATACAATAATAAAATTGAGAATACACTTCTTCAATCGGTTGGTTGATCTGTCTGGATTCAATCAACATCTATATCAACATGCATCCCATGCCAAAAAAGAGCCACAAAAAAAAAGAGAAGCAATGTTTGAGGCTGCCCGATAAGAGGAGGGGCCTCGTTATCTAAAGGGAAGGGAAATCTCTGCTAATTGAATTGGGAGCGCAAGCCAGCAGTGCTGTAAAGTAGTCGTTTATTCTAATGTGATTCATATGAATCAGTTTTGGATTATTTATTTTCTGGAACGAACTATAAGGTTCAGCTGTTTTCGCGCCTAACAGCACCTGATTCTGCGACGGAAGGGAAATTTACATTTACATTTTGAACCGGTAAACTGATCTTTGCCGGTAAATGATTCAAATTCATATTTAAGCATCTCATCTCATCCATGCAAGCACAATGTGCCACAACGAAACGTGGGGTAGACACACAGTGGTTCAATGAGTTGTTGCACTGATTTTGCTTTTTTCAGGAAATCAAATTATTTCATCATCTAAGCTGAGGTATCGACTTTCAGGTACCGCTTTCGGGTGTTGTTTTTTTATGATTTTAAGCGCTTTTTCTAACCAATGTAACTAATGGAAGTTGCTAATACAATGATACAAATTAAAATACACTTTTTCAATAATTTTGTTGAACTGAGCCGCCAAGCTTCAATAAAGATCCATCCAGATTATCCTATTCCCAAACAAAGCCACGAAATGAAAGAAGCTATATTTGTGTCTGCCTGATTAAATGCCCCTCGCTTGCATTATTCAAAATGAAGGAGAATTTCTGCTAAATTGGTTGATTGTGTTTAAATTTCCCGCCAGGCACGCAAATGAGCAATGTTGTAAAGTGTTCGTGTCAATATTGGTTCATTTCTGTTTTGGGACTAGAGCTGTAAAAACATTGATTGTGGCCCCACTCGATGTTTTCGATTGTGATGTCCAACCCACCGATTATTTCGATACTATCGACCTAAAACAATGTTAAGATATTATTTTTTTTTTGCTTATTAAACATACATATAGACATCAGACAATTTGTATGGAGTAAAACAAAATGCTATGCAATTTCAAAGTCATAAACTTCGACGAATTCTATGAAGGTTTGCCGAAGAAACGAAGAAACAATTTGAGCGGAACGGCAAATGCGCCCTAAACTCTGCTGCCTCGATGGTACCCCAGCCCAGCCATCATCGATACTATCGTGACTATCGTCGACTGTTTTACAGCTCTATTTGGGACCCATTAAACTGAACTATGTTATTACACTGTTATTAGGTGCTGTTAGGCGCGAAAACAGTTAAGTGCTGCTGTTTCCGCGCCTAACAGCACCTAATTCTGCGACATTTACATTTGCATTATTCTTGATCTTGGCGGTAAATGAAGTAAATTCAATTTCAAACTTTTCTCTCCAGCTACCATGTATTCTCCTCATATGTAAATCATCCCCGCAACCACAATGTGGCCAAATGTCGCACATCTGGCAAAAGCCGAAAAAAATTGAACAAAATGTATTTCCTTAATTATATTAGTGATTTACTTAGAACTCAAGGCTGATTTTTTTTTTCGTTTTTTTTAATGTCAGTTTATTAATTGTCATTGGTGGTTCATAAATTTCTACAAGTGGTTTATTTTGAAGGCAATCCGTAGGGCATCCCTGTTCCTGGTGCCTTAGCAAAAAATTTGGTGACGATGCTACAAATGCGCATTGTAGGCACACATAGAGTGGTACTTTTTTCACACTTGTTGCTAGTCAACCGGTGGTGTGGACATTTGGATACCCTTTTTCATTTAATAAAACCAAAATTCTGTTTTCCGAGCTGCTTTGAAATATAATAAATAATGTCTTATTCAGAGATTGATATATTTTACCCATTAAAGCATTTGATTTATTTCTCTTTGCATATCTTGATCCCGATACACATTCTTGGTATCAGTGAGAAAACTGTAAACTGAAAAATTTCGTTGAGATAGCTTTAAAAATAGTTTCTGCATTAATTGGGGCTTCGTAAGTTCACATATATACTGACTGAGTGCCGGATATAAAGTAGAGCCGCGGCCTTTGCCGTGGCTCTCAACGTTCCCCCTCGTTTAAATTTCTGTTCCGAAAGAACAAAATCGGTTCGTGGTCGGGTCGATCGTTTTTAATAATTATCAATTTTATTTAATTAATATAAAGCTATTTTGTTGACTGTAGCACTTCCAACGTACGTTAAGCGTTTAGAAAAAAAAATGTTACAAATTGTAGTGTCTGTGTGTGTGTGGGTGTGGGTGTAGGTGTAAGTGTGGGGCTGCAGTGTGGGCGGAAGGTGGTGCTGAGGCTGGATTAAAAGTAGAAAATTTAAATCGAAAAATACTTGAAAGACATCCCTCGATGATGCCGCTCCATCCTCCACTTCCTCTTCATTTGGTACGAACTTTGTACATTTTACAAACATTAAAAACTAAACCAATCCGATTCTGTTTCCGATTCCTATTCAGATTCAGATACAGATCCAGATTAGTGCATTAAGTAGACTACAGCAGCAAGGAGAAAGGAAGCCAGGAGGGAGGAGAGAGCGCCGCCTGCCAGAGAGGAGGCGCCAGAGCGGCAGTAGTACTCATCGCAGTTGGCATCGGCAAGGGTCTTGTAGCGATGCAGCACCTCCGACCAGTTGCAGAGACCAACGCTGCACCAATCCAGCTGCACGGCATCCTGGTTGAGGAAGAATACGGCCTTCTCCTTGTCCAGGGCGGCGGGACAGTCGTACTTCACTGCCACAAAGTTGGCGGCGAACGGGCCCAGGATGCTCGTCTTCCAGCGGCGGTTCGTCAGGCTATTGTAGTTGTCGGCCCGCAACTTGATGTCGTCCTTGCGGACGCCCAGCGCCGTGATCAGAGTCTGCAGCCCAGTGGTGTGGCCGAAATGGGCGATCACATGCGGCGACACGGGATTGCTCAGGTGTGTGAGCATGTCCTGCACGAGACGGCAGTTAAGACGTGCCGTATCCTCCTCGAAACCATAGCCCGACCCGTAGTAGTACTTGAGATCCTCGGCGTACTCGAAGACAGTCACCTGTTCGGGCAAGAAGGCGCCGCACCAGACGCTGGTGCGATCCACCTGCCATGCCTGCTCGTAGCGGCACGTGTCGTACATCAGCAAGATGTCCGCCTGGTCGAGAGTGTACAGATAGCTGTATGATCCAAGGAGAGAATGAATTACAAGGGTGAACTGGAAATCGAAGGCCACAATCCCTCACCCCAATCGCGTGGAGATATCTGCCAGAGTGTTGTTCCACAGGACGGACTGTGTGAACTTGTGGTATTCGGATCCCTCGCCCTTGTAGTTGAGCTCCTTGTACGACTGGCAGTAGTCATAGGGACGCAGCAGGAGATCGTCTTTGGGTATGTCCACGGGATGAGCGGCATTCCCGGTGCCAAAGAGACCCTCGGCAAAAGCCTTGAAGCTCTCTGTGGTCCGCTGGGTGTCCGTGTGACGGAACTACAAGTCAGGAGAATTATTGTAGATTCTCTAAAGGAATCCTGTCTTCTCCGCTCACCTGGTAATACGTATCATTGTAGTCCTTGGGCAGAATAGTGGGGTAGTAGCGCTGGTAGAGCTTGGCAGTGCCTCGGAGATCATCGTAGCCCTGGCTGGTCAGGAACTCATCCATGTCGGGGGTAATGCTGCTATTGCCCTTCCACAACTGAATGGCAATCAGATCCTCGGTGCACAGGGCATTGGTGTCGGGCTTGGTCTTTGCCTCCCGATAGTTCTTCACAATTTGATCGCGCAGCTAAAAGCGAAATGAGGAAATCCTTAGGCTTCAGAGAGTGAGCGATGCGAGTGGGCGGAGCCACGTACCTCTATCAGCCTGGAGGCCTTCTTGATGGTCCCCGATTTGGGCAGCCGGGTGCCGTGCCTGTGGAAGATCCACATCTTCTTGGCCTCGCAGCCGGGGACCAGGTACTGCTTGTCGATGTTGCTGCTCTTGACGATCTGGTAGGCCGTTTTCGAGGCGAATTGCGCCGTCTGCGGGCGATCGGAGTCCTTGCCAAAGCAGTAATCCTCCTGTCCAGACACCAGGTGTGGTGCCACCAGTGGCACCAGCAGCAGCAGCAGGAAACGCATGTTGTCTCTGGAGACAGACAGACAGACAGAGAGTTGAGTTGAGTTGAGAAAAGGGTTGTATTCGGTCGGGACATGGACATATCCTTGAAATGTCGCCAGCCCTAATGGACAGGGAAAACAGGACGGGTGTCATGTGTGGAGGAATACCATCACCACCCACAGGACCTCCCCCCCCCCCACAGGAAAGCCAGGAAAGGCAGGAAAGGTGTGGCTTTTAAATTGCTTCGCTGGCGTCTGGCAAGACGACTATAAAGGAGGGGCCTGGCCACAGAATCGAAGCACAGAATGGAAATTCAGTCAAAGGAAATGCCAGCACACACGCACCCACCCACACATACACACACACAGAGACACACACAGACACACACAACCCCAAACTCTGGGCCCTAAAAATTAGGCTAATGATTCTCTTTCTGACAAATTGCTGCAGTTCCTCCACGTGGCCTCCATATAGCATAGCACCTCAGAGCGAACGTCATAGCACCGTCCACCTCCGCCCCTCCCCCCATGCCAATCACCTCAATTAGGTCAGGAGGGAAGAAGGGGCTATGGCTCATAAAAGTTTGTAATGTTTCAATTTATCGTAGTATCTATCGTAGGATGCCCGCATCCCCATCCCCATTCCCATTCCCATACCCAGCATTGATTAATCAACAGAAGGGTCCGGTCTGCAGGGTCTCCTTCTAGGGATAGATGGATGGATGGTGTGTGTGACAATAGGTTACCCATTAACCGATACGACGCACAATTTGAATGTAATTCGAGCTGATTTTAACTTGAACTTCATTTGTTGTTAGCCCTGCCCCTGCCCCTGCCCCTAACCCCCATTGATCGATCGATCGATCAGCCAGGCAGGCATGTATCTCAATAGAAATTCTTCTATAATAGATAATACAATAATAATTCACAAACACCCAATAAGAAGAGATAATAAAGTACTTAAGATTATGGAAACTATATTATGTATTTATATTCTCGAGCGACAGCGCTTCTTGGCCTCTACTGGTAGCTCTAGTTCTCATGGGACTCTCCTAGGCATCTGCGAGATGTATCTTCTGCACCCACGAGTATCTTTATCCACATTTCTGGCTAACTATGAACTAGTAAGCGATTCCACTCTCAAATACAAAGTTCCCCAATCCAATCCCGAGTAGAGATACTATATAGTGTATGGATTTGAAATGGAGGTCGATGTTGATGGTAAAAGGTTGCATTTCAGCTGAATTTCGTGCCTAAAACCAAATCAGAATTTCACTTAGATGTTTTTCCAACTTTCAAATCAAATCAAATTACATTGAAATGATTTTCTTGTGCCGCTGCTGCTGTGCGGCGTGGCTTTTAATTTGAAAATGCATTTGGTGGAAAGGAAAGCCTGCTTCCAAAACAAATAAATCCGCTGCCAGTCAAAACAGAGCAGAGCAGAGCTGAACAGCCACAAAAACACACAAGAAACACAAAGAAAAACAAATAAATTGTTGCCGAAATAAAAACCAGAAATAGAACGAAACAAATTTCTGCTCTCTGTTTTGTGTTGTGTAGAATAAATCGTGTTTGCATCATCGACCGATTGCCATTGCCTCCAAAAATTACGATCACGATTACTCTCGGTTCGATGCGGCAACCTGTTGCCCCACGAGAAGAAGCTGCCTGCCTGCCTGCCTGCCTGCCACAAAGTGACGTCATGGGCATTGCATTGACAGCTGCAATTAGCCTGGGAATTTATAATTATAGTACATATGTATGCATATCCCCGATGGATCCTCCCCGATGGCGCCGATCCGATCCATAGCGATGTGCTGTCATTGAGGAGCGGCAGAGCACACACGCATCTAATTTGTTCATCCATTTCCATCTTTGGATCTTTGCATCTTTGCATTTTCAAGTGCAAATAATTGCATGACTCGCGCATCCATTGGATACACTTTTCAGCTTCGATACGATCCGATCTGCCCCTGCTCGAGGCGGCACCACCCACTCCCCTAATCAATTGAATGCCCTGCCTTTGTTTTGCCTACCCCCACCCCCCCACCCCCCACACACAATTTCTGTTAGTTTTTTGTGTCCGCTGTGGCTGTGTGTTTTCTCAATGCGAAATTAAAATTCCAATTCGACTGCCGCCAATTTGCTCAGTTTACGAGAACTGGAGATGCCAGCGATCTGCCAGAGATCCAAAAGAATCTAAAACGGAGATTCGCCAACATTTGAAACTAATTTAATCTTTCAATAATATTTATGATACTATTTGTTGTGGGGGGGCGAAGCGTGCGTGATATTCGGCTAATTTTTGCAGCCATATATCATCCTTTCCTTGGCTTTTCCGCATACACTCGTATTTCCCTCGATTTGCCCTCGCTCTGGTTCTAGTTTTCTGTTCTTTTTTTTCGGGGTTTTTTAGAGCATAACATAAATCAGAAACAGAATTCATTCGGATATTTTCCGACACAACAGACACCAAAAGTCATTGCCATTAGACCAGTATCCAAATGAAATCAAATTCATCATTTCAGCAATTGATTCATTCGGCCATAGACCCACTTCCAGACCCAGATTCCTCCAGATTGATTGATCAAAAGACCGTTGAACTTTCCTCAGGGGAAAATGATATAATTCTGATACGAAGGAATTATGAAACGATGCTCCCTCCAATACATACATACATACAATTATACTATATGTACTATGGATGGGGATGTGGATGTGGAGCAGCAGATACGTCAGATACTTTCGATTCAATTTGTGGCCAAAAGTTAATTGATTAAACACGCAAAACGTCAGTCTGGTCTGATGAGTGGCGAGGCGAGCGTTTTAGTTCGCGAGCTGCCGTGAAAATTGTCGCGCAATTTCCAAACCCAAAAAAAAACCTAAGGAAAATCAAAGCTACTCTACAGCTACGTGTGCAGTTTGCATATTAATTAGCATATATTCGTATCTATGTACATATATCTGTATATCTGTATATCTGGGCTATACTGTGCTGTACGAATGCCGTGACAGAGAGCAGACAGAACACCGTCCGAGTCGACCAATTATCGTAATGATGCTCCAAGCGCAATTCACTTAAAAACCCCCAACACGTCTACGGAAAACGGCACATATATCATGCATATATTCCTTATATGTATGTATGAATGGCCATTAAACCGTGCCTGGAAATGGGGGACCGGGACCAGACCGGAACATGCATTCATTCCGAGCATAAAACGTTCTAGGGACAAGGACAGGAATCTGGTTAATATTCAAAGAGCGTTCATTGTCTTTCCTAATCCCTGGGAACTCCGACTCCTCTAGGGTTCTGCCCAGAGAATGTTTAATTGGGAAAAAAGGCTGGAAAACGGATCCCCTGAAAACCAAAAACCAAAAACCAAAAAAAAGAACTACTCGTACGAGCATTTTTGAGAACATAAAGTGTTTAATTTATCACTTGGGGGCCCCCGCCCGAGGCGACCTTCTCTCCATTACATCAGATCTCATATCTGGACGGGACGGGACGGGCCGTTCGTCTGTCTGTCTGTCTGTGTGTTGGAAAATATTCTAAATTATGCCGCCTGCTTGACCTCAGAGACGAAGCTGCAGACGCAGCAAGTGTGGCAGTGGCATGAGGCAGCGGGCAGCGGACAGGGGGCAGGGGCAGGGGGCAGACGCACATTTCCCCATCTTGGAATTTTGTAAGAGTTTTCCAAATATTTTGGTTTTTGGTTTTTGGCAGGCGAAATATCTTTCCATCCATCCTATCCCAAAAATAGAACCGCTCTTCATTTCTAATGATATATTAACTAATTCCCATTAAAAATCAAGGAAAGTGCTTGGCTGGCCGCGGATGTTTATTTCTGTTTGAAATAAAAGGAAAGTCTCTTTTCGTAAACTATGCATGCATATAGTATATTGTTTTCCGCTTTTCCTCGGTTAAGGTTAAGTGAATTGAGCAGAAGAGGCAGCAGCAGAGCGGAGCAGAGGGGGAAAATGAATGCCAAAATGCTTTTGGCACGAAATCAAGAGTTTGACAAATTCTGCAATTTATTTGAAGCGAGTGCGGCTGGTGGCCTGTGGCTGGTGGGAGTGGGAGGGGTGTGTGGAAAACGAGCAAGAGATCGCGTCACAGAGAGAAACTGAGAATGAGAGAGCAAAGCAGAGCGGAAAAACCGAAAAAAAAAACAAAACGTTAGAACCAACTTTTGTTGTGTCTATAACCGGTTTCTCTCTCTCTCTCTCTGTCTCTCTCTCTGTTTTGTTCTCAAACATTTGCTTTTCGGAGGTAGTTGGCCCACTTAGGGCTGGGCCTAGACCAAGCAACCCCACCCCATCCCCTGCCCACATCAGGTAGCCGCTAAGGCAAACAATGTCGTCGGCCAGCGAGAAGCCGTCAACAAACCGCAGGAGAATTCCAGAATTTTGTTGTAACACAAAATTTCTGTACACAAACTCGAAATGCTAAGCATTTGATACCCTAGCAGGTGTCTGGTCTGTAGATTGTGTCAACGAGAATCGCAATATTTTCAAGATTTTCACATGAGACTGCAGTTGGTTTAAGGGAGGAATATCTTCCATCATTACTATATCATATATAGTAATGATCTGATCTACATACATATGTATTTACATGGTGTATAGCATGCTACAAAGCCAAAGCTTCGAGTCGTTAATTCCGATCTTAATGGAGCTCTATCTGTCTATCTATCTATCTATCTACCTCTATCTTCATTCCCTGCGTGTCGCAACATTCCAGTCACAATCGTAAGACCCTCCTCTGCAAGGGCATACAAATAAATTAAATATTTAATGTGGCTAGCGTGCCGATGCTTGCCCCCAGAGGATGGGGCGTCGCGTGGCCCAATCGTAAATCTGGGAATCCACCTCCTCCTCCAAAGGGACGAGCTGCCACAAGGGAGGAGCTCCTCCAAGATGTAAGGGCAGCAGGAGAAGGAGTACGAGGGCGAGGGCGAGGACGAGGACACTTGTGTCAACTATTTGTATATGTAATTTGCTTATCTTTGTGCTGCTTTTCATTTCATTTCACGAGCCTAGATTAATTTTGCTGTCCGCTGTCCAGCTAATTATTTTGATTGTTTGCATGGAGGCGTGCGTTTTTTTAAGCGCGTGCTAAACGCAGCACTAGCCCCGTTTTGAGTCAGAGCCCCTCCCCCCGTCCCCAAGAAGCAATAGAGTGGGGATGAGTGATGGGTGGGGGATCCATTCAAAGCTGCCAAACCGCCAGCCGCTAATTTGATTGCGAACTCAGCAAAACGCGAATAAACCGACATTTCTAACAGAAAACAGAGATCTGTGTAGATCGTTGAGCCCCGTCGAGTTCTCCTCTGGCTAGTGGTGCTGTTCTTAGCTTAAGGAAAGTTCAGGCAAAACAAAAAAATTATAATCCCACGCTGCGTGGAAATGGAATCCCAAAGAGAACAGAAATAACCGAAATAAAACACAAGACAAGACAACAAATTTGTTACCAAAAACTGATTAATGTTGCCACCACTCAAGTTTCCAGCGGTTTTCATTCATATGCAAAATGAAGACAGAAGACAGAAGAAAGAACACCTGGACAGACTGGACAGACTGGACAGCTGGAGCCTGGAAATGCGAGGTGGGTAGGTGGCTAGGTGGGGAGCAGAGGGGAGGGGCCCTGCCGTGGAGGGCTTCGAGAAGAACAGAACGATATTATGATGATATTAAGGTAAGCATTTTGTTGAGCTCATCACAAAAACACGAAAAATTCTATACTATGTATATCGGAGGGAAGGGAGGCATGTCGCTCTCCGCTTATATAAGAATTATAGATGATTGCCGAACAGGTTTCCCAAGTCATTTTCTAACGCTGACAACAAAATATACGAGTGTATACAATACGCTTGATCGCTCGAAAATAAACACAAAATTGGCTTGCTTGGCACAGACATAACTGCGTCTATGTCTATGTCTATGTCTCTCTATGTATCTATTCTGCAGGTGCGCTGCAGCTGACGACAGGCAAGAGAACATCTGTCCTATAGAAGGGAGAGAGAGAGCTGCTTCGTTTCTAATAGTTCTCTAATGGTTCAATTAAATGATATATACGAGCCGAGTATTTTTGCAATTGCCAAAAACTATCCCAACAATTTGAGCGCGAAATTAATGGATTGTTGCGGATGTTTATGGGAATTTTATTCAAATGGCAGACAGTTAATGCTTCGTAAATTTGAATTTTATTTGAATTTAACTCAATTTCCTCGTAGACACACAAAAAAACACACAAGAAACAATATATATGTTCATATAGTAGTACATATATATAAGGATATAAGCACACACCTATTTAAAGTGCACTGTAGAATTTATTAGAAGTTAACCGATTCGGTTGCAGTCTTTACCACAAATTCACGTATAAATAATGGCCGAACGCTGAACCGCACGCGAACCCGTTCAAAATGGAAATAAAACCCGCGACGAAATCGACAGCCTTTATGTTGGTCATCGCAACGTTATCGGCTCTGAGTCGCAGAGGCAGTATAGTGTAAAAACCAAGGTATATTCAATAGAAGGTGTGGCTGTTCATTTTGGCACTCACTTCCAACTAACTTCTGAAGAGACTAAAGTTTAGACACTAAACAGACACGGAACCAATACACTATATATATACATATAAGGCTATGCACACACGCCTGTTTGAAGTGCATTGTATTAAAAGTAGAGAAGGAAAGAAAAAGAATGATAGCGGCAAACTAACAAGCACAGGCCTTACCTAGTATCGAATATACCCTGGCAACATCTGAGAGCGATAACGGATGATAAAGTAGGGTGTCCTGTAGTGTAGGTGAGCATGAGGAGTCAGGCAAGGCGACAGGTGCGAAGAAAGAGCGAAGGACAGCATAGTGATGCAAATGATCTTTGATGTTTTGCAGGGATAATGCATGTAGACGTACAGGTTATATAAGCATGTACAATGTACATATATGTATATATTTTCATGTGTAAGTAAGTATAACACTCTGATAAGACGAACAATGGAACGAGACTTTGACAGACGTTCAAGTTTAATCGGTAACTGATTGCACCAATCAGTCTCCTCCAAATATAGTTGTTTATATGTATATGCTCCACCTAGATCTCAAGTAGATAAGTACTTACGCAAAAGCTGCATCCCAAATAGCGTGTGTAATCTGTATTTGACTAGTCGCTGTGATAGTAGAAAAACTGACCACTGTGAATTCCCCGTCCGCGAGAAGTACTTGAATTTTATCAATTCTTTGAATTCACGGCCACTCAAGCGTATTCGATCCATTATAAATCACATTCTCAATCTTCTTATGACGTCCAAGGCGGGACAGGGCGTCAAATGCGATATCGAGATTCGTCCGGTCGTAGAAAACAATTGCACGGCACGCTCAAAAAAACCGATCACCACTACTCAGATTCCCGGAAACGTTCTTCCTATGTTTCATTGCTTTTCTACAAACTTGATGAGTATTTGTTCGGGTTTATTTATTTATTATCAATTCAAATTAAGCCGGCACCATGTAAATGTAAAACACATGTTCACTTTCTAACAGTAAAAATAAATAAGCCAAGGTAGAATTTAGTGCCAAATAAAAGTACATTTTTAAAAATACCAAAACATACAGCATATACCCTTGAGAAAAAGATATTTTAGAATTGAGGGAAGGCTTGTTATCCCAGGATCCAATGAATGCAGAAATTATCCAGTCTCTGTTTTAAAGCTACATATCTCAACGAAATCGGGATCGAAATATACAAATATACAGAAAACAAATCAAATGCATTAATAAGCAAAACAAACATGTCAATCTAAGAAAGAGTCTTTATTAATTACGTTTCAGCGCAGATTGGAAATCATAATTTTAATATTAATTAAAGGAAAGAGGTTATATGTCCATACTCCGTAATTATGTAGTTGATTTGTTGCAAATATGTAGTTACCATGTAGTTGCCATGTAAAAAATATACACTTTTGTTGACCGTTTTTGCCAATATTTTTGAAAATTGATTCATAAATCGGATAAAATTATGTGTTCAGGGCTGAGTGTCCTAGTTAGCTAGTAATATTAACCGTATACCAAAATCAAGGAATATGACGGTGACGGTATATTTCCGTATATTTCTTAGGGTCAGACCGTATAACTTATCGATAAGTCCCGCGGTCACACTGCCTACCATCACACATACATACATCCACACATCTATACAAATTCAGAGATAGTTCTGGAATTTATAGTTTTAATTAATAATAAAAGAAAGTTAAGCATAAGAGAAGCAGTCAATGTGAGTCCTGTCAAAGCGTATAGCTTCAGTCGAACGATATTCATTCATAATTTGTCTATCATTCTCAAATCTCGTCTCTGCCTGGCAATCAAAAAATCATACTAAATCAAAGATGTCAGACTGGGATTCTGTTACAGTTCTGCGGAAGAAAGCTCCCAAGGCGTCGACCCTTAAGACCGAATCGGCTGTCAATCAGGCTCGCCGCCAAGGTGTTGCCGTGGACACCCAACAAAAGTGTGAGTAGGGTGGAGGGAACCAGCCGGGGATCACAAGGCCGGTTGCCCCCAAAACCACATTGCACACACACACACTTACCATTCGCTCGGCCTAACCTAAGTACAACAACAACGAAACCTCCTGCTGCAATTGCGGCGATGATGTATTGCGTGGCATTACATTACTGCCACCAAGTCATAGCGATTGTCGAAGCATTTCACAAGGCGCAGTAGTCTGCATTGAGGGGCTATTTTCTCCTTGGCCTAGTTCCGCCTCGCCCACGCATCCGATCTATACCAGCTATTGATTTTGATTATTTGACATCTCCACAGATGGTGCTGGCACCAACAAGCAGCATGTGACCACCAAAAACACTGCCAAGCTGGACCGCGAGACTGAGGAATTGCGCCACGACAAGATACCGCTTGACGTGGGCAAAATCATCCAACAGGGACGTCAGAACAAGGGTCTCAGCCAGAAGGACTTGGCCACTGTAGGTTCTCAATTTCTTGTTCTCTTGTGCTTAAAAACTAATGAAAAACGGATTTCTTTTCTATTGGTTGACAGAAAATTTGTGAGAAACAGCAGGTTATAACGGATTACGAGGCCGGTCGCGGCATTCCTAACAACTTGATACTCGGAAAAATGGAGCGCGTGCTTGGCATCAAGCTGCGCGGCAAGGAGCGTGGCCAACCAATAGCGCCTCCCGGTAAAAAGTGAGACGACGCTGCGCCGTCCACTGCTTGCGGCGCTCCATCATCGAACACCTCAACACGCAACAACGCCAGACAGCAGCACCAACAACAGCAGCAACACCAGGAGCCTGGCTGGAGCACCGTAAGCAGAAGACGCAAATGAAGCCTTATCGGGAGGCTCTTAACCAAATCAAATCGGGTTAACCAAACCACGCAGCCCAAGACACACACCGCACACACACTCACTCCTCCTCTCCTTTATCTATGAGCGCCATAGTTCTTGAATGTTTGTCTGAAGCCAAAAAAAACCAAACCAATTGCCGCGTTTCGCACACACAAACACACAGGCACACACACACAGATACACACACACAGATACACGATGGCATTACCTACTATTATTCTATTATTACAACTATTTGCATCCCCCACCCTTCTTTCTTTTTCTTCCTGATAAATTAAATATTGTAATTTTTTTTTTAAATACAAACTACAAGCACAGCCTCGCTCTCCCCTCGCAGAAGCCACAGAGAGTGAGAGAGAGAGAGAGAGAGACACTAAAGCGAAACGCAACAGACTAATTTGATATTATTTGATAAGGGCCATGGCCGGCTAGATACGGTCTGCGCTCATGGTTTGAAAGGAAAGAGTTTTCATTCATACACAAACTGGCATTGGCAGCACCTGCCTTTCCTTTTGGTTATTTCGGTTATACAAAAATTTAAGTTGTGGAATTAAATATCAAGACATAAAAAGCATTGATGAAAACACAGAAATTTCTTTCAATTCCATCGAAAATCGCCAAAAACTGAAAACATCTGAATCTGAACATTTTTGCATTTGCATGATCCAAAACCAGCTTGACTAATATCCATTATACATACATATATGTACCACTAAATGATATATGCAAATTCTTAGAGCTTAGTCGGACTTTCACTTCACCTAATTTTTGTGTAACGTAACTTATCGTATAAGGGTCTCGTGTATGCATTATACATACATACATATACAAGAAACATATTCTTAATGTATTTAGGGTAACATTTTCTAGTCTACAAAATATTTAAATATTGTAAGCGATGGCATTTTCTTGGATGTTCTCTTACTCGAACGAACACTGCTCGCCTCCCAGGCTCTTTCTCCTCCTCCTCCTCGTCCATTCCAGGCGGCAGCTTCACCTATTTTGCATAAAATGTATGCTAACCCAAAAAGAACGGAACAAAGCGGATAGGAGAGGAGATGGATATGGAGATGGAGATATAAAGAACTATACTTATATACATGTGTATTTGCTATGAATGTCTCTGTGTCGGAGTCTCCCATTACTAGGAGATGATTCGTGTTTTGCCAGTGAATAACTCTTTAAATATCATAATAAATGTTTTTTTTAGCCATCTAAGCATTATTCGAAAGGGTTATCTATGGCAGTTTTTAAGATTTAATTTCTTTGGAGAATTCTAATGTTAGTATTCGAAGACATTTGAAGGTAGGTTAAAGACAAAAATTCGTAGTAGGTAATCTTTGATGTGTCTTTGTCTTTGGTTCCTCAATGGGTGTTAAATTCGGTTTTCGCAAAACATTAAGTACAGTGCTGCTGCCTGCCTGTCGTCCGTCTAGGCGAAGGCCAACTCGGGAATCTCTTTGTTTTCCATCATTTCGATGAACAATTTGGTGGCTTGTTCAAAATCCCATTCGGCCGACTCCACGATCCTTGTGCACCAAGGGGATGTTAGGCCGGTAAGCTGGAAGAACAAAACGAGCTTGTGGCTCTTGGCTTCGACTGAATCCTCGGAGGCTGGAGCCATCAGATGATCCCTTGGCAGTGAGCAAACCTTGAACGCACCGTGGATCTGGTTCCTCGAGGGACTCATGATGGTCAAGTGGTCATTGGTGATCTTCCAGCGTCGAGCCTTCTGGCCAAAGCCCTGGGAATTACAGATAGTGGATGAATCTATTAAAAGTAGTATCTCAAAAGCTGTCCTACCAGTCCCTGCTCATCAACCTTGAGTACAAAGTTTCTGCTAAAGGCCAAGTAGAGTTCTGCCTGGTTATGGGTGCTTGGAGAGTCGTCGCGCATCAGACCATTCACATGTATAACCGCCGACTGGCCATTGTAGTGCATCACATCCGTTTGGAGGGAGATAAAGTCGTGGACGACACTCGGCAGCTCCATGAGTACGCCAATGATCTCCATCACACCCACATGGAACTCGTTTGTGGCTTTGGTATAGTCTGACCACTTTTTGATGTCCCGCGAATGCTTGGTGTACTTTGAGACGCGCTTGAAGAGCTGGGCGTTGAATGATTGCGAACGCCCCATCACATAGTTGCAGGTCATCGTAAATATAGAGTTTTCTGTGTAATATTTCATCAAGCGGTTGGCCCGCTCGTCCGTCTGCTCAAAATCGTGCAGATAGTTACTGAGAAATACGTCGCCCACCAGCTCGTAAGCCCCAATGTCGCACAGAAAGTTCTTCTGCGACGCATGGCTCGGCTTGCTGCTCAGATCCACCCCATCCAGCGTCGTCAGTTGGGGGAAGATTTCCTTCACTGCCTGGATATAGTCATTGGGGAGGCTGTACTTTCGGCAAAGCGGATTGCCATGGAGTCGCAGCGACTTCAACGGTAGCTCTCCCAATGCCTTGATGTCCTCCAAATCGTTTATCCAATTGTGGCCCAAATCTATGGCCCTCAGGCTCCCCATTCGCGTCAGGACGCGCGCGTTGTCTATCCTGAGAATATTATTGTTACACAGACGGATCTCCGAGCAGTTGGACATGAAAAGACGCGAGATAATCGTCAGAATAGTGTTCAGAATCCTCATCGAACCCATGTGGACCCAAAGACCTTTGAGGTCTTCGGTTGCCTGGAAGTCCGACATTTTGAGCAGCCGATTCTGAGCCACATAGCACTTCTGTATGCTCTTTGTAATCTTATCCTGGGGATCCACATGATGGAGCTTGAAGCGGCTGACATTCATGCGCAGATAGAACGGCAAAGTGCGAGGACCCATGACCACATCTGGATCCTCTACATTTACCGCCGTTTCGGGGATTTTTATCTCCAGATTACAACTGTCCACCAAATACGCAATCTGATCGAAGCAGTTGCGAACTAGAAAAATGTGCTCCTTTCCGTCAAACTAAGAAAGGATTGAGATTTCAAAACAGATGAGGACAATTTATAGATGAGACCTCACCTTGTAGTAGCAGGGATAGATCTCGCTCAGAAATTGGTTCGCCGTAATGAAGAATAATCTAAAGAGACACTTTTCAGTTAACGCGTGCATGGCATCGGGTACCTAAACATCAGAGATAAGTGGTAAACGTGTAGACGGTAAAAGTTGGCTTTGTTGTCAAGAGATTGGGTGTACAAACCAGAAAAGCATGCCAATCTTCGCTATGCTCAAAGTCGGCCAGCTTCGTTTTGTTGGTCCAGTCAATGCGTATGCCATCCGACTCCAAATCGATATCATGGTTCAGGGGCGTATAGGTGGTGTGCAGCTTGTCGTAGGGAATGCCATCCACCATACTGAAGTTTCCCTGCAGCGCCTTGATGCTGTTGGGATATTTGGCACTCTTGGTTAGGGGATTGTTGGCCAGCTTCAGTTCCTTTGCCCGAACCCGATTCAATTCACGGCACAGACGAACCGAAGAACCAATCTGAAAATAAACTCTTTTCTAGATTTGATGCCATACTAAGCACCTTGTGGCACACACATACCTTGTTTCCACTGAGATCCAAGAGTGCATATTCAACATCGCCAAAGAGCTTGAGCGGATCCACAGTCTTCATGTGATTATTCGCGAAAATAAAGCCATTCACCGACACAAAGCGCTCATCGTTATGATAGATGCTGTTGCATACATGCTTCAAGGTGGCCACATTCGCCAGACTAACTTCAATGTTTTTGAAAGAGGGTTTCGCCCCAAAGTTGCTCAGATTCAACACGCCACGCACGCCGTTATGCACCTCTAGGTTATCCATTAGACGCGAAACCTCCTGAGAAATGAGCAGCGCAGGCGAGATCTGCTTGGTTTTGTTGGCGGCCACACCTAACTGTACGCTTATCTGAACTGAAGCGCCGGTGGAAAGGCTCAAGCAGAGCTTCTGCGCAAACAACTTGTCGATCGCCGGCTTGCAGGCACGCGCCAGAAACTTGTCGGCGCGAGGACCACACTGAAAATGGAAAAGTTGACAGCGGAAAGACAGCAAAGGATTTTCATGGAGAGCCAACCTCATAGGCCACAGGATAGAGCTCCTCGCCGTCAATCGCATCAAAGATGGCTTCGAGTATCAATTGTTTTGGATTCTCCAAATACTCCAGTTGTCCCATATGATGTATGCAAAACTCATTCCAGCTCAAGCCCGGCACCCGATTGCCATAGTTTGTGCAGTTTCTAAATACCCTGGGATCGGGATAATTCACCAGGATCGGCAGGGTTCCATCTGAAAAGTTTAGCACGTATCTGGGCACTTTCGTCATGAATTAATTAATTACGATGTTTTGGTTAAATTCTTCAAATATCTTACTGCTGGGGTTCATTTTATAGCGCTGAAAGTGAGGCAGTGTTGATAAGCGGCTCAATGCAAAATTCCAAAAGAAAAAATGAGCGCAATTTCGTACTCGACCGCTACTAAGCACTGTCCATGCTCGGATATTGGAAACGTGCTGAGTTTGAAACTTTTGAAAGTTTGGAACATTGAGACAATAATTAATTGCCTTTTTAGAATCTTTATTTTATGTTGGCTTCTTAATGCTTACAAGTCTTACAATTTCCAAACTTATAATTACTTCTTGGGAGTCTTTTTCTTCTCAAATTGATTTGGATTCGCCTTCTTTCCTTGAAAATAGCCCGTATAGTAACCAGACATGTACCAGGCAGTCAGCATGGACATCAGATCTTGCTCCTCGCCCGGGTTACCGTACGGAGGGATAATGGGTGGGATCAATGGCATAGTTGGCATGCCTGGTCCACCAGAGGGACCAGCGCTGGCTGCAGATTTGACCTTGACGGTCGATTTCTTAGAGGCAGATTTGCCGCGAGCTTTCTCCTGTTGTGCTTCCTGGGCCTCGAACTCATATGCCATTAGCGACTGTTGGCGACGGGCATCCTTGCCCCAAGATGGCAGCAGATCGGCGACCAAGATCTCCTGCTCGTTTTCATAACCCAGATAGCGGATCACACAAGTAGCTGCTTGCTCGTTGATGGACACCACAGTACCCTCATAATCAATGCCATCCGTGAATGTGGCCCGGGCGAAGTCGCCCACCTTGAAGAAAACGGGCTCGGGGCTGGTGGCGCCGGTTGCCGATTCAGTATAAACATCTTCCTTCTTGTTCTCCTCCTCGCGCGTATTGGTGGAGTCTGCCAAGCGGCGAGCCAAGGCCTCACGAGCCAAATTTACGGATTCATCGTAGACTTTTATCAACAGAGAATCGTCCCAAGCAGCGTCATTGGATTCGTCACACATCTTGCTCAATTTTGTTTATTTCTTGATGCAAATAAATAATAAATCCGGAGTGCTGGTAAACGCGGTCAATGCAGTAGTGTGGTCAATGCACTTATCGTTATCAGAAAAATGCCGAATGACCCTCAGAAACATACTGAAATATACCGTCTAATTTTCAAAATGTATTCGCCAATCCGGATAATATTTTGTTTTCAGGGCTAAAGGTCTTAGCTATATATGACTTAGCTGGTCTAGTCATATCAAATACCGAATATCAAAAAAGACCAGTGGGTATTAAAATATTAATAAAATACTCTCCACGAAAATTAAAAATTTAAGCGCAGTTCAGCTGAACGATATCCTGGGGTTTATTGTAAGTAAAACGAAAGAATAGGATAGAATTTACAAACAGTATTTTTTCCGCGGTTTTACTACAGTTTTTCAACTGTTTAACTAGAGTGGGTTTCGGGCTTTTTACGGCATATTTTTAAAATGAGACGGTATATTTCTGAGGGTAAGACGGTATATCGTATCGATAACCCCGCTGAGAAAAAGCCCATCTCTAGTGTTGCATTAAAAACGAAACTCATTCTCCGTAAATTTTGCAAACAAAAAAAGTTATAGTTAAAAATGGCTTCAGTGGAAACATTATACAAGGAACTGACCGCCGAGTGGTCAAAGCGCCCGCCAAATACCAAGAAATGTGGCCTTCTGCTGGACCAACTAAAAGTAGCCCTAGTCAAAATGGTTTTCCTACCGACAGACGGCGGCGAAGCCCAGAACTCGAAAAAACAATTGATGTTGGCTCGCTGCGTGCTTGAAATCGCCGTGGAGCACAGTGTGTTGAGTAAGGATCTGCAAGCCTTTGAGCGCTACATGTCGCAGCTGAAGTGCTACTACTACGACTATGCCAAGATCATTGGTGAATCGGACAACAAGTACAAACTGTTGGGGCTCAACTTGTTGTACCTGCTCTCCGGCAATCGAGTCTCCGATTTCCACACCGAGCTCGAGCTGCTCTCAGTTGACATTATTCAGCACAATCAGTACATTCGTCCCATCTTGGCCCTCGAGCAGTACATCATGGAGGGAAGGTACAATAAGATTTTCCAGGCCAAATCTTCAATGCCCGCTGAAGTCTACAATTACTTTATGGACCTGCTGGTGGAGACAGTGCGAGACGAGATTGGTGCCTGCATTGAAAAGTCGTACGAGAAAATCTCCGCAAAGGACGCAGCAAAACGGCTGAATCTGCGGGTTCCGGATGAGATTAAGGTTTTTGGCGAAAAACGCCAGTGGAAACTGGAGGACAATGGCAACTATAGCTTCACAGATCGAAGCATAAAGCCTAAAGAGGCCCTGCCCTCCGAAGAGCTGGCCGAGCAGGTGCTCAGCTATGCCCGCGATCTGGAGATGATAGTTTAAGTCTTAAAAGTTTGTAATATTTTTTAAAAGTGCATAAATAAAATAAAATTTAATCTCCCAAGCGTGGTTCATAGCTGTATGACATTAGATTTTGCCGACTAGCTGGAAAAAGTAGAGACAGCCTAGTGCAAAAAGCATGAGTGAGAGCGAGAGAACAGTGCTCCCAGTTCAGCTAGGAGCAGCGCTACGGCAGAGATTATCAATTTTTATTTGAACCAATTTTGCTGACCTGCTGGCTGTCTGTGTGTTGGAAAACATAATTTTGTCAAAAATTTGCGTTTTGTCTATCATGCTATCTCTCTCAGATCCGAAAAAGGGCTAGCGAAAAGAATTAGGGTTGATATTCGTATGAAACCGATAAAAACATTTTTCTTGGCTAGAAAAATTCCGCATGAAATACTGGATTTTCCAAACAAACATGCCGATATATACTGAAAAAATACTGCATGGTATTTGGTATATTTTTCCAGACCACTTGATTTTTATTCAAATTGCAATAAAACTGCTATGCTGTGCAAAAAACAACAACCAAACAAGCTCTTAGGAGAACTTTGCGACGACGACGACATAATGCAATTAATAAAGGCTGTCGGGAAAAGGGAATTTTTATGAAATTTATGGTATAAATAGAGAATAGAAAATAGTTTTTTGCATTTCTGTTCCGCAAAAACAGATTTATCCGATATTGCGGCGGTTTATCAGTGCATTGTCGTACTCCAGCGCCACAGCGCCCACTAATAATACATTTCTGCAAACTTCTTTCGGATCTGAGTAGTAGGCTTAATCTCATACAGCTATCAGTTCCGAAATGAACGAGTTCGATTGTCTGTATTGTCGATAGGACTAGTGGCGAACTAGATCTTCACAGCTGAGCGAACGATAGCGGAGTAAAAATTTTCGCTTTGCGATTATTTATAACAAAAACTGCTTAAAAATCATACGAAAAAGTTAGTAATATAATTAACGCAATGGCCTGCAACGCAAGTAAGACGCATCTCTTGCGCGCTATCGCTGTAAGTTTCAACTTAACCAACAAAATTACAGCACAATAATTTCCCCTGGGGAGACTCGTGTTACGTAAAAGATATAGTTGCTGTTCTGTTTAAACAATTCTGAGAGGACTAATGACAATTTTACCCTGTCTTTTGTTAGAAACGGGGCTATGCCACATGCCCACGCCCCGTGGGCGACACCTCCGCCGTCAGCGTGAATGTTCTCGAGAACAAATTGGTTGTGGCCACAGCTGATGCCACCGTTCCTGTCTCTCGTGTGTCGGTCGTGCTGGGGTAAGTGGCGACACAGTCGCCTGACCTGCCCAGTGTCAGTGGATCACAACTAATCTGGTTTCTTGCAGAGCTGGTTCCCGTAACGAGGCCTACGATACCCTGGGAGCTTCCCATCTTCTCCGCTTGGCCGGAGGATTGAGCACCAAGAATTCGTCTGCTTTCGCCATCGCCCGTAACATTCAGCAGGTCGGCGGCACCTTGACCACCTGGGGCGATCGCGAAGTTGTCGGCTACACCGTGGAGACCACAGCCGACAATGTGGAGACCGGTCTGCGCTACCTGCAGGATCTGTTGCAGCCAGCCTTCAAGCCATGGGAGTTGAAGGATAATGCCAAGACTCTGCACAACCAGCTGGATGCTGTCAGCCGCAAGGTAAGCAATTCTGAACCCGTGCTCCTATCCTCTGTTCTTTAAATATTTCTTGTTGTGCAGCAACGCGCCATCGAGCTCGTCCACAAGGCTGCCTTCCGTTCCGGCCTGGGCAACTCAATCTACATCCCCAGGTTCCAGTTGGGCAATCTTTCCACCGAAAGCCTGCTGCACTACGTAGCAAACACCTTTTCGGCCAGTCGCGCTGCCGTTGTTGGCGTGGGTATTGACAACAACACTCTGTCGGGCTTCGCCCAGACTCTGGAATTCCCGAGCGGCGGTGGAAAGGCTACATCCGCCAATTACTTTGGTGGCGATGCCCGCAAGGACACCACCGGACAACGTGCCACTGTCGCCGTTGCTGGTCTGGGCGGCTCCCTTGCCAACCACAAGGAGGCTCTTGCCTTTGCCGTGCTGGAGCAGGCTGTGGGCGCTGGTGCGGCCACCAAGCGCGGAAACTCTTCGGGACTGTTCGGCGAGGCTGCCAACTGTGCTGGCGGCTCGAGCCCCAGCTCTGTTAGGGCTCTGAATGCCAGCTATTCGGATGCCGGACTCTTTGGCTTCGTTGTGTCCGGCGCTGCCAAAGACATTGGCAAGACCGTCGAGTTTCTGGTTCGCGGTTTGAAGTCTGGTTCGGTTTCAGAAAAGGATGTGAACCGTGGCAAGGCCTTGCTGAAGGCCCGCATCATCTCGAAGTATTCCTCCGATGGTGGTCTGATCAAGGAGATCGGCCGTCAAGCGGCACTCAGCAGAAACGTCTTGGAGGCTGACACTTTGATTGCTGCCATTGATGGCATTACCCAGCAGCAGGTCCAGGAGGCTGCCAAGAAGGTGGCCGGCTCGAAGCTATCGGTCGGTGCCATTGGCAACCTGGAGAACGTGCCCTACGCTTCTGATTTGGCTTAAGTAGAAAAACTCCCCTGTTATCCGTAAATGTAACGACTAAAAATAAACCTGTTGGAATTAACGATCCGCGACAAATGCAATCTTTCTCTTATAAGTATTAGTTTAATGTTCGTAGAAATAGTCGTACTGGAATCATTTGTACACCGGGGGGATCTTTGGAAACAGATATAGATGTACAAAAAAATTCCACATAATATAACAATATAGAATGCGTTTAACAATGGGGAATAGGGTAACTACACAAACACCACCACCAGAATGGCCACAAACAAAGCAATGATTACCAGCCAGTAGCCCCAAGTGCTGTCCCGTCGATTCACTTGCCCAATGCTGTGCGTCTCCCGTTGCACTCCCGTCTCCACACGATCCATTGCATTGGCCAAGTTATCGAGAATATCTGGAAATAGTCACAGGTGAGCATTAAATGTGAAAGGAACTGTAACTAGTACTCACTATTCTGATCTTCCACTTCGTTGCCCAGCTGGGTAGCCAGACTGCGTTGTCGGGAAATAGTGGCCGAGAGCGCTTCGAGGCCACGATTCTGATCTTCAAGCATTTCGGCTTGCCTCAGCTTTAGCGTCTCTACATCGATGGGTGTTTCTCGAGGGGTGGGCGACCTGCTCTGCTCCTGCCAGGCGGAGCCTGAAGACGCGGCCAGAACATTGGAGCGGGTGCTGTTCGTAAACTTCTGATTAATCTCGCGCAGCTGTGAGGTTAGCTTATCCCAATCGATGCGCCGCTGCAGCAGCTCCTCCTCAGGGCTGGTCTCCCAGGTGATGGCATTATCTAGTACTACCTTGAGATGTTTTACATCTTTGCCCAACTGCTCTAGCCCCGTTTTGATGCTGTCGGTGAGCTGGATGTACTCCTTCTCCTTGGGCTGCCCCAGCTGCTGGCGCTGATGCAGCTGTACTAGCAACTGGTGGCGCAGTCTCTCGCAGCCCTCGTACTCGATGTCCCATGAGTCATGATCTACTAGGGCCATTTGGTTGACACTTTTATCAGTAAATTAAAAACTACGCCTCGACTCAAACAAGAAGGAAGAAGCCAAACAATAAAAACATCGGAATCATCTATACAATCACACACACTTTGATAGACGACACTAGAGACTTGACGATATCTGTGACTGGAAAAGTCATCTAACTGTGATTGATATAATGACAATCTATATATATCTATAAATTTTTTGTTGTGTTAATGAAACGATTATATTTGTTAATTTAATAATAATAATATAATCATTGCTGAAAATAACTATTTTTTTATACAAACGAATTTTAGATGCAAAAGCAACCTGCCGGTTGATTGCAATTGGCACTCGTCCGTTTGCTCGCATTTCTCATAAATTTAAGTTTTTTGGTAGTCAGTCGTCAGCTCAAGGCGTTGCACAGTTTTTTATTTTTTTATTATTGTTCACTATTTAAGTATTATAAATTCACATGTTTGGTGGATGTAATAGCTGTGTAACGGCAGTGACCGGTGACTAAGAAATACTTTCAAGTAACAGCTACGCAACTATCGCCCATCCCTAACTCACACGTACACACAATTTAGTCGTGATTTCTTTTATTTGTTTAAAATTATTGCTAAAAACTAAACAAAAAAAGTCTTTAAACGTTGGCCAACATGTTGAATGTCTGTGTTAATGTTTGCAAGCCTTTTCCCTAAAAGGAGGCCAGCGCGGGCCATAGTTTTCTCCGCTCGTGGTAATCGAGGAAAGAGAGTGGGAAGGGGAGAGCACTCCAAAGAACCAACTCTACAATAAATTAAATAAAAGTCAAACAACAAATTCAATTATCCAACATGGAGCGGCGCGTGAAGCTTAAGACAATTAATCCGCACATCACGTGTAAAATCTGTGGCGGATATTTCATTGATGCCACAACAGTGACGGAGTGTCTGCACACATGTGAGTTTTACTAACGATGGAGCTGTGCCGTGCCGTGCGGAGGGCCTACCCGGTGGTAACACCTGCCCCGCCCCGCCACGCCGGTTCAAGCCTCCACACAGCCAGAGAACCAATGAATTGAATTTGGATTTCAACTTTTTGCACTTTTTTCAGTTTGCAAGAGCTGCCTGGTTAAGCACCTTGAGGAAAAGAAGACCTGCCCCACCTGCGATAACATCATACACCAATCTCATCCCCTGCAATACATCAGTTTCGATCGCACCATGCAGGACATTGTGTACAAACTGGTGCCGAAACTGCAAGAAGGTTTGATTTAGATTTTGCTTTTGATTAACGTTGAACAATTAACAGCAACAGCAAGTAATTGTTTAATATTCGATTTGCTTTCCTCCATTTTCAGATGAATCGCGCAGGGAGCGAGACTTTTACAAAAGTAGGAACATGCCATGCCCGAAGGATATCACGCAAAATCATGAAGATGATAATGAAAAGGTCATGGAGGCACATGCCGAATCCGATTTCCATCGTCTGGACGAGCAGGTCAATGTGTGCCTAGAGTGTATAAGCAATAACTTTAAGAATCTGCAAAGGCGCTTCATACGCTGCAGCTCCCAGGCGACAATAACGCATCTCAAAAAGCTGGTGGCCAAGAAAATCCTCAACGGGATTGAAAAATATCGCGAGGTGAGTGCACACTCGACATCAATTCTATTCGCATAATGTATATATTTCTACAACTGCTGAAACACTATCGTTTTACAGATCGACATTTTGTGCAACGAGGAGCTGTTGGGTAAAGATCATACGCTCAAGTTTGTCTATGTCACACGATGGCGTTTCAGGGATCCTCCGCTTCGTCTGCAGTTTCGTCCCCGAGTTGATCTCTAACAACTGCGAGGGCTGCGCTGCTGTTTTTTAGTATAAATGCTACACAAATGATCTATTTTTATAATTTATTGACAAAGCGTAAATATCGTAATTAGGCGAGTCCCCCAACAATAGTGTTAGTCCCTACCTCCCCTCCCCTTCTATGTATGTATGTGTAAATGTGCATGTATAAAGTCGTAGTCTAATAGTTATCCCCTTCCTCCCCTCCCCCTAATAGGCGTAAGTACTCCTTTAACTTTATCGTGTGTCTCCATATGTTGCTAGTGTCGTCCCTGATTTAATCAAATTTCTCTATATTTGCAATATTTTCATGTTTTCTCTTTAGTTTCAAATATACACAAATATATTTATTTTTTTAATGTACAAACCACACACGATTGTAAATAAACTTGTAATTATGTCGAAATGTGTCTTTAATTTGGATGCTGCCATGAGTTTCTATAACTGAAACGAGATTGTGGATTGAATGGATGACGATGGCGATATGCATGGTGTCCATAAGGCCTGGAATAGGGGGCTGGTCGCATTGGTCGGTATCCAAATCGTGGACGCGGTGCATATGCCAGTGGACCATATATTCCATTAAACTGATGCGCTGGATGGGGTGCCGGCCAGCCCTAAAACACGAGTGGAAGAAAATTTTAATGACAATTAATCCGGATATGGTATTGAACTTACGTATCCATATGCGAACTCATGTGCTGGCACGGGCACAGGAACTGTTATTATCCTCGGCGGTGGCGTGCGTCGACGCGGACTCCGGGTTCGGTGTCGACGCTCGCTACTTCGACTACGGGGGCGACGGCGATGTTGGCGTCTTCTCTCAGAGGAGTTTGATCTCGACCTGGTTCGTCGCACCCGTTTCACTGTCGGACGCGGGGTTTTTTGACGCAGATTCTTCACGCGATCCCGCTCACGCACGGGATCTGCAAAGTAGGGTACCGTCTCCGCTTCCTGCTCGCGTTCGCGCACGCGGTCGCGGTCGCGTTCGCGTACCTCGTCTCGTTCATGTCGGTCTCTTCTGGTCCTCGATCGATGGGAATCTACATAGAAAGATTATACCTGAATAATTACTGAGCGTTGTGTAGAGGCTTGGTAGCAGATTTGAAGTCCATTGATTCGTTTGGGAGTGTCGTTTCGTGTCCAATTGTCCCAGAATCCTGGGTGGTGTGTTCGTCCTTTCCAGCGTACATTTTCTTCCATTGCACTTTTCACTTTATATGGCACTATAAAAAAAACAACAAAAAGAAAAAAATTGCTATGCACTTGCTCGATTACACTATATACAGACCTCGGTGGGACGCTCCACTGCTGTCGGCGTCCATTACATGCAGATAGATGCACTTTTTTATGCACTACTTCTTTTTTCTGTTGCTGCTGCTCACCGGCCTTTGCTGCCTTTGAGGTCGTGGCTTTCGTTGCTGAAGGCCAAAACTATAACTAATTATCACGTTAAATATTTTATTTTTCTATTATTTTATACATTATTATATATATTATATGTTTGCCTTTTTCTTCTAGTCGTGTTTTTTGAGTGCGCAAATACGGTCATACTTTATAATTTTATAACAGAAAATACGGGCATACGTACGCTGTCTGTTAACATAACATAACGCTGCTGTAAATTACCATATAAATGTCGGGAACTGTTGGGATTTTATTGTTTGTATTTATTTGTTGTCGCATTCTTGTAATGGTGAATCCGAATCCGGATCCATTTTCTGTAGCAGTTGGAAACGACTCTATTGGAATTTCTAAATGTGTTTTGCAAGGAGTTTTAGCACAACAAGCTGCAACCTATTGGTTAACAATGCAAGGTGTCTGAGCTAGAGAGGGATGGCCTGTACAACCGCCAAACGAATGCCAGATAAGAGATCAGTTTTGTTAATGCTTATGAGATATTTAATTAAACTTATTATTACTTCCTTTGTGCACTGGCCGGCGATTAGCCGAACAGGTTTTTGTAAAAAAATAGGAATTTATTCAAGAACAATATTAACATTTAATTGAACATAAAAGGCAAACGGATTTAAAGATACAAAAATGAATTTAAAGCTTAACACTAACTGGCACGTTTATACGTTCGTTCTCCATAGAAACTATAATAAGCGGCTCCTCCCTGCGCCCATCACGCCTTGGGGAACTCAATAGGCGAACTTTAATCTCCACTTCTCCGCCATCAGGGGCAATATAAGATTCCCTGGGACTGATCTCTACAAAGTCTGATACATTGCAGTGGACTTCGATGAGCTGCCCGGAGCGGAAGCAGTTCTTTATGGTTATTTTTGCGATGGTTCCAGCACCCAATTCAATTGAGGCAGGCTGAACGGACCAGTTTCTCTCCACGGGCAGCATTGTAGTGGTATCAGCCTCATGCAGCTCATCGACAGGCTCCAGCATATTGCTTTGTGTGGGAGTGGGAGAGTTGGCGGCACAGATGGTGCGGAACAGGACGGTTTCCTCGGCCTCCGGCAGGAACAAGAGCGAGGTCTCGGCAGATTCATCAAAATCACGATTCAGGGTTAAGGCCACGTCGATGATCTTCACAACAGTAACCAGATCCAGTATGAACTCGGGCGGCTCATTCAGCTGGCTGATGTTCCTTACAGGCTGCTCATCTGGAAAGGGACTCCATATGCTGTCGAGCATGGCGGAGGTCAGCTTCTCCCGCTGCCTGTTGCTCATGCGATGGACCAAATGGCGCATTCTCTGCCTGTTGGGCTCGTCACCGCAGAAGATCCGCATGTTGGCCAGCGTCACAACCTGCGAGGTCTTCTTCAATATGTTCTTCATATCCTCGCGATTCGGGCGGAATATAACTTGCACGATTCTCTCGGTGTGGGGCGGTAGAATAAACTTGCTGGGACGCACCTCGAATGCTTCGCTCAGACGCAGCTTCATCAGCACTGTAGAGTCCACAGAGATGCCCACGAAGGCAGTCAGCGGCCCCTTATTCAGGAACTTGAAACTGGCCGTGAGTGGACCGGAGGAGATCTCGCATACGTCTCCGATGGTGAGGAAGCTGGCACCCACCGGTCCCTTGAGCAGGCCCTGAATGGAAATAGATGCATTCCCGCCGTAGCCATACAAGGGGATTTCCATTCCGGGCTGGCTGCTGTTTGCGCCCAGCGGAGCATAGAAGGACACGGCTCCAATGGCCGCTCCACAAACGGTGGGGCAGAAATTAATCACAATGCTCCGGCACTCCATGGCCTGGAGGGTAATGGTGCTGCTGTCGGTGCCGACCAGCTGAAAGCCGGGCCCGTGAATGCCCAAGCGCACGACGAGGCGCTTATCCGCCGTATTCTTCACCTGCATGGACTTTTTCATGTCCGTTCGCAGCTTGGTGCTACCCCAGCAGAGGCTCGTGTGGGTCACTTTCAGTGGCAGCAGCTTTCCATCGCGATGGCTGAACTCGCTGGAGTTCGAGCAGCGGGAGATGCTGCGAGCACTGCCACTGCCACTGGCACTGGTGCCAGCGCCTCGCCTAGCGGTTGTGAATCCGCTCGTGGAACTGGCCTCACTGCTTGCCGGCGAGGAGTTGGTTTTGCGGAGTGCTGCCCCGGGCATCAGTTGTCGGCGCTCGGAGCTCGTGGTGCTGTCCAGAAGTGGCGACGACAGGCAGCTTCTCGGCGAGCACATTGGCGAACGATTACGGGCAGTGGCCGATGCCGAAAGGGAAGGACTCTTGGCCAGACTTGGAGAAACAGCAAACCCGCCTTCTGTGGACGAGGGGACAGCATAGAAGCCGTCCAGGCGAGTGGAACTCAGCGTGTTGGCGTTGGGATTGGTATTGGGGGGGAGGAGTGACCCCTTGAGAGTATGCGTCTTCTTGTTCACCGGAGTCTTGTCCTCATCCACCTCATCGCCATCTTCGTCTGTGGTGGGCAGGGGACGCACACCATCGCTGCTCGCTGGACTCGCAGTTCGGGGAGATGGGGATGTTTTGACTCGGCGCACACGCCTTGCAGGCGACTTCACTGGCGTCGTTGGCCATTCATCTAAGTCCGCCTCTATGTAAACGCTTTCGCTGTCCGCACCCGAAATCAAGATCTGGGGTTGGTCCGCCAGCGGACTAAGGGGTTTGCGCGACACACTCTGCTGTAGATGCTTAAAGTCCGTGGAGTTCAGAATGGAGTCTGTGAAGCTCATGGTCTCCGTATGCTTGTGCGAGTCACACAGGGTTCGCTCCGCATGGAAGCTGTCGTTTTCCTTATTCTCATCCTCGTAGAGCTGACCCTGAACCTGATTCTGACTACGGCCATGCTTCCGCAACCTGTCGACCACTTCCACGGTCGAGGTGTCAGAGTTAAAGTCCAGATCTCTCAAGGCCTTGTCTATGGCCGAGAGACTCAATATCTCGGAGTTTGAGGGCGGCCGCGCGGGTTCGGCTCCGCTCTTTGACAGTATGGCACTCTGAAATATGTTTTTAGCATTTTGCATTTTCTTCATGAAACTCTGCCCCAATTTTGACCCAAAATTGGCATCTGTCTTGGTGTAGGTCTTGTTATCGGGCTGCGGAGTCTTTGCTCCAACAGAGTTGGGGGTTTGGGGATCCTCGACCACGGCCTGATTTGAATGCATTTTGTCGGGACCGTCGTTACTCACAATGTTCCAGAGGTTCTCCGAGCGTGTCTGGAAATAGTAGCCCAAGGAGAAGTCCGGATCCCCAGCCAAAACAGAGCTGAAAAATAAGAGAGAGCAGATTGGTTAGGAAAGAATGTAGGCATATGATTCGCATCAACTCACTTGGACACGGACGTCTCTATGTCGGACGAAGGTGGCGGGGCTGCAATCTTCTGCATTGCCTGGTTACTCAGCGTTGCCGTGGGCATGGCCGTGAACTCTTGGGCCCAGGATATCTCGCCTAGAACCAATTTTGATTGCATCAGCTCGGCCGGTGCAAAGCTCTCGTCCATGTCTTGGTCTGCTGCCGCAGATGCCGAGCCAAAAGAGAAACCTCCGCCGCCGTTCAGGCTTATGTTGCTCAGGTCAGCGGTGCGCGGCAGGCTGTGCGAGCAGTTGCAGGAAGAATCCGTCAGGCAGCTCAAATTCGAATTGGAGCCTGGATCCCCCTGGCTAGCATTGTGCAGCTTCTTCTCCAGCTGACGCGCCTTTTCCACAAATGATGTTTTTATTATGTCGGCCACCGAAACCTCTTTCCTGCTCCTGTCGCTGCGGCACAGCGTCGAGCGGCCGGTGATCTCGGCTGGCTCGAAGGAAATGTTTGTGCGCTTCTTTGCTGGCGTGGGCACGGCAAATGAGCCACTGCTGTTCAGATTGATTGTTTCATCGGTGATCAGCTCCGAGGTGTTTGTGCTGTTGTTGGTCGAGGCGCTCTGCCGACTGCCCCTTATTGATGACTTTACCTGACTGGAGCTGGAGCGCGGGCGCGGCTTTTCCAGTGTCTCCATGGCTCGCAGCCGCTCTGCGCGCAGTCTTTCGTGTACATTAGAGGCCTCCCTGAGGCCCACGCCGCTCCCGTTCCCGCTCTTACTGAAGCTGGACAAGTCACCAAACACTGCAAATATCAGAATGTAATTTCGCACAAGCACTCATACGGCCTTTCTGCTGGGCTTCACCTTTCAGATTCTCCATGCTCAATATGCCCAACGAGTTTTGGTCCATTTGGCTGCTATTTCTAGGGCTCCTATTGCCTTTATCCATTCCGTTCTACTATTTTCTCACAATTTCAACAAACAACAACAAAACATTTAGCCTGCGAAAAAGGCGACGCTTGGTTCCAAAATGGGCGCCTGGCGCCGATATCAGTGTTGGTCAAAACGGAGCGGGAAAAAATTCCAATAGATTTTCGAGCAGAGTTGCACCCAAGCAAGTCGACTGAGAAATATACCTCAGATATATATCGAAGTGGTTACATCTCTTCTCTCTTTTGAACGGCGGCATTATTCGGCACAAGCAGGCGTGTGATATAGTTGTGGAATTTTATTGTGTGATTCGTCAAAAGTAGAACAGAACAGAACAGAACAGTACAGAAATCTAACACAACAAACTAAAAATGGAGGCGGCATTAGATGAAATAATTGCCGGTCTGCTGTGCACAGACACCAAGCGCATACACGAGGTAAGCATCAAAAGGAGGGGAGGTTATCCATTTTCCGAGCCTGTCTGTGCGAATTTTCCGGTGTGATAGCTCAACCCCCGGGGTGATAGCTTAATGTGCATTGACATGCAGTAATATGAACATGCCTATGCATAGCATCTATTGGCATCTATTGGTTTCATTCATTCGTCGATACGTATAGATTTGAATAGAAGACATTCGCGTTAAAAAGCACGTTGTGCACACTCACACTCGCACACCAACACACACACGCAGCCTCCTATTAATTTGACAATTATTAATGCTGAAAATATATGTACATATGTACGTTTCCGTTTGTCCAGTGCACCGCCGCTTTGGGCAAGGCGTTTGAGAACCCAGAGACCCTACCAGTGCTCTGCCAGATGCTGGTGTCGCCTCGTGAGGCACAAGTCCGCCAGTTTGCGGTTGTCCTGATGAACAAGCGTCTCAACAGACTGCGCCACTGGCAGATGGTGGCGCCCGAACATCAGGCAGGGTAAGTGGATCGATTCGTATTGCGAATTCTGCGGCATCTCCTGACATTCCATTCTGTTTGTGCACGCAGCATTAAGGCTTGCATCCTTCAGGCGCTGATAAGGGAGAAGGAAAAGGGCGTAAAGAATGCCATTGCCCAGCTTATTGGAACTTTGGTGCGTCATGAGGCAGACAAGAAGGACTCGTGGCTGGCCGAATTGCTGAGCTTCATTTTCGAACGCTGCAGCATGGCCGATCCCAAGGAGAGTGAGCTGGGCTCAGCCATATTCGCCAGTCTGACTGACAGCGCCCCAGATCAGTTGGTCGGCCAAATGACCGAGATTTGTCAACTTTTTTCGAGTGTGCTGATGGCCGCCCAGGCCAATGGAGATATGGCGACACTCACTGTAGCCAATATGATGCAGGGAATGTGTTCCCTGGTTCCATTCATTGTCGGTCACACGCATGCAGAGCAGACGGTGTCCAAAGTCCTCCCCCTGATGATCACTGCTCTCCAGGCCTTTGTCCAAAAGGGAGTCGCGACAGAATTCACTACCGCCTTTGAGATATTGGATGCCGTTGCCGAGTATGTGCCGAAACTGCTGACTAATTACATCAAGATGGTGATTGATTTCTGCCTGACGACGATGGGCAACAAGCAGGCAGATGATCAAATCCGTATTTTGGTGGTGACCTTTATGGGACGCATCGTCCGCGTTAAGAAGAAGGTAATCTTCAAGCAGAAACTCCTGGACTCCATCCTGGTTACCGTCTTCGAGATGACGTGCTGTGATTTTGGCGACGTTGACGGTTCGTAACTTTCAACATTGTCAGCCTGCTTATTATAATCAATCCTTCCCTTCGTTAGAGGACGAATATTTCACGGGTACTAGCAACACTCCCGTGACCGCGGCAACACAAACCCTCGATGTGATGGCTCTCCAGATGTCGCCAGAGAAGCTGATTCCACCACTTCTACAGATTCTCGAGCCAGCTCTCCAGAGTCCGGACCCTCTGCGCCGTCGCGCCGCCTTCATGGCCATGGCCGTCATCTCTGAGGGTTGCTCGGAGGCCATCAAAAAGAAATACTTGGAAATAATGCTGAACATAATCAAGAGCGGCATCATCGATCAGGATCCAGGTGTGCGCAATTCGGCCTTCTTTGCATTGGGCCAGTTCTCGGAGTTCATGCAGCCCGAGATAGCGAAGTTCGCCCCACAGATTCTGCCCGTGCTCTTTGAATTTCTCCACCAACTGGTTGTGGAGCTGAAGGTAGGTCTTTTCAATCGCCAAATGATCAGTCAAGTCAGTATCTGTATCTGTATCTTCATATATGTATTATACATTCTTGTTTGTGCTGCTTCTAAAGGCTGGCCATGGGATGGTGGGGATGGGCCATGCTCCTGCAGCAGCCCCGGCCAAAGATTCTATAATGTACACGAGTCAGTTACAGATCAAGCGTATATCGGTGCTGGCCAAGTATAGGGTGCTGTGCTATTTCTTTGATTAATTCCTGCACTTCATCTCCATGCTAAAAGGGTTTCTGTTGTCCGTGTCCCAAGAGCTCTTGGGAATCCAAAACACTTTCATATAACATTCACGTGGCACCTACTACCTATAACTTTTCTACCGAGTCGAGTCCAAAGAACGCAATTTAAATTTAATCCGAGTCTTGTTGAACATTTACAGATGGGCCAGCCGGAACCCACCCACATGGACCGCATGTTCTATGCCCTGGAGGTTTTCTGCGAGAACCTCGAGGAAGAGATTGTGCCACATCTGCCTGTGCTGATGGATCGGTAATTTAAAATGTTCTTTGCCCACTTGTGTGCATCTAGTAATCGGAGTTCATCCATTCATTCACTCATCCCATCAGTCTGTTCGAGTGCATGGATCAACAGAACTCTATTCACATTCGACAGCTGGCCCTGTCGACCATCTCGTCGGTTGCCACCGCATCTAAGGCGAATTTGGTACCGTATTTTAATCAGATTGTCGAAATTCTGAAGAACTATCTGGTGACTGAGTGCGACGAGTCGCTCAATGAGCTGCGCATTCAGGCCATCGATACTCTGGCCGCGATTACCCGGACCGTGGGAAAAGAGAACTTTATTCATCTGGCCCAAGATACTATGAATTATTGCATGAATATGCTGGATCAGGGTCCAGACGATCCGGACCTGAGGCGGGCCATCTACGCCTTGATTGGGGGCTTGTCGGTTGTTGTCACAAACGACATGAATACGTTCTTCCCCAAGATCGTTGAACGGCTTATTCAGACGGTGGTATCAACGGAAGATGCGTTGGTGAAGGTACGGGAGGAATCGCCGACAGGCGGCCTCTTGACTGAAATCGATCTGGGCAATACCGATGACGAGGACGATGATGATGACGATGTCGGAGATTTTCATGTGGATAATGACTACGTCTATGAGAAGGAGGAGGCCATATTGACACTGAAAGAGTTCGCTACAAATTCGGGCACCGCCTTTTTCCCCTACCTCACAATGGTATTCGAAGAGGTGTACAAGGTCATAGATCATAACCAGGATGCCATCCGGAAGGCAGCCATCGAGGCCCTCTGCGCCTTTGTTATTTGCCTCCATAAGATGAGCGACGGAGACGGAGTGAAGCGCGCATGCTCAATCCTCATTCCAAAGTTTATTAGCCTTGTTAAGAACGACGAGGAACAGGGCGTCGTATGTCAAATACTCGACGAGCTCGGTGAGCTCTTCAAGGCCGTACAGACACCGGCCTTGCCCACCCCTGATCTTGCCGAGGCGGTTGTTGCCTGCATCAAAGACGTCCTGCTCAATAATACGACCTGCCAGTTCAATGAGCCTAGTGGCGGTGGCGACGAGGAGGATCCCGATGAAAGCGAGTACGATGAGGCGCTCATCGAAAGTGGTGGCAACCTGGTGGCCATGATTGGCCACGCGCTCGACCCGGAGCCATACTCGATGTACTTTGGACGACTGTATAATTTCTTCTTGAGCAAACTGGTATGTATGCAATTCAGATCAAATCTACGCAGGTCTAAATAGCCATTTCATTCCATTCCTGTAGCAAAAGGCCAAGAAGCACGATGATCCAGACCAGCGTTCCTTTATCTATGGCGTCCTGGCCGAATGCTTCCAATCGTTGGGTCTCTGTGTTGTCACCTACTTCGATGAGCTCTGTCCATTGCTTCTGGAGGGCACCACCGACTCGTACGCCAAGGCGCGCCAGAACAGCTACTTCGGCCTGGGCGAACTAGTCTACCACGCTGAAGAGAAGTCCTTTGAGTGAGTGAAAGATAACAAAACCAACACACAAGACAAAAGTATTAAATGTCTCCACTCCACCTTTCAGCTCGTTTGGAGTGATTTTGCAGGCGCTGTCCGATGCGATCGCCAAGGAGCAGAATGCCCCAGCCCTGGACAATATCTGTGGGGCTGTGTCACGGCTGATCATAACAAACCACAATATGGTGCCTCTTGGTCATGTGTTGCCGGTATTCGTATCCAGTCTGCCCCTCCGCGAGGACACTGAAGAGAATGAAGTAGTGCTCAAGGCCTTCCGCGTGCTCTACATGAATGCACGTGCCAGCATTTTCCCTCACATCGAGCAGATGCTGAGCATCATCTTGCACGTGCTGTTCAAGCGGGAGTTCGCAGATAACGACACCACCGCCAATGCTGTTAGCTTCATGAAAGAAATCCGCAACGAGTATCCAGAGCAATTTAACAGAGTGATCAACTCGAGTCCGGAGGTGTTCACATTCGTGCAGACCCTATAAGCAGCAGCTCCAATATCAGACCCCGCAACTATTACATGCACATGCTCATACACATTCAAGAGATTTTCAGGCCAAAGTTTCTTTAGTTCAGTCAAAATTGTTCTAAATTTTTGTCTCACACACACACAGTACACAGTACACAGGACACGCCGTGATTTGGCAGTCAGTCCCAAAATATTGGGCAAATCCATAAATACACCTCAAAAACTCTCCAAGGAATCCATCTCAGAGATGCATGGATATACACGATACGAGCTAATGTAATGTTAACGAAATGTTTTCTAATTTATAATTGCAAAGCGATATGGATATAGTCTGAAATAAAATAAACGAATCAATAAAAACTAAAGTAAAATTAATAATATTTTATTCATATTCAGATTTCAGGAGAATTCTATTCTGCTTCTACCAGTGAGCACCCCGCTTGACGGCCACATCCCTGACAATGTCTGAATGATTGGCATGCAGCTTGAGATTGCCGTCCACATCGGTCCATCGCACATTGGAAGCATCATCGCCGGCCACTAGCTCCAGCTGCCCCACCTGGCTGCCGTCCTCATCGTGAAAGTTCAGAGCCGTTGTCTCCATCCAGGCATTGTCAGTATTCCGAAAATCGTCCACGTAGCCGCTATAGATATGAACACCGTCCTTGAAGAACTTATCCACCATATTGGCCTTGTCGGTGAAGTTGAGAGCCTCCTCGGTGAACTCTCGTTTGAGTGTGACGCTCACATTCTCGCCGGGATCCACCATGCCCCCCGGAATGGCCCAGAGTTTGTTGTCTGAACGCTGAATGGCTACCATCTGAAGGATGTTCCTAAGTGGCAGAAGCAGAAGGAGAAGCAGAATAAAATGATCTAAAATCCATCAAAGTTCACTCACTTGCCGGTGGCTGCATTGACCACGATTTGTCCATTCGCGTCGCGCTTCCAGCGGGTAACAATGGGATCAGCTGCATGATTGGGACCCCACCTGCCCAGGGAACCACGCCCGCTCAGGCCGGTGCGTCCGATTGGGTTGCGGGGTAGGCCGTCGTGTAACTCGTAGGTACCGTGAAACGACTCGCGATTCACCTGGCCGTCATTCAGGTTCCATTTCGGCTGAAACGTTTCACTTGGCAACGGCGAGTCGGCCCAGACCTGTCCGCCAATATGTGGCGCTGTGTACGAAGGCGGGCAGTACTCGGAGTACGGCTCCGACCAAAAGACCTGCTCGTCGGCAACTGGAAAACGGAGGACGCCACTGCGAGGGTACATACTGTTGCGGCACATCGCATGCCGGAAGATTCCTGGCTTCACCATAGAGGCCATCATCTGAACGGGAGGGGACTTGGATGAGACGTGAACAGAGAACAGGATTGGCAGAAGCAACAGCACCACGAATCTAAAATTTGTCATCACGGGGCAGGAACTGCATTAAAATGTTTATTTGTATGTACTTGCAAGCCGGCAAGCCTTTCTTCCTTCCCCTCTCTCTCTCTCTATAGATCAAATACTTTGCACTTCCAGGTGTCTCCGTGAAAATTGCATCCCTGTGTAGTTGCCGTGTAGCAAAATTAATTCAATTTTGCTGAAATGTTTGACCTTTTGTTTAACATGTTAAAACAATGAAACAAATAAATATTTAGTCTTATAAAGTGCTGGGGGTCCCGGCTAGCTAGTAATATTAAACCGAATACCAAACTCGAGGAATATCTTTTCCGGTCATGGCCGGGTCACCTCCGAGAGTACATGGCCAAGCCAAAGTCCTAAAGGTCCTTTTTATTATTATTTAATATATTTAGATGTTACAAAAATTTCTGCAGAAATGCCCCAGACCGAACGAACATGTTTACTTAGACTAATCTAATCTTGGCGCAGCTGCAACTCCTTGGTTTCGATACCATCCTTGGTAATTATGTTGATCAGCACAGAGTCACCAGTGTAGATGTCGCGCTCCGCGGCAGAAATGAAGGTGTCCGAAGCAACGGCCACTGCACGCTCCTTGGTTAGCACTGGCGGCTCGTTGCCGTCCAGATTCATGTTCTTGTAGCCAATTTGATTGTCCAACACCGGCTGCAGCAAGGAGCCGGCTGTGCCGCCAGCACGGTAAGTGGCACGCTCGCAATGCCCAATGGGATCGTACGAGAAGACGACTCCCTTGCCGTCCTTGTCGATGCCAGCCAAAATGTTCGACACATAGTAGGGGAAGAAGCGACGGTTGTACATGATGATGGAGAGCATCTGGGCCACGGCATCGGTGGTCATGGTCTTCAAGTGTGTGTGCTCGTAGTTCTGCATGCGCAACTTCATCAGGCCAGTCAGCGAGAGCGTGTCGCACCAGCAGCCCGTGGAGGCCAGCACCGTCTGATTCGACAGCGGAAACAGTTTGCTCTGGGTGCGGGTGTGAATGTTGTAGCCACTGCTCAGACGAGTGTCGGCAGCAATGACCACAAAGTCCTCACCAGCAATGGCCACAATCGAGCTGCAAGGCGAATATTAGTCGGACACCACTAAACTCTGAATTTTATGTAAAACTCACCCGCCATTAGACTCGTATGGTGAAAAGTCCGCATGCGAGACTCCAGGGACCTGGTAGTCTGGGAATTGCTCGATGCCTAGGTTGCTCATAATTTTACAAGTTATTTTACGAAAAAAACGTACGAATGATTTGCAAGTTTCGAGCGGCGTTCTCCACAAAATGATGTTCGATATTCATCTGTCAAATAAATGGTATCGATAGCTTGGCGATATTAGTGTTGACGTGCTACGAAGAGTTTTCAGTATTTTCCAACAACGATTGCTTGTTGACATTAGACTTTGCGAATTGCTGCGAAGAGAGAGATAGAATGATAGACAAAACGAAAAATTGGTGTTCTAGCCGGCTATCTGTCGGCACTATTTGTGACAAAATTATGTTATCCAACTCACAGACGGCCAGTCAGCCAGCAAAATTGCAACAATTGATTATCTCTGCCGTAGCGTTGCTCCCAGCTAAACTGGACGCACTGCTCTCTCGCTCTCACTGATTTTTGCATTATCCCTTTTCCTTATCCCTTTTAGCTAGTCGCTTAGGAAAATCTAATGTCATACAGTAATGTCATGAGTATTTTAGAGCTATAGACTTTATAATTTCAATAAAAGATAATTAATATCAGGCTTCGAACCCAACCGACTTTTTCTGATAGCTTTGGGGCTTTTGTTTAATGAATGATGGTCTTTCTTTATGGCAAGGATTTTTTTGTAATTTAAAAAACATGGTCTTTGTTATTTTTAGAGGTAGTGCTTCTTTTTTTCTCATGACTTACACCAGCGGTCAGAAAAACCGCACCACTCCAAAAAATCATGAAATTCTGAAATCGTTTGGGCAAACCTCAAGGAATATTATTATTTTAGCTAATATTAATGAAATTGAATCAAAATAAACGGTTAAAACTAAAAACTATATTTTTGGAAGTTACATGTCCTTTATCTTTGAGCATTTAACAAAAAAGGAGAATTTTCAAATGTTGATGAGTTATTAAATTAATTTTGTTTTCAATAGAAGTCGATTTGTATTTCAGATATAACATTTTTTTGAAGAAATAACAGATGGTAAATTTTAAAATAATATTATAAGTACGATGTTGCTCGTCCTCTGGCCTGAATACCCGCCATCCTTGACGACATGGAATTAAACAGGGTCTTAATTGTTTCCTCATCCAAAGTATCACACCACACGATTTCTAAAGCTGCACTCAGGCTTCTGTTCTGCACTTTAACTATAGCCATTGAGTAAGATTTATTTATATTTATATATTTTTCAGGACGATTCCCTCGCCTTGCTACCGAGCGAATTTAGTACTCTTTTTTTCGCTTTTAGTTTCATTCTTTCCAACTAAAAATTTGCAAACAAAAAATTTGGCTTCGTTTTATTACAGCTTGATAAAGTGAATGAAGCTTAAAGTTGCAGAAAAGAAGCCATTTCATTAATTTTTTTTTCTTTAAAATGTCAACTTTAAAAACTCAGGAAAAATAAAATTTTTTTAAATAGTTTTATTGAACTATTTACGTTTATAACAATCTTTGGGTAAACGTATATAATTCTTCGCTTTAAACAGCCGGTACGACACCCTCAATGCGTTCTCTGTGCAATTGACCTCGGTTCTTTTCTACAATCTCCTTGACGTCATAAAACCATTTGCCTGAAAATGCATAAAGTATTATGATAGAATTGATTTTATGAATTTCCAGTGAATAATTTACCAATGCTGGTGTTCTGCAGGCAGTCTTTGAATGTCTGGCATCCTTCCATACTGCTAAGGACACCGAAAACGGAGAGATCCGCAAGACTAGGCTGCTTTCCGCCCATGAACTTCGTGTTTCGCTTCTTTAGCTCGGTGGTCCACTTGTCCAGGGCATCATACATATGAGATCGGACATCATCGGTGAGAGCATGGCGACGTTTCAGTACCTTGGCAATCCCCCACATAGCCACGGCTCCGCAATAAACCATCATATTTCGCTCCCACTTCGGAAAATGCACGTCCCACTCGCCCGCCTTTGAGAACCACTCAAATGTCTCCAGAGACTCGTTCATACTTTGATAACAGTTTGGTGATATGAGGTGCACCAAGTGGTTGTCCGCCCAGGTCCTCCATTTGCGATCGGTTCTGTAAAGAATTCAATTGATAAGGATAATATGGGAACGAGGAATGTACTTGGGCTTACTCCTCCGTTTCCTTGGATACACTCTTGGGTGCGCGATCCTGATACATAAGGAAGTACTTGTTCAATATATCCGACTTTTTCTTGCTTTCGTCGTCAAAGAAGGAGATGTGTGGGTAGAATTCCGCCAGCTCACCAACATCGGTGCGCTTATCGTGAAGATAGGTGGCTATTAGCGATATAATGGCACTGGAATCCACCATTTGGACGTATTGACCATCCCGCTGGCGTATAAGCACCATAGGAACTTTCTTCAGTACCGACCACCGAATATCCTGTCGCAGCACGGCATCCACCTCGACAACAGAGTAGGAAACGCCCATGTAGTCCAAATAGGCACGGACCTTACAGCAGAACGGACATGTCTGGAACTGAAACAAAACAATATCCAGCCCGGAGGTATCTTTGGGGTTCACATAACGCTTGGTTATGCGCACGCCCGGCGGCATGTTGCCCACACGCTTGGGCGGCGTGTGCTCGTGCTCCTTGTGGGAGTCGCCATCAGTCCATCGCGAGTACACTGTGTAGACTGATCCTGTGACTGCGCCCAGACCGGCTCCGAACAGCGCCAGCTTGAATGTTCCATTGGGCTTCTTCATTCCATTGCCTGGTCCTGCCGCTGTTTTGCTGAAGGGACGGCGTGCCCATGCAAATTCCTGATGCGATTTATTGCACAGAAATCGCGAAGTCCTGCTGGCCACCTGCAGTGGACGTGTGGCCGCTACTAGGGCTGTGGCAGTCGCCCTCCGAAAACATGACATAATTCCACTTTGTTTTACCTATTACTAATATAATCTATTATATATTATGCAAAAACTGGCGATAAGTCGCCTGCCGAGACTAGATTGAATTAGCGATGCGATAGTGGAGCCGCACATGTATCGATATATACCAGTTTACCCATCCCTACCGAATACAAACAAAACAAATCCAAAAAAAAAAACACCGCACCACACACAAAATCTCTTTTTTTTTGCAATTCCTGTGAAATTAGATTCGAAACGAAATGTCGGCATCTGTGGAAAGTATTGTCACGGGTGCAGCAGCTGCTGCTTCCCTAGACAAATATGAAGAAGAGGACTTGTTCAGTATATTAATACGGTATGGACTCTATGTGGGAGCCATATTCCAATTCGTATGCATCTCGGCGGCCGTGCTGATGGCCGGCGAGGAGACGGTGGACACCAACGAAGCGGAGAGGGAGAGTGAGCCGGTGAGGGCGCGCCTGCACAAGATCCGCAAGCTGGAGAAGAAAAAGCGGCGCTAGGTCAGGAATCGCATATCTCATAGCATAGCATAGCCCCTAGTTAGCCTAACTACTTACTATATTTTAAGTATACACTAAAATAAAAGTCATTTCTGTGAAATGTGTGTAGCTATCCAGCCCTTGATCGATCTGCCGCCCTGGTAACTCTTCACATGACTCAGGGGGGGGCGGGGCGGTGTAAAGCACTACGCCCCCATTGCGAGCCGCCCCCCACACCCAAGAATCCGCTGCAAACAAAACAAAATGACTAATTGTATTTCTCTTTTAGTTTTGGCTCTTTAATTTTGGGAATAATATAAATTATAATAATCGTATATTTATTATGTTGCTCGCAATGTTGTTGTTTTACTTCCCTTTGTAGTAATGTGTGTGTGTGTGTTGTGTGTGTGTGTTGTGTTGAATACTCCCTCTCTCTTCTCTTCTATGCAGTCTATGCCAAAGGATGCATAAAATAAACAATTATCACTATGAATTATTATTATTATGCTGTGTTTAGTATTTAGTTTCTTTTCATCATGAAATTTGCGTGGAATTACATTTTTGGGTCAAAACTCATTTCGAATCTGCATTGACTTCTTTAGACAGGCATGTGGTTGGGGGCTGGGGGCAGGAGGCTGGGGGGATGAGGGGCGTGTTCGTGGTTCGTTTCAAAAACGCTTAAATTTCAAATACAACAACTATTTTGAATAGGAATAGGAAAATAGGTCTAGAGGGGAAAAGCAAACGAGGAATCCGACGGCTCTCAACTGGAGCAAGAACAACGAACCACACTCTCGAATCATTTCGTGTGGAACGTGGACAAAAAGCGGAAAAGAAAAGAAAGAAATGAAAAAAATATAAAAGTTGAGTTGGATTGAGGTGAGGCGAGAGGTGTGGCCGGGTCCGGGGTTGGTTCGGTTCGGTTTGGGGTCGTGTTTAATGTGTTTTTATGTTAAATTCGCAACATTATTATTTCAGTTTACGCTATTTACTCGTACTCTTACTCATTGTTTTGTTGTTGTTTCTATTTAGCTTTATCGTTTTGTTTTTTATCATTATCATTGTGGTTGGTGTCTAAATTATTGTTTAGTTACTCACAAGTGTAGTCGTCTATCTCATCGTCACAAAATATAGTATATGTAGTATATATAATATATATTTGCTTTAACCCACACACAAAACCTTTTCATCCTTCCTGCTAACCCACCATCAAAGGCCCAGATGTTCCTGTTTCTGTTCCTGTTGCTGGTCTCATTCTCGTTCTCGCTCTCATTCACGCTCTTATTCTCGGTCTCGTTATGGTTCGTTTGCCCCAGACGCCGACATTGACCATCCGTCGATGGTCAACTAGGCCTCGGGCAGCGGTTTCAGCTCCTTTATCTGCTTGATCAGATAGGCCTTCTCGTCGTTGAACTGCTCGTCCTCGGAACGGTCTGTATGGAAATTGGTTAGGAAGTCGACCAGTTTCGTTTGGTTGCGCAGCAGGATGTCCAGGATCGGCTTCGGCTTGTTCGGATTCGCCACGAACACCTTGAAGACGTGAAACGCCTCGAACTGGATGTTGCGCGACTTCTCCTTCAGCATGTTCATCATCAGCTTCAGATTCTCCGGCTCGGAAATGTATCGCGTCATCACGGTGAAGTTGTGCCGGTCCAGCAGCAGCTCGCCCAACAGCTTCAGGCTCTGGCGGCGAGTCACATAGTTCTCAGAGTTGAGCAGCCGCTGATAGTGCTGCGAGAAGAACTTGTCGTAGTTGGCGTCCAGGAACTCTGCGCACAGCAGCTTGTGACGCGTAAGGAGCTCCTTGAAGGTGGAAAAGGCATCGGAGGCGATATCGAAAGTGGACACCTCCACGTAACGGAAGAACTTGAAGAACTCGTCCGAATGGATCATGATCTTGGCCAGGGCCTCGTAGCGGGCGCACTCGCGCAGCATGGTGCCCGAATTCAAGGCAATCTCTGGGTGCGCATCCTCGTAGCCGCCCATCAGTGTAAACAGGATCTCCGGTTTCGTGCAGATGTACTCCACTGTGGGCGAGCGGGTGCCGATCTGCCTCCGCAGCACATTGTTGAATATCAGTGCCACATGCTTCTTGCCCTCGAAGTCAATCCGGTGCAGGTTCTGTATAAGCAGCAGCAACAGATTGCTGTTATACAGCTCCTGAGACAGCTGAGCGACCACATAGTCCGCTGGCGGCTCTGTATCGCTGCTGCCATATAGCATGTTCTTGATGGACACCAGGTTCTTGCTGCAGTCCTCCTGAGCCTTCTCCACTTTTCGGTCGCCCGACTCCAAGGCATTGATTGCCTCCTTCAACGATTTGACCAGCTCCACTGGTGACTTCTGTGACTTCCCAAAGAGTGGCATTTTGCTTGCTGCTTTTGTCTCGGGCTGGCTCTGTTTCGGGCTCGGTCTCTCGTATCTTCTGTGGGCTGCTGACTGATTTTCTGCTGATGTTGTTGTTGCTGCTGCTGGCTGGCTGACTTGCTTGCTCTTGCTTTTTTTTGCAGTTGTACCTTTGAGGTCGAAGCTTTCGTTGCCCAATTGCTGATGCAGAAGACACAAATTAGATCGCTTGGCAATATTATCACGGTATAATATTCTATTATTATATATTAATTTCGTCTTTTTCAGTGCGACGACCGCGGAGCTTATCGATACAATATACGGTCCGACCCTCAGAATATACCTAAATATACCTTAAATATACCGATGAATTATTTGTATTAATATACCATCATATTACTCGATTTCGATATTCGGTTGAAAGTTACTAGCGAGCATCACATACATTTGCCCGACAATCTAATCAATTTTATAATATAATGGCTTATTATACGTACTCGTCTGCATTGCATCGTTTATAAAATCCGGCTTAAGCACAAACACTCAACAATTATTTTCACTAAAACACGCTAACTACGCATTTGCTACATATTTACTACATATTGGACGTAATTATCGTCAGCGACACCTGAAGGGGAAGTGTGTACGTTTGGTGAAAAATATTAGAAAATACTCAATAATACTATAAAAAGTATAAAAATATCAATTTTAACCAGTGTGACCAGATCGCGGATTAGATGCTGATCACGAATTACTTTTCGATGTGCCTGGGACATGCCTCTTAATGGGATTTTTCCTACGTTTCTTGTTAGTGGTTGGAGCATTCCACAAGAGGGTGAGTCCATACGCGTCCTAGAAATACTGGAAAATACTAGAAAATCATCAAAAATACCATGTAAATTATACAAATATTCAAGGTGTCTTAGCTAGACATGGTGTCTGGCAAGCAAATAAGTGTGGTCATCAAAATTTTCTTTTTTACATGGTAACTACAAATACACACGTATTCTACGTGATTGGTGAATGGATTCAAGCTATGAGTATACCCTATATCATTTAATTATTGCTAAAATTCTGTTTTACATGATGCTTTTAATAATAGCTTTTTATCAGATAAACATTTTTTGATTCATGCATCTGATTATTTTTCTACAAAATTTCGTTGAGATTCAAATGATTCATTGGATCCTGAATTCCTTAATTCAATAATATCCTTTTCCAAAGTGTATGCAGAACCCGCTAACATGAAAGGTAAGATGCATTTTTAAATATCATTTTTATTTCTCATTGAAGTACTTTGTTTTTGATCCGTTTTCTTGTTAGATATTAATCTGTTGCGCATTTCAGGCGCTTGGGGTGTATCATAGAAGTTACAGAAATATATTGATGTATTTGTGTGTACGCATATATTGGGCTTTTATCAGCTTTCTTGTTGTCGCTAGACAGATATTTGGGGATTAAGGAAAGGCAAAGTATTATATGCACATCCATATATGTATATATATTTAATTATATCAACTTTGTTTATGTATATAGGCTAGACCGCCCCCTAACCCTTCGATCCTTTCCCGTTGTGTGTATTTGGAAATGAATTTTATTTGGTTTTTAAGTTTTTTTGTGGGATTTTTTTTTGTTGTGTTTTTTGTTTACGTATAAAATTGTTGTTTAAAATCCTTGAAAATATCAGATAAATAATTACAATTGGTTGTGTATGTAGTATGTATGATAAAAGCATTGTGTTTCGCACTCGAACATAGATTAAACATAAATCAATTTAGTCATTGCCACTAAACATATCATATCATATCAATGAGTGAGTAGTAGTACGAGTAGTTGTCGTATCGTATTTTATCAGCTAATAATAATATCTTTGGGCTTGGCTACTGCGTGTGCAAGTACGAGTACACGTGCACGTACACACATAGATCATGATCATAGATATATATGTATATGTATATGTATGTAAATGGGACAAGACACACGGCGACAGCGACGAAAGGTCGACGCGCCGCCTTACACATTCCGAAAGGAGTTTAGATTTTCTTTTCTATTCGTTTCGTTTCGTTTCTTGGGGGAGAGTCACTAAATATATATAATATCTTTATCTTGTAGAAGTATGTATATATAATATAATATAGATATAATAAAACATTTTACGACTAGTATATATATGTATATTTAGTGTATATATGTAAATATATTATATGTAGTGTATATGTGTATATATGCATTGCGTTTCGTGTATAATTACTAAATTTATTGAGATATTCTATGAATATTTTCCCTTCTTCCATTCCTTTCTTAAGCCATGTCTCTTGTGTCTTTCTATATACGATATACGATTAAAAAAAAAAAACGAAGCGAGAATACGTTTATACGGGAGAGGGGTAGGGTGTTCAGTTGTTTGGGGAAGGGTTTCCGAGGAAGGGTTCTATGATATTTTCTGTTGAGTGGAGTGGAGTGGAGTGGAGGAGATGAAATATACTTTACAATTAAAAGCGGGGATCCCCATTGAGGGGCCAGAGATCCCCTTTACAGAAATTTGCTTTGCAACTCATTTCGTTTTTTGTTTTCTTCGAAGCTTTCTGCACAGATCTGACTAGATATATATGTGTGTGTGTATATATACTATATATACTATATATATATATATTATAGAGGCAACTACTACTACTCTCTACCAAGTACGATACATAGGTTTCTTCCTCCTTCTATCTTTCCTTTCCTCTCCTCTCCTCCCTTTGCTTTCGTTTTTAGTTATAGTTGATGCTGCTGCTGCTGCTACTGCTACTGCTAATGCTGTAGTTGTCCTTTATCTATCAACTTCCTGTGATCCTCTTCTTCGCTGGGCTTGAAGTTTCGTTTTCGTTTGCTGCTTCCGCTTCGTTGTGTCGAGCCAAGATGTTGCTGGTGGCTCCCTCCCGGGATGGGGATGGATGGATGGATGGTTGGTTTGCTTGGTTTGCTTGGTTGGTTCTCTACAGTTTTCCAGTGTCCAGTTCTCCAGTGTCGTGTCCCGTGTCACTTTCGTTTGATAAAGTTGCCCTCGGCATCCAACCAGATGGCCGGCTGGTGCTCGTGCGCGTGCGCATCCATCCCCGTTCTTATCATTTACCTATTCAGCGCATTGGAGATCTGCTTGAGCGACTGTCCCACCTCAAGGAGCAGGCGCTCGTTGTCCTGCATGTTCTTGCTGCCGGCGGAGCGTAGGTGCTGCGACTGCGTCTCCACGCGGGTCACCAACTCGCGGAAGTGGAACTTGGAGTGCGGCGGCATCGATTCGTTCTCCGCAAAAATGACGCACGAGTTCTGCAGGATATTGAGCTTGTCGCTCAGCTGGAGCCACTGCGAAGCGGAGATGGCGTTAACGGGATGCTTGAGGGAGCCATCCAGCAGGCCCACCAGCTCCAGGATGCTCTCCCTCGAGATCTGCGTGGAATTGCCCGTGGTGGAGCCATTGTCTGTCGCCAGCTTGGCTATCGGCGTGGCGTAGATGGTCAGCTTGGTGGGCTTGTGCGGCACAGCGGGCTTCTGTTGCGGCTGTGACTGCGACTGCGACTGCTTGCTGCCCTGCAGCTCGTTCTGGACGTAGAGCGACTGTGTCATGTTCTCTGGCGCCGTGTGGCCTAGTCCCTCTTGTTGCTGCTGGCCCGACGACTCCTCGCTGGCGTCATCTGTGAAGAGTTGCGTGGAATGAGAGGTTTTTATTGAGCTGCTGGATGCTAGTGGCTGTGGCTGCACCCTGATACCAGTGGCTGTGGTGGTGGTGGTCGTGCTGTTGGTTGGGGGCGGTGGTGGTGGGGCAGCAGGCGGCGGCCTATTGCCTGGCTTGGCCATGGGAATTGCTTTGAGCCCGTATTTGGGCGATAGCTGGGATGTGGTGGATGTGGAGGAGCCGCCATTAAGTGACGGCTGCTGGATGATCGCGCTACTGGCATAGTCGGGAGGTTGGGCCTGAGCCTGTGCCTGTGCCTGCCCTTGAGCCTGGGGCTGGGGCTGGGGCTGCTGCTCCCACAGTTTCTTTAAGCTATTAATACTACCTGTGCTCCGTCGCTTGCCGAGATCCCCGCCGCTGTCGCCCGTTCCCGTTCCCGTCTCCATCTCCACGTTGGAGTTGGTCACATCGATTTTGATTTCAGTCTTTTGCATGGCCTGTGAGTGGGAGAATTTCTTATTGTCGTCCTTGCTGCGGCTCAGGGTGCCATTGGCATTGTTGGCCATCGCCTGCTGCTGGGCACAGCCGGCAACTGAAGGCTTCTCCTGCTGCAGCTGCAGCTGCTGCTGCTGCTGCTCCGCCTTGTCCACTCGCCGCAGATGGGCCTTGAAGTCAATGATGATGTTGGAAGTGGGCTCTGCCTTGGCTATGGGCGTCGTCATCTTCTTGGGCTCCACCTTCTTCAGCTGAGCCTTGAATCCAGTTGGAGGAGCTCCTGCAGTGGCAGTGGCAGCGGCAGAGGCGGCGGCGGAGGCAGTGCCATTGCCATTCGTCATCTTCTGCTTGGGCAGATTCATGCTCTCCGCCAGCTCAGTGACCAGCAGGGAGACGGGATCCACGGGATGCACTGCTGATACGGCTGCCATTACTGATCCATTGGCCAGGTGTGGGCTCACTGGCGACTCCTTGCCGCCCGCCGCCTTGATCTCCGTGATCAGTTTCTCCTTCAGATTGAGGCTCTTCTCGGGTGCAGCGTCCGGAGGGGTGCCCAGGGAGCTGCACGAGTCCGTCGAGGGCTCCCGCTTCCGCAGGGACACGCCGAACCGGGAGCTGGCCTCCTCGACGCTCGGGGCCGTGTTGCTCACGTCGTGGGTGCTGCTGTCGTTGTTGTTGTTGCTGTTGCCGATGCTGTTGCTGCTGGTGTTGCAGACGTTGTTGTTCGAGTGCTGGGCGTGCAGATGCTGCTGGATGGCCTGGACTGCGCTCTCGGGCGCTGGCGGCGGCGGCGGTGGCACCGCCTCGAACTCCTCGGGGGGCGGCGGCAGGTCCAGCGGCGGTGGCGGAAACTCTAGGTTGGCCAGAGCCGGTTGGGGCACAGGCGGCTGGGCTGGCACACCGCCAGCGCCCACGCCCACGCCAACGCCACTCCTCTTGGGGGAGCTGCTTGAGCCGGCGGCCCGAAACGAGGAGAACGTCATCATGGTGCCCTCGGTGGTGGTGCGGTGGCGCTGCAGCTTGTTCAGACTGGCTGCCGCATTGTTCTGCATGGTCACACCCCCGGAGGAGTTGCTCCGGATCATCTGCTGGGGCGGCGGCGTGGCCAGGCCCACCGCAGATGGAGCCTTGGGACTGGGATTGATCCTGGCCGGCGGTGTGGCATGCCCGTTGGCAGCCGGCGAGGGCGTTGGAGATGGACTAGCCTCGCCCCCGCTGTCCTCGAGGCTGTCGAGGAAGGCCCCGATGCGGGCCACCTTCGGCAGGGTGCCGTACCGATTTACGACGCGCTTCACATTCATCACCTCCAGGGCGCCCACAGTGATGGGATGCGCTGCCAGTGCAGGGATGCCGTTGGGCAGTGGTTGCTGCTGCTGCTGCTGCATTTGATCCCTGGGTGCTGTCGGGGGCACCGATGGATGGTGCTGGGAACGTTTGCTCTGGCGCGTCTCCAGTCCCCGGTTGCCCATCACGGGCGTCGGCCGCTTGAAGGAGCTGTGGTGCTGCGAGGACCTGGGTCCTATCCCACCATGCAGCGAGTGCTGCATCTTGTTCGGCGTGACGGCTTGCGACGGCTCCAGACTGTCGCCGGTCGCATCCGTATCGGGATCTGCTGCCGGATCCGTTTCCGAATCGTAGCGCTGTGTGAGGCTGCTGATGTCCCGCGCCAGACCTGCACGAGATAGACAGAGACGGAGAGAGAGAGAGAGAGAGAGAGAGAGAGAAAACAAAATGGAAATTAGTATCCAGGCGGGGCGTAGTCTGTGGGTCAAAGGAATGCTCGTGCCGGGTGCTGGATGCTGGGTGTTATGGTTCGTATTGATATGACGGATGGTATGGGATGGTATGGGATAGTATGGGTTAATCTGGACCAAAGTCTGCTGGTTCTTTCGTGTGTGTGTGTGTGTGTGTGTGTTGTGTCAAGCGGGGTAAAAACTACATAAAAAAACACCAAAAACAGAACGAAATAAACGCAACGACAAAAAGATGTTCAAAGGAATCCTTGCAGATCTCTCCAGATTCTGTTGGGATATTCACCTCTAATCCATTACCTTTTTCAGGATCAAGGAAGGAAGGAAATATAAAAAAACGTAAAAATTTGAACGTTAAGCAAGCATAAAAAAAAACAACAAAAAACAAAAAGAACATTCTTTAAATATAAGAAAAAGGCTTTCGAATCAGAAATACAAATAAAACATTCGAAAAAAGCTTACAATTTAGAAAAAAAACAAAAACAATTTAAAAATAAAAATAAATAAATAAAAAAATAAAACAATTTTAATTGAAAAGTCTATTGCATGTGGAATTTATACTAAAATTGTTTCCTCATGCAATACATATAAAAAAAAAAAAAAAATAAAACTAAACTCAAAAGAAAAAATAGAAGAAAACGATATTAAAAATTATACAGAATAAAAAGTCTACTGCATTTCGAAACTGGTTTCCAACGAGAAAACAAACAATGCAAAACGCAAGCCAATGCAAACGATGAACCATTAAAAATACAAATAATAGGTACAATAAAACACACAATAACCGATAACCGATAAACGATAAACGAACATAGAATTTTGAAAGAAGATCAATTGGGAGTGCTCTCGCAGGACGAGGGTCCGCTCCGGTTTTGACAAAATAATACCTCGAAATAGGATGTCGTAAAGGAAACTACTGCAGGAGGACGATTTCTTAATGGAATACTGTTGTTGTTGTTGTTGTTTCTGTTGTTGTTCAACATGTTGTGGCAGTGGCAGTGGCAGTGGCAGTGGCAATGACTGTTTCTGTTTCTGTGCCAGTGACTGCTGCTGCACTGGCTGTACGTGTGCTGTACGTATTTGTTGTTGTTGTTGTTGCTGTTGTAGTGTGTGTTGTTGTTGGTGGGTTGGAATTTGGGTCTTGAAATTTCTACTGAGGGTCTGGCTGAAATAGCTGCAATTTCGATTGAATTTTGTGCTTGTGTTTATACCATTCGTATTGAGGTCATCGATAAAGTTGCACCGCTGATTGGTGCTGCTGCTGCCGCCCCCGCCGCCGCCGCCACTGGCGTTGGTTGGATCCTCCTCGCGATATGTTGAATCCCGACTGCTCGAAAGCAGACTGCAAACGAAAGGATTGCGGATTCGATTACTAAAACTGCTTCTTTCTGTGGGGAAATGAGAGGATTCTCTACCTGGTTCGTTTGGGTGGTGCTGGCGCCTGTTTTCCCTGCTTGTTGGTGGTGCGTCGCATCTGTACATTGCCCTTGCCCTGGCTGGAGAAGGTGCTCAGCTTTGTGGAAGTGGAGCCGGTTTCTGTATAGCAAATATTACGAGATTCGATTAAAATATGATGCCATACTCCGAACTCTCCACCACTCGACACTCACCTGACATGGGCGTACTGGCCTGCTGCTGCTGCTGCTGATCGTGCTGCTGCTGCTGCTGCTGATGGACATTTGGCGCGAGGGAAGACGACGACTGGCACTGGGAGGAGGCCGCTGGCAGGCCCTTCTTCCCCATTTGTGGGGTGAGGCTGAGCGAGGCCGATGAGGAGGCACCGCTGGCCGCTGACTGTGTGCCACTGGCACCGCCGACTACTATGCCCGATGTGGTGTTGCTGCCGCCGCCACCGCCGCCGCCGCTGCTGCTGGGGTTGTTGTGGGAGCTGCTGCTGCTGGCGTTTAGCTGTTTCTCGACCGCTTCGGTGATGGACGATTCCTGCGGAGGAGCGGAGAAGGAGAGATGTGCACCGTGTGGGTCATTATTGCTATCACTACTTTTGATTGTTGCCTGCTGACGATTATCGCGGAGAATGGCCACGCATTGCGATCAAAGCTCAACGTCCACGTTGCCATCCGCGAGATGATGATGGCCCCTGGGGCCTCGATGATGCCCCGTCGTCGTCGTTACCACGTTGTTGTGGCAGCGGCGGCGGTGGCTCCTGTGCCGACGAGGATGATCATCGTCATCGTCGCCATCGTAGTTACTCTCGTCATCATCACCATCACCATCATCGTCTTCGTCATCATCTCGATCTCGATCGTAATGGACATTGTTCTGCTCCTCTTCGCCTTCGCCTTCGCCCTCATCTTCATAATCATCATCATCATCTGCATAATCATCATCCCACACCTCGACGTCACCCACCTGAAACATATGCTCCAGCGCATGGTGTATGCTCTTGAATGTGGGCCTGTCGGCGGCATCCCACTGCCAGCACTGGCGCATCAGATCGTACACCTCGGGCGGACAGCCGGGCGGCCGCTCCATGCGATAGCCCTTCTCTAGCTTGTGATATACATCGGTCAGATCGATGCCCGGATAGGGGGACATCCCGTACGTGGCTATCTCCCACAGCAGCACCCCAAAGGCCCACACATCCGACTTGGTGCTGAACTTATTGTACGCCAGTCCCTCGGGGGCCGTCCATTTGATCGGGAACTTGGCGCCCGCATGCGCCGTGTACGTATCGTCGCGCATCAGCCGCGCCAGCCCAAAGTCCGCCACCTTCACCAGCTTATTGTCGCCCACAAGGCAGTTTCTGGCCGCCAAATCGCGATGGATGTAGTTGCGCGACTCCAGGTAGCTCATCCCCGACGCGATCTGTGTGGCCATGTAGAGCAGGGCCACGGCATCGAGGGTCTCGCGGCCGGCGGAGCGCAGAAAGTCCAGCAGATTGCCGTGCGACATGAATTCGGTGATGATGTAAAACGGAGGCTCACGCGTGCACACACCTGGAAAAAAGAAGGAGGACATTCAATGGCATTCCAATGGCTGCGGCTGTGCCTGTGGCTGTGGCGACATACCGATAAGCTGCACCAGGTTTGGATGCTTCATCTCCTTCATGATGGCCGCCTCTTCGAGGAAATCCTTGAGGGCCATGGTATCCTCCTTGAGGGTCTTGACGGCCACCGTGTTGCCGTAGCGCTTCCACACGGCCTCGTACACCTCCCCGTACTGGCCGCCGCCGAGCTTGTGCTTCATCATGATGTCCGTGCGACAGATCTCCCACTCGTCGGGCTCCGGACTCAGGGGGAAGACCGTGGGCTTGTTCTGCTTGGGCGCCGGATAGAGCAGGGGCGTGATCAGGCCATGCCCCTCGTGGGGCACACTGTGATGATGCACCAGCTCCGCCAGTGTGTTGAATTTCGCCTCCTGGGTGACGAACACCTTGCCATCGGGATCCTCCGAGATGCGATAGTGATAGACGCGACCTTCGTACCTGCGGTTGGAGAGAAATTAGTGACGTGTGACGTGAAGGAAGTGGTGATCGTACGTACCTCAGACTGATGCTCCTTTGGCCCGGAGAACTCTCGCTCTCACGGACCAGAAAGCTCCCGTTGATGCCCGAGCTCAAGAGATATTCGGCGGCATTGCGGGAGATGGGTCCGTGGTACCACGAGTGCTTCTCCAGCGAATTCAATGGCGTCACATAGTTCGAGGGCACCCATCCCACGTTGCCGGAGTCCGAGTGCGCCTCGCACCACTCCCCGGACTTGTTGTAGCTAAGGATCCGCACCTGTTCGCCCTTCTTCAGGCTCAGCTGGTTCTCGCCGCCCGCCTGGAAGTCGTACAGGGCCACAAACAGTTGCGGATCGTCCTCCTCCGGGCCCGGCTCCAGCAGATTCTCCTTGGAGGTCCAGCGATGCGTCGACTCGAACACCGATGTCGACGAACTGTGGCCCCCGAGGGAGGAGCACTGCAGTCCGGAATCGCTGCACTGCAATTCCGCTGCATCGGCCAGCAGGGAGGCTGCCGTGCTCCCTGCCGGAATGTGAGGTAATGGACGCGACTGCAGCAGGGCCTCTGCATAGGAAAAACAGAGAGAGAAAGATGGTTTGAGTTGAGTGAACCACCGATCGATCGGAGGAGAGTAAACCCGTTTCTATCTCTAGGAATGCGGGTGCCCCATCCACACTCCCCTGCACTCCATTCCCCTGCACTCTCTTTGTTCCATTGAGAAAATAAATTATGCATAAAATTACACAAATCGTGGGGTCCCTCTCCCTCTCCCGTCCCGTCCCGTCCCGTCCGTTGCCCCCCCCCCCCCCCCCCCCCCCCCTACAGTGGCACTTTGATTGTGGGAAGGTTCTTGCAACTCCCACACACATTTTTTTTTGTTTTCACTTGGGTATCCCCTACAGTGACAGTTCTTTGGATGGATCTGTATATCTGTATATCCGTTTATCTGTTTACATATCTTTGGAATGCATTTCTCGATCATTCTTTCTGCTGCAAGAGTTCTTTGAGAGAGAGAGAGACAGAGTGGCCATCAGATATATTCCCTCTCTTTAAATAACTCAAAAATCAATCAGCTTTAACGTGATCCTTCCTCTCGGTTTATATCTAAAGAGACAGCATATATCTAAATAAACGATCGATTTAAATGATAATTCCAAAGAGTAAAAAAAAACAAGCAAAACAAATTACATGTCGTGTACCTGACTCTTGTTTGTCTGACAAGGGTTTTTGCTGTTATTGTTATTTATCATTTTTCCACTGAAATAAAACCCATACAGGGTATCCCTGTGGCTGGCACACTCTCTCTTTTGAATTTCCCTTTTTTGATGTCTGCACCATTGAAATAATTGAGAAAAATTTACATTTTCCCCCGCTTTTGTTCAGCGTTTGACCAAAGCAAACACTTCCGCTGATTCCAGATTCCATTCCGCTGGGTACACATTTCTCCACATTTTTATTTGAAATTTATATTTATATTACGCGTATTTCCATTCCACAACGAACTGGGCCTGGAACTGGAACTGGCAATGGAAGTGGAAGTGGAAGCCACTCTTCAGAGAGCAGAGAACAGAGAGTCAGTGAATGAGTGTCTTTGGGATGGTGGTGGGATGGTGGAGCTGCCAAATCATAATGAAATGTACTCTCGTGTTTTTGAGAAGGGTTCCCCCAAAACCACACACAACATCACACATTCGTTAATTTATGCGCGCGAGAAAGGAAATATTAATGGCAAATAATACCGGGTATAAGTAGGTAGGGTGCACCACGTGCACGGGTGCACGGGTGCAAGGGGAAAGGAGAGGGGACCAGCCACAGATCACAGCGGAAATGTTCGGTTCTCCAATGATGGTCGGGTGGTCTGGACTCCCACTCTCTGTCACGCTGTCTGTCTGTATATGAATAGGGATGGGGAAAGAGGGTAGGGTGGGGGGATTAGCCTATAAAACCCATTGTCCCCCCACTTGATATGCAAGTAGCTTAAAGATCCACAATTTAATGTGTGTGTGTGCTCTGTGTGTGCTGTGTGAATGAGTCACTCGTGGAACTGTGTGTTTGGTTAAGAGGGGGGGCCAGGGCCAATATACTCATTCTTTGGCATTGACTCAGTGCCAATCAACAGACAATTAAATATTTGAGTCAGTGATTGTATCCCCTAGATCGTTAGACAATAATAGATACAATATCATGTAATAGCATTTATCCAAAATTAACTTGGAATCGGTTGAGTGTTGGGCTAGAACTACTGATCAAAGGAATATCAAATGCCGCTCTATAAATCAAATATACCTAATATTTATATTACCATAGGGAAAATCATATTTTAGAGTGTATTCCCATTTGTTGGGAATCTAAATAAACTTCTATTTGGGAGAAAACATTGCTTTAATTTGATTATTGCATTTGTAATCAATGGTCGAATGGTCATAATACTTATCGGGTAATCATTTTTCCAACCAATACTCTATTTGCCTTTGAATATGATTTATCAAGTGAGGCAGAGGCACTCTTCCCCCACCAACCATCGGGAATTACCCTCTCTATACAGAACTTGAATGAAAATCCAATCCAATCGTGGATTCAAGAACCCGCCGACGCCGCCTCTTTAATTATTAAGAATGACACTACTTATATATGTGTGTGTGTTGTATTGTGTTTATGAGTATTGTAGTTGTAGTTGTTGTTGTTGTTGTTACCTAAATTCATGTGATATTTGCCTGGATGGCCGCGAAAAGAGCTGTGCTTCGTACCACCTGCAGAAACAGAAGAAACAGAAAACAGAGAGAGGTGTGTGAGAGAGAGAGAGATCGGAATGTGGATCGTGGATCGTGATCTGTGGTACGTATATATATGCTACATATATCGTATGGATCTGTGTGGATGCATAGATCAGGCAATGATTTCTCAAACGACTACGATGATCGTCCGCAAATAAATAAATAAATAATTAAATAGGGAAAAAGCAAAAAAAACACAAATTAAATCAAATTACATACATTTATGTACAGGAGATGGTGGTAGTAAACTACACTATAAATACATATATACTCGTAGTATATAGATAGAGAGAGAGCGAGGGGGAGAGTGGGAGATCTATTTACAGTTGGATGGCATGGATGATGACAGGCAAACGCGGGAGCTTGAAAGCCGTCGAAACCAACCGCAGAAAGGCCAATTAGTGTCTTGGCCCGGGGACAGGAGGAAGAGGAGGAGAGTAATACTCTTATTACTCGTAAGAAAAATAACTTTTAATGCTGTAATTTCTCAGAGAGAAAGAGAGGGAGATACAAATGTGTACAATCTATGGGATGAACACGCCCCCTAGACATTTGACAAAAATGAGGAAGGCAGTAGAAGCAGAGATATATTTCCCCACTCAAAAAGAGCTTACATACTCGTATGTATGTGTGTGTGTGTGTGTGTATGTAAGCTTTCCGCTAGAATGAGTCCAATGAACTTTAAAGTCACAAAAATTCCACAAAGTCAACCAGAGAAGGGAAGAAGAAAGGGGAAAATGGAATCCGTCTCAAGCTATTCACATCCGCCATATAGCCGGGCTACTTATGCAGGTTATTAGCGGGAAGGGAATTTGGAGCAAGCAGGCGCATCTGAGCCTGAGAGAAGATTAAGTGTGGAAGGAGAGAATGGAAGCACGTCACACACATACGAGTACACGTACACGTACACAGCACAGCACACAGCACACACCCACTCAAGGCATCAGACTTAACGGTAAGTGTGTTGAGCAAGCATAGATTAAAATCTGGCTACGCAGCAGACTCTCATCACTCCCTCTCTTTGTCTCTCGCTCTATCACTGGCATAAAAGATAAGTATCGATTTAGGCACTGGCTAAACGAGGCACCAGCAGCAGCAGCAGGTGTAATGGTGGATGCTATAATCGTCCATCAATGTAATGTCCTCTAAGCCCTCTGGCCCGTTTAGCAAGTACTCTCCCTCCCCCCTCTCCCTCTCAATTGTAACCTTGGCTCCAAAAAGTAACTCATTTGCCAATCGTACCACACTCAAGCACTATTGATCTCCCTCACACCCCCACACGCTATGCGGTGCTGCATCTGCTGCTGCTCCATCTGTCCTCTGTTTCTGATGGGCTTTCGGTTTGTCCTTGTCCAACTTGATGTGTCTCCCATTTAATAGCTACTCAGTCTCTTCTGGCTCTCTGTGTCTCCATGTGTGAGTGTGTGCGATTTATTGCCATTGCATTTCGAGAAGAACTTTTTTATTCATTCATTCGCTCATTCATTATTTCAAGCACTCCGCTTGTCGCTCATTCATTCCACTCGCAGTTCATTCATGCATTTCATTTGTCATCTGTGTGTGTGTGTGTTTGATTTTTGTGTTTGTTTTTTCTATTTCTATTTGGATCTATTTTTTTTTTCATTTAAGCACGTTTTCTCTTCTTAGTTCTCGCTCTGCTCTGCTCTGCTCTTCTTCTTCTTCTGCTGCTTCTTCCACTTCAAGGGCTTTTGTGTCATGCCCTGAAACGGGATTTACAGTTGTCCTCGCTCTCGTCTTTGGCAGGGTATACATAGACACTTACATATACAAATACTTTTGTATAGCAAATAGAAGGTAAGGCACTCTATCGAATTAGCATCCTCTCGTAGGTGCACTGGCTTACCTTTTATGGAAATATACCTTGGTCTACGCTGCTTCTTCTTCTTCTTCTACTCTACGCTGTTGTGTCGTGCCCTTTTGGTCCCCTTTTACTTGTCGGATTTCATTCACATTCTGCCTTTGGCCTTTTGCCCAGACATTACCAGACTGGCCAGGGAAGGGCGTAGGGGGCGTGGCCAGTCAACAGTAATAAACTTTTACGGTGTAAATTTAATTAGTCATTTCTCTGGCTTCCGTTGCACCACACACACACACACACACACACACACACACACACACCGATGCAGGGGAGATTCTCTTTGGGGGATTTGATTTCAACGAGAACTTTTCAATTTGATTATATTCTCCTACTCTTAACACACACACACACACACACACACACACACACATACACATATGTACACATATACGACTGCATTTAAGTTCAACTTTAACGAGCCAATAATTTGTGAAGCGGAACTCTGAACGGAACTTGAGATCATTAAGCCAGCGACAAGAACTCGATTCGGGCCCCCAAAGGGAATGGAGCAACAAAATCGATTCATCAGCATCGGCATTAGCGGGGAAAACTAGTTTGAAAATGATTAAGAAAAAGAAATTAACCTACAAAACAAAAGAAGAAAGAAAGGCTTGGCTTGGCTTGGCTTTTGGGTTTCAGACTTTCAGGGGAAGAATACTCTTTGCAGTTCGCACATATCCTTGCCTCGTCCTTTGGGCTTATCTTTGCAGCCATCTTAAGAGACAGCATACGGCTATCTAGCAATTTTAGTTTCCTTTGTATTACCCTACTATCTACCCCTACCAATCTCCACAGTTCCTTCCTATAAAGAACATGACAGGCCAAGCCAAGCAGCAACTGGTGCAACTGACAGTCGGACAGGCGAAAAAAAAATAAAAAAAATAAAAAACCATAAAGTCGTATCCGAAACGAAGGCGGAAATGTTAAAGAATTTATGTTTTTGTGGGCTGGGAATTTGCATAGACGACAAAAGGTGCACAAACAGAAGACAGAGGGAGGGCAGGAGATGGAGAGGGAGCACCACCACCACCCCAAGTGGGTTCGGTTCGGAGATCAAGTTCCTTCCCTTGGCAGCGGCACAAAGTGCGAAAAAACTACACAGCGAATGAAAGAGAGAGAGACAGAAGGCGAAAGAGAACGAAGATGGGGAAAAGAGAGAAAAAGATGCGAAAACAAAAGAAAAGTTTTGTAAAGGCAAAGGACAAGCACGGTATGGGATGGTGTGCATATAGAAGGGAGGGAGAGGGCGAAGGGCGAAGGGCGAGGGTTCGTTCTGGCGAAAATGAGAAAAATCCACCCTTGGTCGAGTCGTCGGTTCGTCGGACAAAGAGCCGCTGGCAATTTTACCACTTTTCTAAGGATTCCCCCCGCACCGCAGCGCACTTCAAGGCTAGTCTTGGGCCCCCAGGAACACGGGCAAAAAACGATGGTGGCTAGAGGGTAGGGGGGTGTAGCGGAGAGGATAAGGGTATGTGCAAGGCATAACAAATACAAGTAAGGCGATACGTTATCGAGAGGGAAAGGGTGGCGCACTGCCTTACCCTCGGTGCAATATACCTTGGAATACATGCCGACCCATGCCGTGACGTCGTGACATATGACGCAGCAGACGATCTCCGCCACTTTCCACTCCTCCCCCACTCCCCCTTTAAAGCCAGCATATGCCACGAAAGAAGTTAAGGGAAATCAAGTGGCGAGTGAAATAAATAGGTATAAATCAAGGAGAGAGACAGACAGAGAGAGCGAGAGTTAAACAAAGGATGCAAAAAAGTAAAACACAAAATCAATAATGAAAACCTCTTCAGTCGCGAAAACCCCACGAAACGAGTGTCATCGTCAACCCATAAAATCGCCCGAATGCGGGGAAATGGAAAATTAATTGAATGCCAACATCCAACCATCCATCCATCCATCCATCCTTCCATCCATTCATCCGAAAGAGGCTGCCTGTGCCCACAGATGCATTCACCCACTGAGGCACAGAGAGAGAGCCGGAGAGCGGGAGAGAGAGAGAGACAGGCATAGAGATGGAAGGAGACAAAACCGTCCTCAAAGGTGAAGGGCAAATGCAACATTTTTCAGAACAGTTTTTATCGATCCCGGTCGTCCCCCAAAGCACTCGAATGTGCAACCGCAATGTCCTTGCCTTACAACAGCATTTATAAAAGAGGGTGCTTTGGGGGAAGGTGAAAGGTCCCTTGGGGGGATGGACACTTTATGTAATAATAGAGATCTACTACAATATAGTATATGTATTACCTATCAGCAAAATCTTTACTTCAAGCAGCTAAAGGGGGCGGCATATCATATCTGTTAATCCATCCTTTGGATTTCATTCTTCTCATTCTCTATCTTTCTCTCCGTCAAAGGAAGGAGATTTCCTCCCCTTGATGCATAAATCATCACGTGACTAAGGGACGGGACAGGGACAGGGACAGGGACACTTCACAGTCGTTTTGTTTATGGGTGAATGAAATTGACTTTTAATTGTCGAGACGATGACCAGAAAAGAAAACAATATAAAACCATTGGCATGCACAATTTGTGTGACTATGCAAATGACAGAAAAACCACACAAAGGAGAGGAGCATAGGACGACGGGCTGGGGAGGGGGGCTATAGGAGTCGAAAGGGGAGGTAGAAGGTCTACACAGAGAGATGGAGAGAGCAAAGCAGAAACGAGACAGAAATAAGCATACGACGCGTTGGTCAGAGTCAGAGTCGGATTCTCGATTCCCCCTCCCCCCCACCACCGATTCCATTCCGATGGGAGCGAATATGAATGTGAATGCTACGAGTGTCAAGTGAATGACTCACTCCACAGGGGGGGGAGCACAGTGGGGTGCACAGTGGGCAAAACTTGTATTTAGCAGCGGAGGAGGATTTGATCTGCGGCGTCTACTGCTTTTATGTGGAGTTAATTTTCCGATATGTATATTTTTTTTTTGTATTAAATTCTTAAATTCCCACACTCCTGGCTCTGCCTTTTCATTCATTCATGTTTTTTTTTTTTGTTCTTGTTGGCTTTGGCTTTGGGTTTTCCTTCCTTCTTCTTTTTTTTTTTGGATCACCCTCTGTCGGTCTCTCTGTATTCTTTTGTTTATGTTTTATGGCTCTTATTGTTTATTGTTCTGATAGCCAGGCCAGGCCAGGCCATTCGGGGAGTGCATGTCATACGCTTTTTCTCCTATATTCATTTTTGCTTATTCATTTGCATGTTTATCTGCGGATGAAACATTCTCAAACATTTTGCGTGGGCATATTTTTGGTTTTTAGATGATAAATTTGAGCCGACGACCATTTGACCATAAAAAACGTTGTGTTTTTCCCAAGATAAAAACCAGAAAAACATATACATGCATACATACGTATATGAAAAGCTCTCTATTGAAGAATGAATGAATGTACAATGCTCTGGAATTCCGGAGTTCTTTAGATTCCAAGTGTGGGAAAATGGAAACAAGAAACGAACCGGAAGAATGTCTCTGTCTTCAAAGAGAGAAATCCCTGGGAAAGCCTGCATCGAATTAACCTTTTGCCACTGACAATTTTTCGTAATTTCTCAATTAAATGCTACCGAAAAAAAATAGAAATAAAAATAAATAAACAAACAAAATCGTCAAATCCAGAGATCAAAGTTCCAAAGTTGCTCTCAAGCGTGTAATTACAGTTGCACATGAATATCGAAGGCCTTGTTTGAGTGTATATAATATATAGTTACCCCCCACCCACACACACACACACCTCTTCCCTTCCCAGCCCCCCCCGAACACCAACACAATCAATGTAATCTCGGAACTTGGCCAACACAAAATTTGATTATCTTTATGGCTAAAAGCTTTTTAATGCGCACAGTTTCCCGTTTTCCTCCCCTCCCCTCCCTCCCCTGTAATTTGTCGCATTTCCCTAAATTTTACATAACCTTAAAAGGCAGTAGCGTACAATTCGGGGACGGGGATGGAGAAATGTCTACGAATTTCTGTTTAAAATGTGAGAAAAACGTTTTTAATCCCCTTTTTAAACAGTTGTACCTATGCCACTGTCCTATGGCACCCCCACCCCCTCATTTGGGGTTTCTCTCTCTCTCTCATATCCGCCCATTTGTTCAGCTAATTGTTGGATAATAATAATGACTTAAAAATCACAAAAAAAGAAAACAACCGGAGAGAGAACTTCCACTCTAACGACAGGGGATTTGAGATCCCACACAATAAGGCTTCTTCGCTTCCTCTCTCCCCACCCCCCTCCTACCCACAACTGAGCAGAGGAGGAGGCTTACATAATCCTCCATAATCTTACCGCATTGTGAATTAACCAATTTTTGTTCCGACAAATTACGCACAAAACAACAAATTCCAACAACAAGCCCAAAAGTTTTCACTTTTTGTACCACCCCACACCACCCCACACTCCCCTATACACCTCTCCCTTTAGCGTAGCGATAAATATAATTACCATTTTCACAGCAAATGATTTTCTATTTTTAGAGACCAGCTTTTCAACTATTTTTCGCTTTTATTTAGTTTTGTTTTTCGTTGATTTTTGTTGTTGTTTTTTTTGTGTTCGGGCTCAAGTCGAGCGTAAAGCAGAGTGTCCGAGTGTGCGAGTGTGGAAAAGCGAAGAAATGTTCAGCGTTCCAGTTGTAAAATGGTTGAAACACTCATAAATTTTGATTGCTTGATTGATGGATGGATGAATGGATGGATGGATGGCTGGATGGCTAAATGGATGGATGGAGTGAGCGAGTGCATTGGTCAGCGCTTTATAGAGTTGTTTAAATTTTGATTTGTTTATTTTTGATTAATGAATGAAAACGAAACGAGAAAATCAAAAGAAAAAAGTGAAAGTTTAGCACAAACTGTTGTTGTTGTTGCTGCTGTTGCTGCTGATTTTTCCCACCTGTTTTTGTTTTTGTTTTCTTTTTGCAGTAACAAAAGTTGAATGAACCGAAATGCTGGGGGTATTACCACATTTTATGGGTATAAAATTAAACTATTATCTTAAAATTTCATTATATTCTGCTTCAAATTCTATTTCTATTTCCATTCCATACTTTTCTATTCTTAACTAGAATTTCAATCGCAATTCATGCCTTTTTCCCATGGCCGAATTTCCTCGACAGACGCACCTTGTTTCTCCAATCCATTTCATTCCATTCTCTCCATTACACTCTGCCATCAAGTTTTTCCCCAGAAAAAGAAAAAGAGGTTCCACTTATCAAGATGTTGTATGTAGCGAGCGAACAGAATGCGAAATCAACCAAGAAAAAAAGGTGCAAAGTCTGGAAAATTTAACAAACAAAAAAAAAAACAAAACAAAAAAAGAGGTAAACGCAAAAGAAGAAAAACTATTTAAAGCCCAGGGCCGAGTCCCAGAAGAACCCAGAACCAGATTCCATCTTCATCATAGAAGTACGTACATACAATATAATGTATGTATGTATATGTATGTAATGTACGTGGTATAATATGATGAGTGTGCGATAGATGGAAACTTCTTGGTGCTTGGTGCTTGGTGATTCAGTGCCCTGCCACTGGCACTGCCTCCTTCTGTCCATTTGTTACTCTTTCTTTTTGCCCGCTTCCTTCTTCCTTCTTTTCCTTTCTGTCCGGATTCCTGGAAGGCAGTGCAATTGCTATAAATGAAATGACACGAGGAACGACGGGTGACGGGTAACGGGCGACGGGCGACAGCCAGCCACGGATGTGGATGTCGTTTAAATATTACCAGACGGCATAAAAATTGACAGACGTCGCAGACAAAGGCCAAACACAAAATTCCGGGACTGGGACCCGGTCCGTGCCCATCAAGGCAGAGCGAGCAGAGGCTAAAGAAAGGACTAGAGGATACCCAGTATTTGAGGAGAGGAGAGGAGTGGAGAAACAGCACTCTCAAAATGCGTTGAAATTTCCCATTTCTTTATTTAATCGCGGTAATTATCTCTTTGCTGGGACATTAGCAGCTATAGCATACCCTTCGATTACTCTTCTTTTCCAGGGTACAGCGAAGAAACGAAAGTGTAGAGAGAACAAATATACGAGTAGAGAGAGGGAGCAGAAACAGAGACGGCCAAAATGCCGGCACGGCAGGCAATTAAATGAATTAAATTTCACATTAATTGTGTAAAAGAAATACAAAAGATCATTTGTGTGCTCAAATTTTGTTGGTTACTCTTTTTTGGAGACATTTTTCAAATTATGTTCCGCCCCTCCTCATCCTCCTCCTCTAAAAATCGGTTCACTGACCACCAAACGGGCGCCGCCGGTCAGCTGAGAGCAGAGAAAGAGAGCAGACAGAAGAGAGCACACACAAACACAAACACTTCTTTCTTTGTTGGGGATCGGATCTGATCGCACCGGCAAAAACAGGCAAACAGGTTTCTGCTTTGCTCTTCCTTTGCACACTCTCTCCTCTCTCTTTCTCTCTCTCTCCCTCTGCTGCATTTGTCATGCTTTTTCTTTTCGTTTGTTTTTCTATACGATAAATGGGGGGGGGCAGGCAGGCGATTTTCCTCATTTGTTTTGTGCAAAAGAAGAAAAAGAAAACCAAACAAACAAATATTCAGAGCTGTCTATTAGCCCGTGGAGAAAACTGATAAGAATGAGTGAAATGTTGCGCTTGTAAATGAAAACGCTTATAGGGGAAAACGTAATTAGTGGAGTATCAATGCCAAAAAGGGGAGAAAACGAAATCGAATTGAAATTGAAATGTTGGGTATAGTAAAACGAACAGAAATGTCTACACCTGTCTACCCTGTGATTGTTGTTGCAGTGAGGTGTGACTTGTAGTGTGAGTGCTGTAAATCGTGAGGTGTGATCAAGGTGGAAAGGGGAGGAATGCTCTTTAAGGCAGTGGCAAGTAGAGAGACAGAGAGAGGACATGGCTCACCTTGTATCAAAAGACACCTTGGGAGTGGACTTCCTGCTTCTTGTGCTTGTGCTTTTTCTTATTCTTATTCTGCTTCTTGGGTAACTGTTTTCCCACTCCACTCCAATTTCAATCAGAGAGCAACCTGCTGCTGCCTGCAGCTGCTGCTGCTGCTGCTCTCTTCACACACTGTACTGTATATCTGCCTATGTGTGTGTGTGTGTGTGTCTATCTGAGAGCCAAAGGTGCCATGAACGTGCCATGCTGGCAAACCCACTCCCTCCCCACACGCTCTTTCTCACTCACTCAACCTCTTCGCATAAACAGTTGCAATTGCGAACGTGATTTGAGCGCTTGTATTTGAGCGAGTGCGAGCGAGTAGGCGATATTTGTCTCATTGATGGATACCATTCCAGTCCCCCCCCTCCATCAGTGGTTCGCTGCACCACTCTTAACGACAAGAACAGACAAGAGCAGAAACGGGTTTCGAATTGGATTTTTTTCGTCTTTGTTTTTTAATCTCTTTTCAACTTTGTACAGTTTTTTCACTGCATTTGTGCAGTAAATATAATAAATAATAATAAATAATATACATACATACATATATATAAAAAGAAGTGAAAAGTTTTTGTTTGCTGATTTATTTGACCTTGTGGACTTGTTTATCAAACAAGCAGCGAAAGAGAGAGACAGAGGGCGAGAGAGAGTAGCAGAGATGAAGGAGAGGGAAAAAATACACTCAATTTAATAAACTAAGGGGACAAATGTTTGCTTTTGGGGATTGCTATTAAACCCCAAAATTTATAAATAAATATATTATGTTGAATGCTTCGTCCCCTCTGATTGCCCTTAGGGACATGTTCATAATCGAACGGTAAAGATAAAGATAGTGTCTGCGTGTGTGTGTGTGTGTGAGTGTGTTTGTATGTGCCCCAAGTATCCATCAATCAAGTGGCGTCAATATTTATGACCTCAAATAATCACAACGAAACAAAGAAGCAGCAAGGAAAACCATAATGCAACGAAGTTTCTATACCCTTCAACATATTCCCTTCTTTAGTTCAATTGGAGATATGTATTCTTCAAAGCCTGACAAACATCACACCAAAACTATAATCACCCTCTGGAAAGGCATTAAGAACCAAAAGAAAGTAAAGAGAATTGGTAGAATTAGGCATTTTTGGCTTCTAATTAGTTGCCGTTACACTTCAGACATGTATGGACATGTATGTGTATGTATGTATGTATCTCCCCGCTTTCCATCCATCCATCCATCCCACTCTCCTTCCAGAAATAAATATGTATTTTTCTTGTCTCTTTTTCAGCTGTTTACAAATTATGTTTGTTTTCCTCATACCCTCAACGCACCCCGCACCCCACACTCCCCATTCTCCCCAATTTCTTTCTTTTTCCTCTATTTTTTCGTCAGCTAATTTATGCAAACAATTTTCAATGAGGCGAAAGACCTCGTCGGGAGGGGGAAGGCACTGGGGGCGGAGCGGGGCGGGAGCGAGACTCCAGAAATAAAAATGCGGGCAAATAGGTTTTTCGTAGGAGGAGACACCACTACTATACGGTCTGAGTCCACTGGGAATGCGAAATTGAAAAAGTGGAAAAAAACGAAAATTACATAAAATTCGAGATGCAGCGACAAAAGTTGGGCAATCAACAGATTTAGTGTCTGGAACTTGGGCATGGGAATGGGAATGGGGAAATATATATTTTTAATGGGGAAATGACATCAAAATAATAGCGATGTAAGATTTATGATGATCTGTAACGATACAAACAGATCGTAAAGGGAATTTCATGGGAAGAATGCTCAAGTTCTTAATGGAAATACGGGAGTTCTCATATTTAACTGAGAAGTTAAATTGGAATAGAAATTCCCTCCAAAATTCCCTGATGGGAAATGTAAGCAACCATCGAACAGCTGTTGGAGTGGCACTGTTATTCCAATCGGATTGACAGTCGATGCAACTGGAAGGGCCTGGAGGAGTGAGAGTGAGAGTGCGGGATGCGGGATAGTTGGGGTGGGGTGGGGTGAGGCTGGAGGTGGGGGAAGCGAGAACAACTGGAAATGGCAGCGGAGTCTTGCCGTTGCTCTAAAAATAAAACATCAAAGCGCATTGCAAGGCGGAGAAACAGCAACAACACAAGAAAGCGACCGAAAAAGAAAACGAAACAAAATGAAGCACGAAAGGATTTACGAGCTTGATCGAAAACAGGAACAACAACAACAACAACAGCAGCAGCAACAACACGAATACACATGTACCTTTGGCCTGCGGAAGGGAGAATGAGAGATGGAACTGCAACTGGAGTGTGAGTGAGAGCATGGCATGGCATGGCATGCAAAGTATCACGATAATGTGAGTGCACTTTGAGTGCTGCAGTAGAAATCAGAGTCAGAGGCATAGTCAAAGGTCATGCCAATGGGGGCTATATCCCCCTGTGAGCAGCACTTTCCTACTACGCTTCTCTCTTTGCGATGACTCCGCTCTGCTGCCACTGTTCCAACTTTCCATCTCTGCCAGCGTAAGGGAAATTTATATAAAGAGATACACATTTCCTTTTGGGGGAAGGCTAATAATAGCAATGCAGCCGGCGAAAGAAAACACACTTACAAAGTGGTAATGGAGACAACGCCTTCATCATGTGTCGCCTGCCCCATCCCTCACCCTTTGCCGCGCACACCCGTTGGCTGAGTGGGGCCTTATGGCAACAATTATGTTTGAGCATATAAAATGATTGAAGAAATATTTATGCGACTTATTCATTATACGAGTTGCGGGGTGTGGGGTGGTGCCGTTAGGGAAGGAAAGGTGGGCGGGATAGCCAAAGAGTAAACAATTTCCATTCCCTGCTGCGTCACCTGTTTGCGTTGTGTCCTCACCGCTCACCTCACCACTCCGCCCATTAGCCTTGTGAAAAGTTCATTTGCCTCGACTCATAATTTCCCGCTTGCATGTCAAGCAATCCCGGAGTCCAACACCAACACGCACGCCAACAAGAGGGAGAGAGATGGAGTGACGAAGCTTTAAATACCCTGGCAGATCGTTGCTGTGGTAGCTTCACCTACTATATGCACATGTGATAGTTTCCGATCGTGGAGATTCCTGTCTACTATATACGGAGAATGGTCAAACATGAAATTGGGGGCATATTACATATGTCCTTTCGGGCGCTACACAATCATAATGCTCTTTGCAAGGGTATAACAAGGCTGCTCAGATTACCATGTGACTATATGTGAGAGGGAGTGAGGCCGAGACCGAGACAGCAAACAACACTTCATATACGCTTTGTCTCTTCCTCTGTCTCTCTCTCTCTCGTTGTGCGTTGTGCAAAGGAGTTGTTGCCTCTCCCACTTGAGTCTATTTTTGAGACGTCGCTCTTGGCGTCCACTTGCATTTGTATTTGCCTGTCTGTTAGTGGGAGGTGGGGGTGCATGGCATGGCAATTGGCAAACTCCATTGAGGCATCAGCTTGCTTCGGCCAGTTCTTTCCCACAACCCTTTCGCCTCCCTCGCCCCCCTCTCCCACCAAAGGTATCTAATTACATTTGTCTCGTGTAACAGAAACTGCAACTACAATTGCCGGCCCCCCACAACGTGTGTGCAGAGTGGGGTGATAACAGTGGGAAAAATAACTGTGATCAAGCCAGGCTTAGAGTTCGGCTCTCCTTTGACCGCCCTCTGTCCACACTCTGTCCACTGTGCCTCTCTCTCTCTCTCTCTGTGTCGTCAATCGTCATGTTAGCTGTTTACCTTTGTGTGTGTGTGTGTTTGTGTGAATGAGTTGGAGTGAAGTTCCGCAACTGTCTGTCTGTCTGTTTGCCTGTCTCACTCTCTTGCTCTCTCTCCAGAGATCGACCTGGCGCTACCAACAATTGTTTCGGTTTTTGGTAGTTGTTTTCTGGCGGCTTGAACCCGTAATCGGCAGCCCCAGACACAGTTTTTACATTGTAATTCCGTAATTGCATTTTGCAGGCGGACCAGACACACCACACGAACAAACAAAGAAACAGCGCCAAAAACCAGAAAAAACCAACCAATTTCATCTGCTCTCCTCCTGCTCCCACATGCACCTCTGCTGCACTGCTTCTCTATCCGCACTCTTCCATCACTCGCACGAGCATGGATTAGGTACATTTTGATAATTTGGGATATTTCTGTGGGAATTTTCTCGCACAAAGCTGCCAAATGTCATCATGTTGTTGTTCCTATTGTCTGTGTGTGTGTGTGTTTTAACCATGTTTTCTGCGGAACTGGCATTACATGGAGATGCATGACTCAATCTGGGCTTGTTATAAACATATTTACATGGAAATTGGCTTATCAGTAGAGACGCGAGTGCATTCAGCGACTAATTATAATAAAAATAACATTAATTGATTACAAATTGCTTGAGGAGCTGGTTCATAGCGAGAGCGAGAAAGGAAAGGGTCTGCAAAAGTGAGATAAGAAGCAAAAGGAGCACAGAAAGAGAGAAGATGTGTGGAAACGTCATGGAATATTCCATATAGTTATTCTCGAATAACTATTCTAACCTAAGGGACTTTTCTCCACCTCCCAAAGCTTCCCCAATGCACTCAATTATCAAACCATCAAAACGGACAAACACTTTTCCTGAATCCCAATCCCAATCCAAGACCCCAAAAGACTCAATGAAAGCCCCCATTGCGGTAGGACAACAGCGACGAGGGGGCGATGGCGACGACAGGGACATAAAAAAGCTATTAGAAACGGATAGGAGGTGGGGAAACAGATGAGAGGGCGGAAACAGGAGACAGGGAAAAAGGGAAATGTTGCAACTTGCCAAAGCAAATAATAGGAAAATAGGAAAATATGAGACAAGAGGAAAAGGAAAAGCAAACGAAAATGAGGCAAATAAAAATGTGCGTGAGTGCGTGAAATGGGAGAAAGAACCACAGAGTGGTGGAGGGGGGGAGTAAATATAGGAAATGCCACTGCCAGCGGGGGTGAGATTGGGATTGGGATGCGTAGGTCACAATTTCAACCACTGTGCGGGTGGCAGGGATAAGGGTGGAGAGCGGAGAGGGCTGTGCTGTGCTGCAGCAGGATGATGGAAAAGATGGAGGAGAGGCAGTAGCAGCGGCAGTGTTAGGGGGGGAGCTGAAACTGCCCTGTAACAGACGGCGGCCGACTCAACATTTCCATCAACTCGAACAGAGGGCGGGGAGCGGACGCCCACGAGACGCGTGCGGGACATGACGGCGACGGTTGCCTTTCCCTTCCCTTCTCTACTGTAAACAAAAGCAAATCCCAAAGCAAACCAAAAGCAAAGCAACAACTAGAACTAGCCGGCAACTACAATACTAATGAGAGACGGACGCACATTCCGCCTTCTATGATAATCGGAAGCAATGAAATGAAGAAATTGGCTCAATTGGAAAGCAGAAGGGAGAGCAGAGCAGCAGCGCAAGGAAGAGAGCGAGAGCAAGAGAGAGAGAGAGAGTGTAGGTGTGTGTGCGTGTGGGTGTGTAGCTGCATTTCATGTACAAGGAATACTACACTGTGCATCACAGAAAAGAATGAACAATGAACGGGGTTCTTTTCTGCATTGTATTTACAAGATATGTATTATGCACATATGTAAGTATGTATGTATGTATGTGTATATATTTATACTCCAATGTGCATCCCAGAATTTACATGATACCCATATCTATTTACACCTGAGAATAGAATACTCTTTTTTTTTTTTGGAAGCACAGTGTAAATTCTACATGCATTAATCTGTGTGTTTAGGGGTGTGTATACACTGGTTAAGTGCATTTCAATGTTGGGTGCCAGGGGGGTTCTTCTTTTAATTCATCTTCCTGTGTACACTGTCTTCTCTTTCTACCGCAGGCATGCATATGTATGTATGTATGTGTGTATGTATGTACATGCATCCGATGCATAATAGCCCGATTACACCCTTCGACACTTACCGTTATGCTCGGTGAATATGTTGAGTCCCACGGAGGGATTACACCTAGCATCCTTGTGGGCATTGCTGCGCTGCGATAATCCTCCAGAGCCGCCGCCGCCGCTGCTGCTGCCACCGACTCCGCTGCTCCCGCCGCCACTGCCGTGACCATGACCCGTCGAGGATTTGATGCGCGAGCCACGCAGTGTGGAGCCCGCCCCTAGTGGACCGCCGCCGCCGCTGCTGCTGTTGCCAGCACTGATGCAATGGGGGGAGACGGAGGCCACGGGACTGCTGCTGCTGGAGAGGCCAATGCAACTGACGGGGACGCCACCACCGCCCCCACCGCTCGAATGCGAGCCGCGCTCCTTTCCCTGCTGAGCACCCATTTCAGGAGCGGAGGTGGAGCTCGGCTGCTGCTGCTGCTACTGTGGCTGGGTGGTGGGTTGTGGGTTGTGGGTCGTTGCTATCGCTCTTGCGCAGCAATAAACAATTTGTACACTCTTTTTGCTCCGCTCCGCCTTGGACCTTGGGATACTGTGATTTTTTTTCTCTCCTCTTGCCTTCGGCCAACACTTGCGATCAATTATTTGCGTTTGCCTTTGCTTTGAATTTTCTTGAATTTATTTTATTTCATTTCATTTCATTATTTCGCTCTCTGCTGCTTCCACACACACACACACTTGCGCATTTTCTTTCTCCACTCTCTTCTCTGCTCTTTCTGCGTTTTCTACTTCACTTGGCAATTTGGAGTAGACAAAAAAAATTGGAGACACACGAAAGGAAGGAAGTTTGCGAATTGTTACGCCAACCTTTTCTCTCTCTCTATCTGTCTCTCTTACTCCCTCTCTCTCTTTCTCCCACTTTCGATTTGTTAGGCAAGGTGCAGCAGCAGATGCATAATTTGTTGCATGTTTGCTGGAGCTTCAGCTTTTTGCATCTCCGCTGAGCCGCAGACAGCTGTGGGTGGAGGGGACCGGGAGCGAGTGCGGGTACGGGGGGCTACAAACACGCCCTAAAACTGCACTTTTGTCTTCGGTGCCTCCGCCTGTCGCTTGCTCTCCCACTTTTCTCACAGCTTGTTTATATCCCGCCGATCGAATTTTGCATATTATAACTGGAACAAAAAAAACAAACTTTTCACTTCTTTATCTATATCTATGCATTTTTCAATTTATACACACACAGGCCCCGCACACCCGACCGTGTTCATTGCTCGATAGTCGATAGTCGATTGTGATTGTCGATAGTCGCATGGAGGGAAGTTCATAACAAAATTTCCCCGCAGGGAAATTGCTGGGAAATGGGGGGTATGGGCCAACAGGCAAGACGGCCCAGAAAATGCAACCAATGTACGGTGAAACCGACCCCTTTTGCCTGAGATACCATGAAGACGATTTAAAATCTCCTCGTCCTCATAGCATATCATATGAATATACACGGCTAGGTGGGGTTCGTACAAGCCTTGCAATTTCCCCTTGGCTGTTTTTGCCTGTTGTCCATACCTTTCCATAGGCCAGCATGCAGCAGTGTGACCGTCTGACTCTCAGAGATATATCGCAAATAGTTTGTATTTCATCATATTCTTCAATTTCGATATTTGGCTTAATATTACTGGTTAACTAGGGCACTCTGAGCTAAACGTATAATTTTATCTAATTGATGAAACAATTTTCTACAAGATTGGCTAACTTTAAGCACAAAAATACAATTTTACTTGGTAACTACACGGTAACTACACATTTTCTACACATCAAAAAATCTTTATGGAGTATGCCATTGAATACCCTATTTAATTTAGTTATTGTCACAATTCTGTTCGCCAAGCTGCTTTGAAACGTAAGTAATAAGACTCAAAATTCTCGTAAATACAAAAACAACCAGTTAAAACAAAATACGCACCAAAATAGTTTGAATTTGAATGTATTTGGTGGAATTTTATATGGCCATTTCCGCCAACCATGCCATGCCCAAGCACATTAAAAGTCAATAAAAACACATGTCCATATATGTACTTTTGTCCCGATGTAATTTTCTCAATTTACTAAAGGTTTAACAATTTTATTTAATTTGAAAAACTTTTCCGTTACAAAAACCGATTTCTCATTTTTGGTATATTTTTAGTTGTGGAAAAGGGTACCACACGAAGAAAAGAGTGTATATACATCAAACTAAAAGTGACTTAAATCATTAATAATAATACTTATCTGGGTCCATATGTTCCAGGTATGACATACATAGCTTAAAATCGTTACAATAACCAATTCGAAGAGAGCGAATACTTGCGAATTAATACTAGAAAAGCAGCCGATAATATGTGATGGTATTTTGCTGGGACGAGCAAAATATTCAGCCGCGGAAAAGGCGCCATATTCAAGGGAAACAAGAGCCGGCTAGAAAAACTACATATTATTATATCTAATTACTATATTAAGGTACGTCCCTGTTATTTTGGAAAAATATTTTTTTTTCCGGTTAGGAGTTCGAAATTTTGAATCTTAAATCTATTTCTTATTTTGAGATAGAAAATTCGCTTCCATAATGACCTTGGGAAACCAGCCATCGATTAGCATTGTCTGAATTTTGAATATATTGTTTCCATTTATCCTTAAATTTGTGAACATCTGTCTCTTTTTCTCACACCACTGCACTGCACGATAAAGAGTGAGATGGAGCTATATGGCGAATGAGAAAGAGATATCTCGCTTCTCTGCACGAGAAAGAGTGTGTGCGAGAGAGAGGAGAGTGGAAGCGCGTGGAAGGAGTTTCGAAGCCACTGCAATTTAATCCGTTTCTTGTGGCTATATAATGCTCCGATCTAGGTCCGAGAACACCGTGAACATGTACCAAAGCTGCCCTAAAGACAGTCCAAGTCCAAGCAATTATCCATTGCTTCATGGGGGATCCCGTTCATCAAATGGGATGGTCTCAGAGGTCTAGCGAGGGGATAAAGTGCCCCCAATCCACCAATCCACCAATCCCCAACCCAGAGAAAAAGACATGCATTTTTTGTTTGTTTTTCCATCCTTTTCCTTTTGTTACGTTTTATTTATCCGTTGGTTTTTGTTTAGCATTTTCAAACATGATTAGCTTTTGTTTTGTTTTTCGCTTTTGTTTTAGTATCTATACCCGACAAAAATTTCAAATTTGTTCGTTTCAATTTCTACCACTACGGCGCATCATCTACTCTACGATCGGGAGGATCCATCGGATCCATATCCATTCTCTCTATCCTCCCGCATTCACTCAATCATCTTTCGGTTTCGGTTTCAGTTTCAGTTACAGTTACAATTACAATTACAGTTTCCTCGTTTATACTAAATTAACTTTTCAAGTAGGACTTTTTGCTTTTCATTTCCTTGGTTTATCTCTTTCTCTCTCTTGCTCCCTCCGCTTCTCATCCATATGCACATTCTCGTTTGCTTACAAATATAAATATATAATTTAAGCTTTGTTACATTCAAGGACCTCCTTTTGTGTGTGTAGAAACTGTACGTTTTTGTTTTCTATGACAAAGTATCCAAAAGTATCCATGCAAAGGTTAACTAAATAAATGCCTTCCCCTAACAGAACTCTGAATATAATATAATGCCTTAATGCCTTAATCTTTGCGGTTAAATGGATGATGATGCACTGCACTTTTCAAAAAAACACTTTATTACTTTACAAAACGATTCGCTTTACGCTCTCGTGCGTGGATCGTGGAACAATATTCTAACTTGTGGTGTCTCTTCTGTTATTTGCTTCGGTTTTCGTTTCCGTTTCCGTTTCTGTGTCTGTGTCTGTTTCTGTTTCTATTTCTTTGCTTCGTTAATATTCCGTTTAGATAGTTTATAAATATATATTGTATATGTATATAGACTTAGAGTACAAAGTTCTCAGACCCGACCCCCAACTACGCTTTTGCTCTCTCTCTTTCGGAGACACACCTATTCTGACTGAATGCGAAGACTGGATATCCCTTGGGATATCCCACACATATATATGTATGTAGAGGGGGCACAGGACAGCGTGTGTTCTTGAGAATTTCTAACTAACTTAGGAGGCAACACAAATCCCACCTGAGAAGACAACGCAAATATCGCAATGCAATCGAAAATCTACATCAATTCGGGAGGCTGTCAATAAATCTGCAAATTAATTAATATATATACTGGTATATATATACGACTCTCCTTTTTTCTTTGGGCCTCAACAGCACACTACAACTGTATCGGGGGGGGAATCGTGGACACCGACTGTGAAGTGTGAAGAGAACTACTTGTTGGAGAGTGTGTGAATGTTTTGTGGCGTGGCTATCTCTATATAACTCCAGATCCCCGCTATAGATAGAACTGACTGATCTGGGGATACAAACATTTCCATACAAACATTTCCTTGTACATATAGAAGGATGCCTCATTCCAACATTCCTTACAGAGTCTATATAGCAGCTAAGTGTACGACGCTCCACATGCTCCACAGTCGCTCCTGCTACTCCTATGCCATACAGTTCTCGAGGTTGACTTTTTCTTATATACATGATCAGATATATAGTACAGTATAGGGGGTAGTATATACGCCTGTCCACCTGCTTCAACTTTTTGCTTACAATTTCTAAAATTTCTGTCTGTTTTTGTTTTTGTTTCTGTGTCTGTGTGTGTGTGTTTTTTGTTGTTGTGTGTGCTGCTGGGTGGCCCTGGGTTTAAAATTAAAAAACAATGTGTACACCGCTACATAAATAAATCCTTAGCCGTCCTTAGCCGTTAACAGATTCTCCTGCCGCTGCTCCTTCCGCTCCCGCTCCTGCTCCTGCTCCAGCTCCTCCTCCTTCTGCTGCTGCTGTTGCTGTTGCTATCGCTTACTGCGCCTTGGCCTTGCGCAGATAGGCGGCCTGATCCTCCGACTGAATGCCGACCGAGGAGGAGATGTGGTCCACCGGCTGCTTGACCGCATTCTGGCCGGCGAGTGTGGCAGCCATGCGACGGCTCTTGCTGCCGCCCGGCGACAGGTACACCTTATAGAAGAATCGCGCGAATAGGACAAAGTAGCTAAAGTACATGGCTATGGAGAGGTTGATGTTGCGCTGCGAGATGTTGCACGACTGGGTGCCGTGGGTCTTCAGGAAGCCATTGGCCCACACATTGATCGCACACCCGATGATCATCTGCGTCAGCTGCAGGGACGTGATGATCATGGCAATGAATCGCGGTGGATTGAAGCGGGCAGCCTTCAGGGCATAGTAGCTGTACATCACCGAGTGCACGCAGTAGTTCATCACGATGAACCAGCGCGCCGAGCTGGTGTACTCCGTGTAGCTGAACCACGAGTAGATCAGCACGGTGATGTGGTGGTACCAGTGCAGGAAGATCAGCGGCTGCTTGCGCAGCACTATGAATATCGTGTCGCCCAGCTCCGGCAGCTTGCTCAGCACAAACAGCCAGGTCCAGAAGCCGCACACGCGATCTTGTTCGATGTAGCTGTCGTTTCGGTTGCGGGGAGAGCAATCGGGGAGAAACGGGGAGAAACGGGGGTGTCAGTATCGGTCAGTGATCGCAAATCGAAAGGGAGCACCCCAATCCCCAGTCCACAAAACCACCCAATCAAGTTTCAAGAGCTCTGGGGTTCATTGTATGCAAATGCAACCTTGAATCTGATTGCGGATTGCGGATTGTGGATTGCGGCTAGGAGGATGGGGATTGCTACTAACCTGGGCACACAGACTGAGTGGAAGATTCCGTAGTGACGGAGCACATGCAGCAGCTCCGGCGCCGTGCGGGCAGCACCCATGATGCTGAACATCGCCAGCATTGTGTTCCATATGATGAGCGGGCCGCGAAGTTGAAATCTGCAAAGAACAAGGACAATTTTTAATAGATCTCTCTCTCTCTGTCTCTTCCTGTTTGCGTTGAACAATCCCAAAATCTAGAAACTTCTCTCCGAGGCGGAGTATAGTTCTCTCTCTAGAGACACAATATTTACCCAAAGCCAACAATAGCCCAACCGAGAAATCGCACAACAACAACAAAAACAGCAACAACAGCAACAACGAACACAAAGTCAACAAAACCTTTGAAAATTTTTCAATTATTTTGCCATTTTTGTTGCCGGCAGCTGCGTGGGGGCCAACAGGGATCGGGCCCAAACTAGCGTGACAGTCAAAGATCAAGTGCATTATGTACTATATATGTAAGGTAGATATAAGCGCAATATTTGTGCAATGCAATGACAGCATTGACAACAGTCCAACCCATTGAAAAAGGTCACCGCAAAGCGAAACTTCGAGTGAAGTTTGCTCAAGTAATTGATCGCCAAAATGATCATTCCAGTGATCAGGGGAAGGGAGAAGGTAGGGTCTGTAATCCCAGACAGAAAACATTCTATAAATCTGACTGGTGACTGGACTGACTGGAGCTTGGAGCGTTGGTTGTCGGTTGTCGGTTGTCAGGCCACTTTATGATGAACTTATCACGATCGTTCGATGCATTTTTAGACACTGTTTTGTCAAGAGATTGTGCCCCAGATTGTATACCCTTCAAGAAGGACAGATACCGTCATAGAGCCAGCCAGAGAGCCGGAGAGCCACAGATCCATAGAGCCAAACAGACTGATAACGATTTTTAACGACTTCCAGCTTCCGGCATTGCGTGTTGATTAATTTTTAAAATTGTTGCAAAAATGTTGTGCAAGGTCAAAGAAATATTATATGTACATTATAATAAAAACCACCTCAAGCGATAACCTGCAGCAGAAACAATCATTCTGCCACGTGCCACCTGCCTCCACTATATAGGAATGGAATCTATTTTAAAGATTTCTTTCATTGTCGGTTTTCGGCCCCAAAAAACAGGTTTGGACTTTTAATGATCGCCCCACTTGAGAGTTCTCTTGAAAGCCCAATTTTGAAGGATGTTCGGAAAAGGGAAGGGAAGGGAAAAAGAAAAGGAAAACGAAACGGGCTGGGGTGGGGGTGGGTGAATCATAGGCAATACCTGTCTGAGAGGGCGTATCAGTCAACGACTTGTTCCGTCTGAATCACGGGCACCATTCCATTGCTCATACCCCTCCTTTCGAGTACTGCTTAGCCCTAATCTGTTCAAATTAGTAATTGAATAACGCGCAATCAATGGGAATTGAGAATTAGCCCCTTAACGGCAGACTAATCAGCCGAAAAAAACCAAACCAAACCAAACCAAATCAAACCCTTATCGATCCTAGCCAGAAACAATTAGTCATAAAAATCATTCCGTACCGCACAAACACACAATTTAAGCGGAATACAAAGCGTGTGTTATCAGGAGAGGGAATGTGGGAATAATAGTTTTTGGCCGCAGCAGGCGGGTAGGGAGGGAGGGGGAGCTACGTTTTGTGATACCACAAACATATGTCCATATATATAGAGGGTTTTTACACTTGGACATCTGGCGCATTATTTCATAGAAAGTACAACCGAAAATTCTTTTTTTAAATATATGATATGTAGCTCCAAACTCCAAATGAGTCAATCAACAAGTGGTTTTATCAGCAACAAACAAATAGCAATCGATAGCGAGAAATTACGAAACGCAACACAGGCCCAAACCAGAACAACATCATAGCCATAGCCATAGCCATAGCCATAGCCCCATAGCCCCATAGCCATAAAGATTGTGGCGCGGCAGTGACGAGACGAGACGAGACGATTGGCATACAAAAAGCTCACTCAAATTTGCCAGCCAACCGATTTGCATAGATAAGTCCCACTGTAATAGACAATTAAGCTGCGTTTTTGTCTTGGGAAGAGGGAGGGAATGGGATGGGATGTTTGTTGGTTGGGGTTGGGGTTGGAGGGGTTTCATTCTGGAAGCGGAAATGTTCAACTAAAGAAACTTAAGAATTGAATACCTTGTGCACTGTGAATTCTAGTTTAAGATTTTTAAGAAATCATTTCCATTAATCACAATTAAGCTCAATTCCCAGGAGAACACAATACTACTACTTCTACTCCTACTACTATTTCTACTCCTACTACTACTTCTACTACTATTGCTACACTCGCAAGAAAGAGCGGTTCACTTTTGGTTCCTGTACATTCTCTGATTCTAGTGGCTTCCATGGCCATCCTTTACACATCCTCCCCAAAAGGCGAAAAAAAGCTTCGGCTTTGCCTGCACTAACAATTCCCAACTGGTTCTGGCCGCCAGTGCATCAGCTACCGGCTGCATGGCCTGTGAAGATTCGTGCCTGAAATTAATGAGTAAGGAAAACCAATCCGCCTTGCTAATCGCTCGGTAGTCATTGGCTTCTAGGCAAAGGGGCGGCCCTCAAAAGCCGTTCCTTGAAGCCTAAATTTTTGCACGGGCACAGGTCGCCCCCTATTCAGCTGGCACGGCCCCCCCTTTCCACCATTTGGCGGCAGGAGCCGGCACCTACTTTTGTGTCGGGGAGCGCTGCTGGATGGGGGTGGGGGGACCACCGCCGGTTGGGTGTTTGCGATCTGCCCGATAAAATATATATTTTATATATTTGCTGACTAATCATGACTGGCGGGGGGCATCATCTTTCTTTTCTCTGTGTGTGGTGTGTGTGTGTGAAGTGGAACTTTCTTTTCTTTCAACGGAATAATTGCATAAGCAAAGAGAGAGAGGAGAGTGGAGGAAATTTTGCAAACAGAGAGAGAGAGAGACTGAAAACCGGTATTTGGCAAAGCATATAAACAAAAGAAGGCATGAAAAAGGGGAGTCAAAGACAGACAGACAGAGAGAGAGGGAGAGAGAGAGAGAGCATTATGCAAGCCGTGGCATGATGAGGGGGTGGGGGCAGTGTAACAAATATTGTCCAATTGATTATTGTCCGGGGTTGCCAGAGGGGTAGCTGGTTGTTGGCGGGGGTTTCGGTTTTACCAGGGTTGTCGTTGTCGGTGCGGGGTCTTTCGTTTGGTTTAGTTTTTGGCTTTGGTTTTCCAGGTTGATTTTTGCATATGCATACCGATCCATATACATATATGTATGTATTTACCGCCGATATACATATACATAGCTAGACATTGTCTCACTTTTAGTTTTCTTTTCTTTTCTTTTGTTTTGTTTTTTGTACATTTTTCTCAACCTTTTTGCTTGTGGCTTGCAAAATTTCGACTGGGACTGTGACTGCGATTAAGTTGTGCCATTAATTAAGTTTTTTTTGGTTGAAATTCATATTCATTATAATTATTATTCATTATACTTTGGGGTTCAGAGGCATTGGCCAAGTTTGTGAAAAGTTTACGAAAGTCTGATGTGATATGTAAGTGGGTTCAAGGGTCGCACACCATCGCAGAGAAGTAGAGTTCATGGCGAGACATGAAGATCACTTAAATGGCCTTTACAGCGAATTGTAACCTATCGATCTCTATTAATCTCTAGCCTATCAGGTGATAATCCGCTAGTTAATGCTTATATCTCTCAGTGGAACTCGCTTTGCAGTTCGTTTCAACTGGAAACCATTGAACCAATGCTCTGGTCAATGTATCGGGTTGTCATTGAAGTTCTGGCCAGTTTCAGTGAATAATATGATTGTTTGTTGACTGTAAGGGGACACGACACCTGTGCCATGTTCCCGGTTCCAGGTTCCAGGTTTCAGGTGTACCATAAACAGAAAAAACCACAAAACAAAGGACAGACAGCCAGACAGACAGAATTTCGATCAACAGAAATCCCACAGAAATACCAAAATTTAGTGGCTACGAAAAACCAGTTGGGAAGCTTCCAATCATCGCTGGTTGGGGTACGAAAACAGGTGGAAAGGAAAGGAAAGTAAAAGTGTAAATGTGGCATGATTCCAGAGAGCGAAAGAGATGCTGCAGAGGAAACGAGAGCAAAGGGCAGCGACAGAGAAAGAGACAGACGCACTACTCACTCTGTCGGTGAGAGCTTTCGTTTGCGGAAGATCCAAAAAGACAAACAGAGGAAAGCCTATAAAGAAATTGGGTTTTTTTTTTTTTTTTCTGTTGACATACTTTAACCAGATTTGCTCGTCACTCCGCTCCGCCCCCCTCCTACCACTCCTGCTTTAACGGTTGTTGTTAATTTCTTGTTTAATATATACACAAATACACATACATATGGTATATATAGTATGTGTGTGCGTGTGCACATTCCCATAAAGCAAAGCAAATTCAAATGAAGACCTATTCAAACTATTCAAGACCTTCCCCAACCACCCTCCCAAGACTGAACCTCAAAGTCAACTCATCGCTGCGCTGCGCTGCAATCACCTATTAATTCGAAAATTGTTATACAATTTTGTTGCAAATCAATTGCAAAACTTCCGCATATTCGCATTTTTTCCCCAAGTCATTTTCTGGAGCTTGCGTGATGGAACCCATTTGAAAGGACATCATTATGGCCGGAGGAAAAGGGCCAACTGGTGGAGGAGGGTAAACACTGCTGTGTACAGTGTACACTCTCTCATGTCAAGGCACCGTCCGAGTTCCGTTTATTTGCTGATAAAAAATAAACAGAGAAATTTCACAGGAAGAAAGCCAAGGCCATGCGAATGACTCAATCCATCGAAATAGATATATATATATTTATATATACATATATGTAGAGAGGAAAACCCCCCACCAGATACTCGAGTGTGTTTACAGATCATTTCGCATGCACGCCCATTGATTTGATCTCCCTAAAAGTAGACAAAGTCTCAAAGTCTAAGGTTCGCCCCACAGGGACTGGGACAGGGATAGGGATGGGGACAGGGATGGGGACAGGGGTCAGCAGAGTTTACCGTTTACTTAACAAGTGATAAATATCGCACATTAAAACCACTAATTATTCGCCCTTCATGGAGCCCTTCCATCTACTGATTCCTTCTCTATTCGCAACTTTGTGTTCCGCTCAGTGTACACTCGCAGAAAATAATATTGTATTGAAATAATTGTAATTAAATATTCGGGTATAAATATACCAAAAAGTATTTTTAATAGAAACCATAAAACACGTATAAAATTAAATATAATATTATATTATTTTATTGCAAGCCATAAAACACGTATAAAATTAAATATAATATTATTTTAAAATGTATAGGATATATATTTAATTTAAATGTGAAATATATCTATTTCGAGCAAATACTTTCGCATTAATGGTCAAATTGAAAAGAAAACCTTTTCTTTTTTTGGAATTTCCACTCGCGAGGCGAATATAGATATTGGATATATATTTTTTAATCAAAGTGTAACTATTCGATTCCAAGGTTTTTCTTTTTTCTTTAGTGACCTCCCCCCCCCCGCACCACCACCACTCGAAGAACATTTAAAAAAAAAAAAACACGGAATTTACTGCCTGGCTGGTACAGTCATCATGTCATGTCATGTCATGTCCTGTCCCCAGTCTAATCCTAGTCCCTGTCCAGCAGTTGTTCCAATTGTGGAATTTTCTAACCCTAACTTGGGGGAAGGGACACACCCACTTCTTGCATGTCTTGTACTCCCCCCCGTACTTTGTACCTCAAACGGTGGCATGTACACAGTAGGTACATACATACATATGTACATATGTACATATGTAAAACGGAGTACGATATGGTATATTCTCGTATTGGTATGTACCGTTTCGTACCACAATTCTAATCAGTTTAATGACTTTAATGGCTGTTCTATTTGAAAATGGGTTGAAAACAAACAAACAAACAGAAAAACCACCACAACCACCTCCACTTTGGTGTTGCTTCGGGGGCTGGGGGCTGCAGTGCAGTGGCCAGGGCCCAGTGGCCAGTGTCCAGTGCGAGTGCGATGGTAACCCAATTCTGCGTGTAGTTTGCTCTTTTAATATGCATTAAATGGATGTTCAAATGCACCGATTGGATGGGTACAGTGAAAGCTCCCACAAACGGAAAGCTATTCGAAATGCACATATTTCCCATTCGCAGGCAAGCCGATCCCTGCTGGGGGAAAGACCACTGTATGCTATGCCGCGTTGTGTGTACAATCAATCCCTCGCCTCGCACATTTTTTCTTCTGAATCATGGCACAAATGATATCATAAGCAATTACGACCGGACCGGCCGAACAGCGCTACAAATGTGTGTGAGTGTGTGAGTGGGTGTGAGTGGGTGTGTGTGGGGGGGGAGGGAATACAAGGGTAGAGTACGTATGTTTTGGGGAGCGGAGCTCTCTGCCTGGCCTGGGGCACTGTGACACTGTGGGGTCGGTGCTTGGGCCGGTACCGTACCCGGTGCCTGGATGATGATAAGGCGGCAGGCACCACAACAATGTTCCTCCATACACACACATACACACACACGCACACCGAAGGCGAGGGCCATGGGCGCGATGGCGATGGCGACGGCGACGGATGGCTGGCCTTTTACGCGCTGAAGCCTCGTGGAGCGGAGCATGGAGACAGTCAGTCCACTGATAACACAACAGTCCGCTGTCTATACCCATACTTAGGTACGTGCATAGCGATATAGTAGTTGCGATTTGATATCTACACCGAATCTGTGCACAAACACGAAATCACAGACCAGAGACCACAGAGCAGAGACCAGAGACCTCAAAAACCTCGAAATCCGAACAAATTAAGAGTACGATTTAGCGCACGTGGAAGGAGGCTGGAAGGAGGGGGTTACAACAAACAGTTACCCACCCTCTCCCCAAAAAGATGACGCAGGTTGGTCCGAGATCCACTCCATCCACTTTTCACCGACCCTCTATCGAGTGCCAACCCCCCGTGCACCCCCGTGTACCCCCCGCTTGCCGGATTGTTGCGTTCAATTCACACCTTTCTGTATTTTCCTGTGCTGTTTTGTTGGCTTTCGTCTCCGCCTCCGTCTCCGTCCACGTCTCCGGGTGCGACATGTGCGTAAATATTTGAACGGCATCTCCACAAAACATTAAAGTTTCAAGTAAATTCATAACAAACAAAATTGCCGACAGATCCCACCCCAATCCAAGGGCCAAGCCTCTTTGAAACTCAAGGGGCGTGGCGTGGAATGTCTATCTGAATATCTGAATATTATAGGTAGCGTATTACAGGGAAAATGTTGATGGATGAAGATATAGCTCTTGACGGGAAAGGTTTAAAGGAAATAAATCCCATACATTTCGACTCGAAAATGTGTCTACAATTTGTAGAAATATTTCGTAATATATGCATGCCCCCAAAAAGGGCAAAAACCATTCGCAAAACAGCCCAGACAGCCCCAGACAGGCCCAGACAGGCCGTGCCAAATTATGATCTAACCAAAAAGGGAAAACAAAAACAAAATGAAAAATAGCCTGGAGTTTTGAGGGGGCTGTAGATGTGGCATGTGGCATGTCACGAGCGTAACTTAATTTGGTCACAAAACTTGATGACGACAATTAGAAATAGGGAGAGCAAAACGCAAACAAAGCCCAGAATCAAAACGAATCAAACTGAAACGAACGAAACAATCTTCGAACACGAATGCCCCCCAATTGAATCGCAATCATACGGTGTTGGTTGCAGGAAAATTGCAGGGACTGCAGGAATACAATGTCATCAAGTCTCGGAATTAGTTTCGTTTCGGTTCTAGCTTGGTCTTTGCATGTGCCGCTTGGTAAATCTTTTTCCCGTGATTTCCTGTAGACATTCGACGTTGTCGATTGTCGATTGTCGAGGGGATTGCCAGGCTTGGAGTGGACTCTCGAGTGGGGCGGCGGCATGCCTTGACGGCTCAATATTAAGAGATTGATTAGCTTTAATCTTATATAATTACATGGCGGAATGGAGCTCAACAGCTGCCACAGCGATTACAAAAATCACAAGCCCACTTGTACTTGTGTGCTCATACCAGAAATTAAATGAAAGCAAATCAAAAGGGACTGATTCAGGCTGTTACGACCGAGGGATACCTACTAATGAAAGAACGGATAGTACATATGGTACATAGATATATGCCACATGCAGTCGAACGCTTCCATATAGCGAATCTCAAGGGAAATATAGAATTCGTAAAAAGAAATAATACAATTGAACGAAATTGCAGTGTTCTGGTAATATATTCGTTATATAGAAAACTTCGTTGTACGGAAGTTCGTTGCATATATTTACATATTTCAAAGTACCTTTAATTACAATTTAAAACAAATTCCCATCTAAATCTAAAGGGCTGCCAATAGGTATTTATTCTCTCCGATCCCAGCAGCCTCGTAAAATGGCGAGAGATTTCAATATACCCATATTCGCCGAGAGTATACCCTGCATAAATATTTATGGCTCTCCTCTCACAAAATTGAATGAAGTCAGCGAGCAGCAAGCAGCAGGCGGCTGACAGCTGGCAGCAGTTGGAGCGAGATAGAGCTATTCCTATTTGCCGTTAGCCTACCGTGCACTGTACTGCAGAGAGGGAGACAGATGCGCTTTGGAGAGCAGTCACAGTACCGTTCGTTGCCAGCTGCTGCTGCTGCTGTTGCCGCTGCTGGTCAAAGTCAAATTTCTATGGTGGGCGTTGGAGATGTGTGCAATTAGTGGAGGTGTAGGGGAACAAAGGTTCTTCCATCATCCCACAAAAGGAGATAATATACATACATAGATAGACAGAGAGGGGTAGAGAGAGCTGCTGCTCCAAGTCAAGGTTCAAGCAGTGCAAATGTTCTTCAGACATGAGAATAATGCAGAATCTGCATCGAAGCAGGGCATGGGGAGGGGGATGGGATGGGAGCTTGGGAACACGTGTTTTTGTTGTTTTCTGCTTTTCAGGTATGAGATATATGTATGTATGTATATGTATAAGACTCACCTTGGACGATTTTGCATAAAGTGCTGACCACCGAATATCACAAGCATGTAGATGCCGCAGTAGTAGAACACCCATGTCCAGTTCTCCAACATCCATTTGCGTGTCCGCTGGTGTATGAAATCGTTCTCGAAATCAAAGATATACGAGTAGTTGGGCGTCACGCTAATGTCCATGTTGATCATTTTGGTGGGTGGGGTGTTCTGGTGCGTTTCTGGTGGTGTTTATGTTGGGATCGGGTTCTAGTTCTGGCCCTGACTCTGACTCTTCTGGTTCAGGTGCAGCTATGGGGAGAGTAGATTTTAGATTCTCGATTAGATTGTATTCTATATTGTATATTGTTACACGATGCCGCTTGCATTTCAATTATACTCTCGGAATGGGGAATTTTGTAGAACTAAACCCAACCTGTTTTTCAATGCTTCGGCTTAAAGTGCGCGCATAAATTTCCCCCAGAGCTCAGAGCTCAGATTGCGACCTTCCTTTCCCCTTTGGTCCACCAGCCACCTCCTTCCCCTGTAATCCATTGATTTTGCAAAAATAAAACCGTTCTTTCAAGCCAGCATCAGCACACACACACACTCTCTCTCTCTCTATCTCGCCCTGGCGCCCTGCAGACGCCCGCACAAGTGCATCCCATTCATGAATGGCTTGGCGCACACTTTATGGTCATCTTCCTTTTCACACCTCCACCTTCATCTCTCGCTGTGCGTACATAGATACACAAACAACTATCACCAGAAGGGCAGGCAGCAGGCAGGCGATTAAGTGGGTGGTGTTGTGGTGGTGGTAGAGCGACAGTCTGGTCGCCGGCCATCTCTTTCTCTCGTGCGAAAAATAACTTAAAGAGAGTGCACATAAGCAGGTGCCGGTGGCAGCGGCAGCGTGCAGACAGAAGAAGGAAGGAAAGGGTAGGGGAGGGGAGGGAAAATATTTGAGTGCCTAATTGCATGCCAGACACGCGACTTCACACACATGCCCCAATACTCTATCTCACTCTCACACAAACACAGTCATTTCATTTTGTTGTAAGCTTCGCTCTTAACGGCAGCAAGCACCGCAAAGCTTTAACATATCCGGTTTTTTTCGTTTTTTTTTTCGCCAGTAAGCTGCCTGCGCGAGCGCTTTCATAAATTTCTAGTGAAATTTTTTGTCGTGGGCCCTAGCGGTTTTTGGGATTGTTTTATTTTATGCTTTGAAAAAACATCACACCATTATTTATGCCGGAGCTCTCTTCCCCTCTCCTCTCCTCTCCTCTCCTCTCCTCTCCACACACTCTCTTTCACTCATCTATGTTGCAAAAAACACGCGTTCTGTTTTACATTCATCTTCTTGCTCTTGTTTGCTCTCTCTCTCTCTCTTTCCTTTTTTTCACTCGAAATTTGATGCTACGAATACGATGTAATCGATTCAAACACACAAACATGGAATATGTACGGATAAAAATACATATTAAATCAGCAAAAAGCCTGCCGAATTCTCTGCTCTCTTTCACTCTCTTTTCTCTTGCCACAGCATCGTGCAGTCTCAACAGGAAAAAAAAACGAAGCAAACCACCACAAAAAAACATCAACGAGTGCACCGGCGACACGAGATTGGATTGGAATTTGGGAACATTTGTAACTAAAAGTAACACTTTTCTACCGATATTTACTTTCGAACTGATATTATTCGCAATATCAATATGCCCTGCGAAAGCCAAATTTGTTATTGGGCGTTCAACGCACGCGCTACACTTTTATACACTTTTTCCCCAGTAACTCTCTCTCAGGCGGCACGCAACGGCCCGCGGAACGGTCTGACGGTCTGCACGGGGTGGAATCGAAAAAATAATGCGGCGAGCGGTGGGCGGCAAGGCCGTTCATTTTGCCGCTCTGTTTTGTGCTTAACCCGCTTAGCCCCCCTCTTCTAAACTGGTGAACAACTTGAGTTCAACCGCGTAAAATAACACCGTTAGCCAATTCTTTCCGTAGATCCCTCATATCCTTCCTCCTCACTTACAAAAAACCACGATATCTTTCCCCTGAACTGCGCTAAAATTCATCAAGTTTTGTAGCGTTCTTGGGAATGTTTAAATACCCGCATGGTCGACAATGGGTTAATCGTTCTCCGTCCACGATCGGAAATCATATTCCTCTATTTTGATATTCGGTTGAATATTTCTATCTGACTACAACTTTCAACGCAAAGCATATCATTTTACCCGATTGATGGATGAATTTTCAACAAGATTGACTAATTTTAAGGTCATCATTCTAAAATGGTTTTTAAACAGAAAGGGTTAACAAAAAATTAAAGCAAAAAACGTTGGTGTGTACGGAATGCTGGTCAACAGGATTCAGCGATGAGTATGGACATTTGTATACCCTTCTGTTTTCCAAGCTGCTATGAACCTCAAAATAATAATGACATATTTTCAGATTGAATTGCTTATGACCTATGATTCTTTTCCGTACATAGTGTATAGCTCGATCCCGATATCAATTCTGGGTGTCCGTAACAGAATGTATCTAGTTTTTGCGTTCGTAGGAGCTTAGTATGGCAAACATTTTCTCAATTCTATAATAGTCTTTACGAAGGGTATACAGAATGTTGCGGGACAATGCTGCTCATTCCGCAGCACATGTTGCCCACACAAATTGAATGTTGCCAACGGTAAAAAAAGTAATTTGCCACGCAAAAAAAATCATATTAACAAGTCAATAACTGATTCAAAGAAAGCAAAATAAAGATGAAAATATAGGATATAATTTCCTAAATATACCGTTAAATGAGTAGACTGTTTAAGGTGAATGAATTTAGTAGTGACTACAGGGCTGCCAGATCGATGATTCAAGTTATGCTCATAATTCACTACAATACATTGGTTCCAGTTCCAAAAACTAGTTCAACGTAACTTATTTTTGAATTCAAATTAGTTGGAATAATATAAGTATGTTTGATTTTCTGCGTTTGGGGTTCTTCTGTATAATTTAGATACAAGAGAAGTAATTTAGGTGAAGAATAGTGTGTTATTTGTTTTTGTAATGTGATCTATAAGGTTAACTTTGGTAAGACCATGTCAATCTGACCGAACCCTGGAGTCTCGAGTATAGCCTACCATAAAGTGATAAGTAAGTGATGAGGCCTTTTTTTCATTTTCGCTCGCCTAAATCCTGCTTTCCTGCATCATTTATTCAACTGAATTGCAATTATATCCTTGTCAGTCTTTCACTTTCAAACAATTCCACTTCGGCGCGAAGCCGAACGGATCCAAATATGTAGTTACCGTGTAGTTAACATGTAACAAAAATTACATTTTTTGCGGCTTAACTCAAGATTAAAGGAGGTTTTTTAATGCTGGCTTAAGTGGGTTAAGGTGAACCTCGACTCGAGGGCTATGGAAAGGTATGGACAACAGCCAAAAACGGACCAGCAACATTTCAAGATCACATTAACCTCACCTCACCGTACAATATAATTTACTTTGCATACTTAACTTTTATTTTACCTTGCATGCGATGCGTTTTCTGAGCCGTTTTTCCTATTGCCAAACCGTCTTTTTCCTCAGAAATTTCTTAGCGCGGAAATTTATAAGCTGCCTTCCATGGAAGGGCTGTTGAAATGTTTGTCCATCCGATATGACCGATTCTATGACTTTTTTTTTTTCATTAGTAGGAACGCAAAAAAGTCAACCAGTTTTCAACGAAATTTGGCAGTTTATTGCCTTCTTACTGATGCAAAGAATATGTTTCGGGGTCGACATACATATACAGGATTCTAATGATATGCATTAATTAAAGAACATGGGGTATACAAAGGACCAATGTCTATAAATATGTTTAGCAACCGTGTAGTTAAAATGTAGAAAAAGCGAAATTTTTAATGACCTTTGTTTAAACCTAATTTTATAAAGAGAGTCCTTAAAATTAGCCGGTCTTGTAGAATATAAATTCATTTATGGCTGAAAATTGTGTGTTCAGGACTGAGAGTCCTGATGGTCAGAGGAGGGATTTTTGCACAAGGAGCTTACATAAATATGTAGTTTATATTTAGCAAATGTATAGTTACCGTGTAGTTAAGATGTATAAAAAACTTTTTCTTACCTTTTTTGCTTAAACCTTATATTATAAATAAAAAGGAGTCCTTAAAATGAGCCGGTCGTGTAGAGAATGAGTTTATAAATCAAAGTCAAGGAATATGATTTCTGGTCATGGAAGAGACCGATTAACCCATTCTCAGCCAGTGGGTTTTAAAATATTTTTTAAAATATTAAAATATGATGCATCTTTAAAGATATTAGCTCAGCTCAGGTGAAAGATATCGTGGCCATTTGCTTTTAAAGTAAAGAGATTGTGTGATTCTACAAAAATAATTAACATTCCATATATTTTTCCGCGACTTCACTCAAGTTGTTCACTTGTTTATATAGAGGGGTAAAGTTGGTTAAGTTCGTTTTTAATGTGCCACTGGTATATTCCAGCAATTTAATCAATCTATTAAAGTTAATTTAAAATGTATTTTAAGGAACATTCTTTAAAATTCCCGCCAATTCTATGGTTGATCGAGCCGCTGGCCTATTGGTCGCAACAATTTCCTTCTTCATCTCAACAATTTCCCTACAATGTGAGTATGAGCTCATACTTGACACGAAAAAATGAGCGAGAGAGCACAATTTTTTAATTTAATCTCTGTAGAAAATTGATTAATTTATCAATTAAAATTATATGGTCCTGGTTAGCTAGTAATATAAGACCGAATATCAAAATCGAGGAATATGATTTCTGACCCATTTCAGAGTTAGACGGTCACACTGAGGTTTGATCGCAACAATTTCCCTTTGATCCGTTTATCCGTTAAAAAACTATGGTTAATGATATTTTTTATTTTAGCATTAATTCGTATTTTTATACTACAATAATGTTATCTTTCTCCATAAGACCCACACATTTTTTCGATCGAACCTCTCTTGGATTGATCGCACCGCTGGGTTATGGAAAGGTAGGGACAACAGGCAAAAACAGCCAATGGGAATCGCAAAGCTGGTACGAACCTCACCTAGCCGTAATTTTTCGATGATACACCTTGCTGACAGGCCTATCCGCAAGCTATGTTAGGCCGATGGGGTGTGTTTTACCTTGCAGCCGTTGAATTTTCTGGGCCCTTTTGCCTGTTGTCCACACCCTCCTCTTACTCAGCAATTTCCCAGCGGGAAATTTGGGTAATTTGCAAACTTCCTCCAGGTTATCACCAAACTTATCAAACTCAAAAAGTCCCAAATTTTTTTTTGAACTGCGCGGTTGTGTTTCGTTGCTGCCCGCGTCGTCGAATAAACAAAAAACTACATTTTTTGCCAGTGTACAACAAAAGTGTACAATTCTCAATTTTGCCCGTCAGTGTGAAGAGGAACAGAAACAAAAGGGAAAAGAGAACCGAACAGAAGGAAGAAAATGTGCGGCAGTTGGAAGAGGCCGAAGCAGATGATGAAAACTTTGTAAACTTGTGCAAAGAGAGAGAGAAAGAGAGACACACACGGACAGTGAAACAGTGAAAGATAGTTTTAATATTAAGATACATTCGGATTGGATTGGAAAGAGAAACAGTGCCAGTGCGGAGGAGCTGTGTCGGCTCGCGTACAGGATTTTTTTTCCCCTGGTTGCACAAAAATCGAAACTTAAGTCTATTAAGCATTTGTGCAATGCACAAGCGTGAATAAAAACCAGCCAAACGCTGTGCGTGTAAAAGTATGTAAAAAAGAGTACCGAAAAAGAGAAAAAACGGCCGAAAACGGCATCCGATTTGAGCGAGTGGCAGATTTTTTTCTGTCTACCTACACAAACACACACATGCACGTATAGGCCAGCGGCAGAGTGTGTGCGTGATTGTGTCTGTATAGGTGTTGGCTGGTCCATCGGGAGTCCGCGGCAGAAATAAAGCGTACAAATTTGTGAAAAAGTGTGTTGTTGAAAGAGTGGAAAAAGAAATGGTTAACTAAGCAGAAATTTTGTGCGGAAATTGTGCCGGAAAAATCACGGCAAAGTGCGTGCCGCGCCCCGTTTGCCAAACGCCAACACACAGAGGCACGCTCACACATTAGTACACACACACACACACATAGAGGGAGGGGAGAGCCACATACACTCACACTCAAAAACACCAATACAGAGCGTAGAAGAAGCAGTGGGCAAAAGCAAAAAGAGAAAAGTTGTATCAAAGGCAGAGCAACAAATAGTTTTGTTAATTGCAGTATTTAATATTGTTGGCTGGTATTTTTTTATTTGAGAAAATACTAAAGAAATAACTGCAGTTCTCTCCCGTTTGCCTTCGTGATTTCTGTGTGTGTGCGTGTGTGTGTTATTGCTTGTGTGTATTGGTGTTTTATTTTTTACACTCTCCTTCCTCTTCCCCCCTTCCGCGTGAAGTAGCAGCATCAAATCTCCGGGGCAGCAGCAGAAGAAGGGAGTAGAAGAGAACAACACAACAAAATAGCAAATCAAAATGGCGCACCAACAGCAGCAGCAACAACAACTGGCTCCATCCGTGAATTGTTCATTGGATGATATCGATTTGACGGCACTGAAGGTAAGAGAATATATCCCCACACCCGATCAGATCTGATCTCATACGACCAGACCCAGACCCCTCCCCTTTTCGGTGGCTATTTCTGGACCGGGGTTCCAGTGTGTTTAGTGTGCTCATTATCACCCCGTGGGACCCCCCGCCCCCTGTACTTAATTGCTGCACCTCCCTCTCGACATTCGTTGCTCCCACTATTCGCGCTGCTCCTCTTTATTCTCGCATTCTATTATCGCTCCGTTCCCATTCGCACTTCTCTTCTGCACCTCCTCCTTGTCCCCTTTGGCTAGGTGTGGCCATGTGTTTTTGTAACGGTAAATCCACTTCCGCCTGGAATTTTGCAGCTGATTATTGCTTAAAACCAAGGTACATTTCATATAAGGTCAGGTGTATTTCCCGCTACAAAATACCCCCTGTTTTAGCCCATTCTATGCCACATTTTGCTTTTATTTTGTGGCAGTTATACAACATCAGAAATTGCATTCAGCTCTCTATTATTGGAGCCATTTTCAGTCAAGGTCCCTCCCCCTTTATGTAAATTTTGGTTGAAAATTACAACAAAAGAAAATTTTCGCTTTGTGTTTCACGTTTCGTGCTTTTTGCTATGGCAACAGGAGGGGAAGGTTCCACCCTCTCAGTCTCAGTCTCACTCTCACTGTTTCCCCCCCTTCACCAGGAGCCATTCACAATAATAATCGAGTTGATAAATGCATTTATTGGCATTACATTTTCGATTGCTCGATTATGAGACAATACCACCCACACCCACCACTCCCCCATTCGTATTCATCCATGTTCATTCCACCCGCCACCAACCCACCACCAAATTATCAGAGGCCGGCCGGTGTCATCTTCTTTTGCTTTTGGCTAGCCTTCTCTTCGCTTTTCTTCTTTTTTGTATGTTTCGTTTCTTTTTGCCATTCGCTTCGTTTCTCAATGAATTGGTTGGCTCCCCGACCCACCCCGCCTAAGCTCTGTTGGAGAATGGAGAAACTCACCATGCTGGTTTTTGGGGTGGGCCCCACATTGGGCGCCTGCTCTTTTGCGCACCCACCGAAAGTACATGTGTGTTTGTAAGAGTGCTGTCTGTGTCTGTGTGTGTGTGTGTGTGTGAGAGAGAGTGTCCGTTTGTTGACTCTGTCTTGTGTGCCAGGGAGAGGGGGGAGCATGGGTGGAGTAGGGTGGTGCCTTGGGTCGTCGCCTCTGCACTGGCATGTGCCTGTCTGCGTGTGAGAATCTCTTTCTCTGTGCGAGTCGAGTGTGTTTATGAAAAATTGTTCATAGTCGAAGCAGAAGCAAGAGACGAAGAAGGAGACAGAAGACGAGACAAGAATGAAAATTGTTTAGTTTACTTTATTAAAAGGCAGGCAGAGGAGGCAGACATGTCCATGCGTGTCTACTGCTGCCGATGAGTGAATCTCCCTCTGTGTGTGTGTGTGAGTGTGTTGCACCAGACAGCATGAAGATGATGATGAGGATGATGATGATGGAGCACTGGCAGAACGAAGGCACAAACCAAAGCAAAATCAGCAAAAAATGGCAGCAGAATATGACGACTCTTGTCTGTGTGCGTGCGTGTGTGTGTGTGTGAGTGTTTGAAGTGTTGCTGCTGCTGCGGCTGCTTGTTGGCCTTCTCTTTCTTTGGTAGAGGCGCGTGGGCGCCTCCGTCGCGTCTCTCGTCTCGTCTCGTCTCTGACCTGTCTGTGCGTGGCTTTTAAAGGTCATTCCAACAATGCCTGATGGAGGGGGAGGGGGAGGAGAAGAGAGAATGTCCCGAAATAGAAACGGTAAAAAGGTCAGAGTCCTTAAAGCTTCAACAGTGCTATGGTCGAAAGAAAGAAAGAAAGAGAGCGACAGAGGGAGGGGGGTGGTGAGCAGGGCTCTCTTTTGAGGTTTCCTTCAGTTCGAAACTCTGATAAGCTTCAACCGATAAGATACATATACACGCAGAGGGGGGTGTGGGAAGGGGAAACTGCATTCTTTGGAACACAAATTTCAAATTTTCCTTAATTGGTTTTTTATGATTTCTTTTATTTGTGTACTATATATGTGTGTGTGTGCGTCTCCCTCTCTGTTCCCTCTCTCTCTCTCTCTCTTTTACTGAAGTTTCTTTTATGTTCTGCATTTGCCTGATAACTCGAGTTCTCCAACTCCCTTCCTCTCTCCGTTTGTTTCTTTTGTTCGGTTTTATTTTAATCAACATTTATTGCATTTTTCGTTTTTGGGCTGCGATAAAAAACGTGTTCGCCCACATTTTGGTTTGCATTTGTGCGCGTGTGCGTGTGTGTGTGTGCGCGTGTGCGTGTGTGTGTGTGCGCGCTGCAATTTGCTTGAGGATTGAGGGAAACGACGAAACCGATCCATAATCCATATCATCCACACATGTGCTGCGCGCTGCGTTTTTGTGGGTTAAATCAACATCGGAACCCAGGAAAAACACTTTATGGGAGGAAACTCTCAAATGTGTAAAGAACGGAATTTCCTCAAGAGGGAAATAATCGGCAACAATCAGTTCTGCTTTTGGGGAAATTCACTCAATATGGAATGCCGGCTGATCATAATCAGTTTTCTGCATATTAATGTACATATCTCTCTCTCAGCTGCGATCGAGGCCCATAAGAAAATGCCAGGCAACGAAGGAGAGGCCTTCGCTCGCACTTTTTATGCATAATATTTAAGCAAACCGGAAAGAAACAAATTCACAACTATTGTGAGTGGCAGCTCTCTGCAAATGCCTCACTAATATGAACACTCTTTGGTCTACACACCTCTCTTTCTCTCTCTCACTCTCTCTCTCTGGGTTTGAGCCGTATCAGGTACTGCCTCTGCATCTGCATATCTACCTACCCCAGACCCCACCCTATCACCACCATCCACTCCTAATATGCAGTCAGTCCTGTTTTTGGACAATCTCCTCCAGCTCCTTCTTCAGTCTCTCCTCTGTGCTGCTAACTGGGCCAAGCCTTTGCCAAAGAGATGGAGGGAAGGAGTGTTGCGCTTTTAGACAAACAAAACGAAACGAAAAGAATTCCAGTTTTCCAGGCCAGGCAAAACTGTAATAATAAAAGCAGCTACTAGAAGAAAAGAGACAAAACTCCCAGCTACGGTGGAGACTCGCTAGGGCGAATGAGAACAGAAATTAGAAGTGGAGTTCGCCCGGGAGGAGGAGGAGGCTAGGCTCCACTGTTGCCACAGCCAGTCAGCGTCTGCGTTGGTCCGCCGCGTCTCGTCTCTCGCTCTGTCGACGCCGGATCGGGTTGTTTAGTTTTAGTTGTACCCGTTTGGACAAATACAAATACGAAAGACAAACAAAAGGCAAATGGGAAGAGGGACGATAGAGAAGCAGTGATTGTGAGGGGAGGGGAGGGGGAGCGGACGCATGTGGCAGCAGCTGGACAGCAGCAGCAATGAGTGAGCGAGCAAGCAAAACAGCCTGTTTTGCCTGCTGATAACTGTAACCAAAGCGCTGACCAACAGCGAGAGAGAGAGAGGGAGGGAGAGATTGAGCGAGAGAACTTTTGTTCTAACGGATCATTCTCTCTCGTTCTATGCACTGGTTGTGTTCGTTCTGCTTTAACATGTCACAATGCTAATGAGTCATGGAGTGGTGGAGTGGCAGACACACTCCTCACTATCTTCCCCGCTATCCCCTCCTAGCTCTCTCCTCCATTCATTGAGTTCATTTTTCGTGCATTTTTAATTGATTTTTTACAACGGTGAAGTAATCAGCCATAAATAGCAGTAATTACCGCTGCTGCACTTCCCAGCATACATACATACATAAACACACATACCGCTGCTCTCCCACACTTACAGTTGTGTTCTCTCTTCACCCGTTCCCCCCCTTCCCTTACCCCTTGCCGACTATCGCGCTGTGTGTGCTCTTTGCATGTGTTTGACACACTTTTGTGGGTAAGGGAGGAGGGAGGTTCGCTAGGCAGCCATAAATCTACTTAGAGCGGCTTCCCATAGTTCTTCCTCTGCCTTTCCCTACTCCTACTCCTACCCCTACCCTCCCCCTCTGTCGTCATTCCCCACTATTTGTTTATTTGCTCTGCACTTTTTTTCGTTTCGTTTCGGTTTGCTTTCTTTTACTTTTATTTTTTTCGGCTCTTGAAGCTTTGTGTTTTTTGTTGCCCTCTCTCTCTCTCTCTCTTTCTCGCCTTAATTCCTTTGGGTGTCTTTCTGCCGTAAGCTTAAGGAGACCTCTGTCCCGCCCCTTACCTTTGACGGGGGGGAGGGGCTGGAGATTTATGTGGAACAAAGCTTTGTGGAAGAAGGCGCTGACAGGAGTCCCCCTCCTCCTCCTTCTCTCCCTCACGCCCGCAGTTGAGGGCCATATCCAAAGAAAGAATTCCCCTGTTCCAGGGGTGGGGATATTTCTGTCGGAGGGAATTTCTCTGGGATTAAAGTCTAATAAAGTTGACAATTTGTGAGAGGACCGTAAATCGTAAATCAATCGAAACAAGAAACTTTTCTGTTTCCATGATTGGATTTTTGTACCGTATCCAGTATCCAGTATCTGTATCTGTATCCCCAACCCCTAACTTGGCTTCACCCCCAAAGGTCATTGCTCCATCAAAAATTCTCTTGTTTTCCATATAGATTTCCATATTTTATTTACTCTTTCCAATTCTGGGATATCTGGGTATATTCCTTGGGTCTTGCTCCCGCCCCCTCTAGCAACTCCAAACTTGTAGGTCTTCCATCGGACGGTTTCTTTCGGAATTTGGAGCAGTAACTGCACTTTTGCTCTCTCTCTCTCTCTCTCGCTCTCTCCCAAAACCTCCTGCTATTTCCCCGTTTCTGTGTCTCCATCAGCATTTAAATTCTACTTCTTCATTACCTCTTCTGCCTTTCCCCTTTGCGGCTGTCAAAAAAAAAGTCAGTTACCTGTTGAAATGCCGTTCGTGTTGTTTTTGTTGTTATTTTAATTGGCATTTGCCTTTACCTGTCGTTCTGTCGTTGTGTCGTTCTTGTCGGCTTTTGTAATCCCTTCCTTTCCCTTCCCTTCACCCGCCCCGCCTCGCCCCGCCTCCATTGTCTCCACCTGCGCTCCAATAAAAATAGAAAGCATTGTACTCCATGCTCCCACATGCCCCATCCCCATGCCCATCCCCAACCCCATCCTCCTCTCCCTTTATCCCCTTCTCCACATATGTATCTCGTGTCACGTCTATCGTTTTGTACTTCTTTCCCACTCTCGTGCCTCTCGTGCCTTTCGTGCCGCTCGTGCCTCTCGTATCGTGTCGCACTCCTCTCTTCGCGTGAGTGTTTCGTGTCAATGAACCCCCCGCCTGCAATTTGTATGGCTTGAAGGGGTGTCTGGTGCGGGGTGAGGTGAGGAGAGGTGAGGTGAGGGTGGTGCGTGAATCCCAATTGGAATTTGAGGATTTTGTATTTTTAACATCATTCCGTTGTCTGTTGTCTGCTGGCTTGTTCCTTATTTGTACGAGTATTTATTTATAATGTCTTAATAATTTGTTTACAAGCTAAAAAAAACAATGTTTTTGGTTTTGTTTTGGTTTTTTTTTTGGATTAAAGATGTTTCGGGAGTGATTTCAGGTGCTCCTCCTCTTCCTCTTCCCTTTCCTATAGAGAGTGCTCCGCTCCTTTGTTTGCCACAGAAGGATGCTTTGTATATATTTTGTTGGGGCGTTTCCCCTGCATTCTTGGGGGGTTTTTTCTGCATTGATTTTTCCCCATACCCCAGACACATGTATTCTCCACCTTATGTACTCATGTTCTCATGTTCTCTCTGTTTTCTTGCAGGATCCTGCTGGCATCTTTGAGCTGATCGAAGTTGTTGGCAATGGCACCTACGGCCAGGTCTATAAGGTAAGCAAAAATGCATCTATACTCCACATACAATATATATATATTTTATTAGCAATAAATACTGTTTGCTGGGTTCAGCTTTCTTTTTTCTATATGGTAATTTTCACTTAAACTTGGAGCGGGAGCGCAAGAGAGCCCAAGAGAGGGAGAGAGCAATGATCTCTCACGAGAGTGGAGTCTCATTTTGTGCGGAGAGCGTCTCAGCGTCACTTCTGTGGTCTCTTTATAATTAGCAATCATTAGGGTTTCTGCTTCACTGCGTTTTTGCACACACACACACACACGCACACTTGTGCACTCGTAAATGTATCTCAAAATGTATCTGTGTCTGTGGCAGCAGCATCTTTGGTTCTTTTCTGGCGGCGCTGCTTTAATTAGTTGTTTGGCCCGCTATTCCCCGTCTAATAACTTGTCTCAAAGAACAACAAAAAACAAAAAAGAATAAAAAGGAAAAGAGACTACAAAGCCAAACAAAAATTCAACCAAAAGAACAAGAACAGAACAATCTTATTCTCACACATTAACACATTTCTCGCTCTCTCTCTCTCTCTCTCTCTCTGTCTGGGCTGCAAAACATGAAAGGAATGCGGGATTTGAGTAACGAATATTGTGATACCCCAGGAAAGGGTTTTTCCTATTTTATGACATTTTTCTTGATATATAGAAGAAAAAAAAACACGTGAAAATGGAAAAATTATATGATTTTGGTTCGAAAATATTATATTTCTTGGAAGAAGATCAGTTTCTGGGAGATTTCTTTGTATGGAATATGTATGATTCGATTTCTGATTTGAGATCATTTTAGGTGGATTTTTTTTTGGTAAATGAATTTTAATTAGAAGTAGATGATGAAATCGTGGAAGGTATGGATTTTTTTTAATTTATTACTAATTTTAAAACAGTTTCAAGATACCCTCGCTCTATGGAGAGATACCCTGCAAAAAAACAGAATAACTTCAACAAACGACAGGGAAACAAGAGGCAACAATCATCATCATAATCACAGAAGCAGCAGCAGCAGCAGCAGAGGAGATTTTTCTCTCTCTCTCTTTCACTCAAAAACAATGCCTTGACTTTGTGTTTGTATTTAAATTATATGTTTAAAATGTATCTGAAAGATACAGCAACTAGGAAGGCGAAGGCAGAGCGGGAGCAGAACTATGCAGCAGAGGCAGCAGCCGCAGCAGTACGTCAGTTGCAGGCACAAAAATAGACATTTGCTTTTGTAAAATTACCGTTAGCATTTGTTGCAAGCGCAGCAGCAGCAGCAGCAGCAGAAGAAAAAGTGTGGCATGCCGCCGCCGCCACTGCCGCCTGCGCGCTTGGGAGGCCAACGGCAAGTTGTTGCTGGTTGCTGTTGCAGGAGTGGCTGTGGCTGTGGCGGTGGCGGTGGTGGTGGGGGGATCCACTGTAGTGGGGGGTCGTCGAAGCCAATGGCTGGCTGGCTGGCAGGCAGCTTTTCTGTGTGATTAATGCCACAAAATTGAGCTGCCTGCCCGACTGTCTGTCTGCCCGTCTGTCTGAAGTTCTTTATTGCCTCTCGTGGAGAGAGATACACAAAAGTACTTGTATCTTTTGCTTAAATTGATCTTAAACCGAGGCTTGTACTAAGTGTTAATCATCGCATTCGTTGCTTGGCGATACTTGGAGATATTTGTGGAATGAGTAATTCAGGCAGCAATTGGAGACAATTCCAAAGGAGTTTTCAAGTTTTTTGTGTGTGTTTTTGTGGAAGGGAATGGGGGGAAGGGTCTGGGAGGTTTCATAGTTTATCTGTTCAAATAAAGTATTAGCTGTGGGAATCCCCCTTTTCTTTGTGGAAATACAAATAATTATGAGCACTATCTTGGGTTTAAGGCAAACAAAATCCCTCAGATAGTACTTGAATCCAAAATATGTATAAATTCTGAAAGAAAGTATAATAATACCAGCTCTTAATCATCGTCTAAGTCTTGTGTTAATTGCGAAATCAAATGAAATTCAATGAGTAATCGAAGTCCGGAAATATATTTCCATATATTTTACATACAGAGAAAAACCTGTTGTTGGGAGAAAGAGAGTCGGGAGATTATTCTTTGGACTTTTACCTTTCATATTTATTCTTTGGAAATGGCACCCCTATATGGTGCTCTTTATGGATTACTTATGGCTGTCAATCCGATGGAAACTTTCATAAAAATCTATTAAATTTGATAGTTATTTTTTGTTGTTTGTTGCTTGTTGTTGCTCTGTCAATTGGTTTTTGCGACCCACACTACACAGAAGGGCCTCTAACAGGTAACAGGTACCTGGTCTCTGGCTCTGCCTCTGCCTCGATCTAGGGCTCTGCTCTGCTCTGCTTTGCTCTGTTTGTGTGTTGCAAGTGGCACGTGGTAACCATGGGAGTCCAGCCCACAGTGCGGCTGCTCAGGAAAACTTGTTAACGCCAGTTCTCAGTTCTTGGAGGCCTTAAAGTAGTTCATTATACTGTTGTCGCTGTATCTTTGTATCTCTGTATCTCTGTATGTTGTATGTGAAATTAGCATGAGTAATGCCCAGCAGCAGCAGCAGCAGATACTTTCTGTATCTGTATCTGCATGTGTGACTCTAGAACCGGGAACAAGGGACAGCCAGCCAGCCAGCCACTTGCCTGAGTCTCATTTCATTGGCATTTTGGCTGTCTGTCTGCGGTGTCCGTCTGCTGTGTCTGTGATTTTGGCCAACTTATTGACTGACTGACTGAATGGCTAACCGGTTTACGGATACAGATACAGATACGGATACAGAAAACAGTCTCTCGGCCCATCAAACGTCACAGTTTTTTCTTTTCTGGCTTAATCATAATTTTTTTTATTTTTTCATTTTTTTTTTTGGTCTGCGTTTTGGAATTCCACGTAAAATGACAAGTCGAAATTTTGTCTTTCTATTTTTCTGCGAATCTTTGGCGCTTCATTTAGCTTAATTTATGTTTTGTCTATCATCTGCTCCCCCCCTCTACTCGTCTCTACTGCACCCTCTCCTTGTCTCACTTCCGTTTTATTGATAATTCTGCTTTTTTTTCACTCTCTTTCACTCTCTACTGCGTTTTGGCCTTTTTTTTATCAGAGCCCCAGCCACAGTGTCGGCTCCTCCGTCTCCGTCTCTCTCTTTCTCGTGACTCACTCACTCAATGAATGATTGGGGATTCAGGGAGGGGATATGGGAGGAGGGATACCACATTTGGTTCCCTGTTGAAGAACACGTACAAGTGCAACGTTTTAACGGCAGAGAGAGACAGAGAGAGAGAGGGTGTGCTGGAAGTGGAAACGTGGAAAATGCACTAAAATATACTTCGTTTTAATCCCATTTGTGGTTCTCAAAAGCACAAAAAATCCAATGGATGATCTCTCGAAGCTCCTAAAGGCACAACAAATATAATTAAACTATTCTCCAAAACTATATTCATTCAATTTAATAAAAGATCTATTCAGCTGTTTTTTAAATGCAATATTAAACAGAGATTCTGATACATAGATCTGATAGATAATGGCGCGGAAATCTTGAATTGGATCAAAAATATTCATGGTTCGTTCCGTCCGTTCAATGGGAGATTTGTCACTGAATTTGTGAATATTTATTAACAAATAGTTGAACAATGAATGAATCATTCGAAGAAACCCCCAAATAACCTCCAATTTGGGCCTACTCGTATTCCTATGAATCTCGATTGCCAAAAGGCGCAACATCCAACCAAAACCAAAATTTGTACGAGTCACCAGCATTCATTCCATCAATTCATGATCACGCACACGCATAAACGTGTTTCGAATATTTCGAATGTTCTGCAATTTGTATAAATAATTTTTTTGGGGCCTGGCCTACCGTTAACTTTCGCCCACGACCATGGAACGGTAGGAGCGGATATTCCCAGAACGGCGACGTGCAATTAACATTTTCATAGCTGGGCGAACTTTGACCCAATTAACGGAAGAGAGACAAGGGGGGAAAGGTGGGGGGGAGATAGAGAAAGACAAGTGCAGATACAAGACAATGCATATTCATGAGCGAAGGGGGAGGAGGAGAAATGATAATACAGCACGCAAGCAAATAAATACAAAGAGCAATATAATAAAAAACGAGGAAAATCAAGGGTAGAAAAGGGAGCTTCAGTGGATCGAAAATTACCATACCCTACTCTACCCTAAGCACAAAAATCTAATTATAGGAACTACGAGCATAGGAATATCTATAAGGAAATAATGGAAATATCATCAAGAACAATGCACGACTGGTGGAATGTGTCAATCGTGCAGTATCCTTTTCTATATTTCATCTCTTCTCATTTTTGAGAAGATCCTCGCTAAAATCCTCAATGGTACTTGGGACTGGTGACAATGAAACTCCTGCAGGACTGCATCGTCTGTCTCCCTCCTTCCTCTCTATCTCTATCTCTATCCATTGGGGTATTGGGATTGAATCCATATTTGTAAAGCAAATAAATGTGCGATATGGCTGAAAGATCTCTTTCTTGTGAGTGGCAATACACCCGTCTAAAATGAAGGAAGGGTATATCAATAGAAACAATAATTGCTTCAGCTTTTTGTGTGTGTGGTTGTGCGCAGGCGCAGCCATCCATAGCTACAGTGATACTCGTACATGGGGAAGGGGGGGGCAGTGGCAGTGGCACTGGGACTGCTGCAACACGACAAGCAGCAAAAAACATGCAAAATACATTAAAGCCAATAAGCAAATGAAGCAGGAAACAAGCGCAAGCCGAAAGGCAAGGCACAGACAGGCACAGCAGCAGCAGCAGCAGATGAGGAACGAAATAACTATAGTCTGTCCATAGACGACTTTAGACCCCATAAAAAGGCCCAACAATTAGCCAGCCACACGGGTACGGGGTACAGGGTACGGGTGCGGGGTACGGGGTACGGGAAGTACCCAAAGTAGGGGCTGCTGCTGCTGTTGGCTCATAAAAGGCATAAACTGCTCCGCTCCCCCAATGTCACCACTAAACCGACAGATAAGGAGAATGCGAAACGCTACATAGTCGAAGGTAGAGATACCCTGTAAGCGGATGGTTTGAAGCAATCCATAAACCTATCGTTGCCAACAAAAAGTGTTATCTTGCGATGAAATTTGTGTGATTTGGGGACTATAATCTAATCAAGCATTTGCAAAATGTGAACTTAGAGAGGTTTTCCTTAATGGATTTGTCGCAAGATTTATGGAATCTTTAAATCTACCATTTGTAGAGATAAACAATGCTACCCTCTACCAGGCCCGCATTCTAAGTTCTTATGACCCTCTCGAAAGGGTATACGAAAAAACAAAAAACTAATTATTACGCAAATTTAATTTGTTGTAGACTTAAATTTAAAAACATTAACAGTCGCGCGAGTCATTGACACGTTCGTCCGAGCATAGACACAAGTGGGCAAGGGACAGCATATAAGAGAGTGGAGAGTGTGTGTGTGTGTGTGTGTGTGTGTGTGTGTGTGGCGACTGTAGAATGGGAGAGTAGAACAGCGCAGAGCAGAAGCAGAGCGGAGGAGATTCAAAAGATAACAGATAGCGTCGGACATCAGTAGTGCGTCAGCCTCTCCTTTCTCTTTCACACTTGTAGACTCTTTTTTTTTTTTGTGAATTTCGGATGGACCCTTCTCTCGCTCCCTCGGCTCTCTGGCTTTGCATCCTACTCTCCCCCTCTCCCGCTCTCCCGTGTGCACTTTCTGCGCTAGAATTGGAGAGAGGGAGAGAGGAGAGTATGTATTTTTAGAGAGGTTCACTAACTTTTGTTGCTGTTTGCTCTCTTTGTTCTTGTTGTTGTTGTTGTTTTGGGGGTTTCTACTTTTGGCTTTGTTTTCGCTTTAATTAAATCTCTAGCCCTGACACTTTTTTCATTGACAAGGCAACCCCTACCCTCCCCCCTCCCCTCCCCCCTCTTCACCACTTGCTGTTAAAATCCAATGCGATTTTGGGTTATGTGCAAAAACAAAAAAAAAAGCCGGACATTTTTTTGCTGCCTTCAGCGGAATCTATGGGAATGGGAAAAGTCATCGAAAAATGTGTAAGCAAAAGGGAAGGGGGAAATGAAGAAGCGAATAAGCAGAAGAGGAAAGGGTGTACCATCTACCATGTGTGTGTGTGTGTGGGGGGCACAAACGACCTTGGGGAAACGATGAGTTGGTTGAAGCTCTGCTAACTTGTGCATTTTATAAGCAATGCTCTCTGTCCCTCTGTTCCGTCCATCTGTTTAGCTTGTCCGTCCATCCGTCCGGAGTGTGGAGTGTTTCTGTGTGGGTTGCTGTTTTTTCTGGCATAAATTACGATTATACGCGAGCGAGTGTGCCGCTGCTGCTGCCGCTGTTGGAGCTTGAAAATTTATCACTTTTTCAGATTCAGAGGCGGCGTGTGAAATTTCTGCGGTCTGCTTAGAGATCTCCATTCTCCATTCCATTCCCATTCCATTCCCGCACTCGGCGATCCGCTCGGGTGAAACCACAAAAAACAATAATAATAACGGCGGATGAGCAAAGGTCAGGTTTTTTTTTGGAGAAAAAAAAACAAATAAAAAAAAAAAGTGAAACAAATGTGAATATTTTGTTTATTTTTCGTTTTGATTTCCTAATTAGTTAATTTCGGAATACCAGGAAATTTTCGAAACAGAAAAGGCGTTTGTGGAATTAAGAATCAGAATCGAAGCGAGAAAACACACACACACTGGTATGGTAGGGAATGAGAGTGCAAGAGAGAGAGTATCCCATTTCCATTTCTTTTTCGGTTTTTCTCTCTCTCCGCATTCTATGACTCATTCTCTCAAATTTCATTTGTCCATTGGATTGGCTTTCCTTTGATGGATATTTGACCCACTTTTGGGTGCCCCACCACCCTCGCACCCCCCGCACAGAAACTCCCCCGTCTATAAACCGATTTCAATCTCATTTTGATCAAATTGCCGCCCACAAATCATCCATCCACACAGACACACACGCACACACACACACGCACAAAAATGAGATAACTCTCTTGCGCTCCTCTACATCTCACTCTGTCTCTTTCCGTCTCTTGCAATTGCGATAAGCAGCAGCAGCAGCAGCAGCGGCATGTCTGTGCTTGCTTATTGTCCATTTGGTTACAAGGTTAACACTTTGGCGGCAATAATATGTTACACATATGCATGCATGTGTAAATATTTCAATATTTTGCGGCCTGCCATCCATTTAGCAATCTAGCAATCCATTGATTAAATATGCAAACGAAGAGTTTTATTCCAATCTGTCTGTCTGTCTGTCGTGTCTATCTTTCCCTTTTACTCCATCTCTCCACTCCACTCCCTCTCTCCCATTCTCTGCCTCTCTTTTGGTCGATTACTCAGACATTTGTTTAATGGAATTTCATGATTCCTACGGATTTTTATGGCCACTCACGGAGAGAGAGGGGTGGAGGGGGGCATGCTTTTCATGGTACAGTCGAACTTCTGCCACTGGCAACAGCAATTGCAAAGAAAATTTGCCATTTATTTAAATTTAGTTGGGGATTTGGTTATGAGATAATTGATGACTATGCGGATTTGTGGGAAAATAGGTCCAGGCGAGAGGAGATCTATGAGAATATCCCTCAAAAAAAAAAAACCGTCCTAAATGTTGCCAGAGATCTATTGAGGAGAGATCTATTGAGAGATCTCTCTTGAAAAGCTGGAGCCCCTCCATAACTCTTCCGAATATCTATAGCAAAGGATATTTCGTGGGTTTTATGAATCGTTTGTAATATTTCCCTTAAAGGAAGGGAATATTTCTCTTAAAGGATATTTCCTTTGTGCCATAAATGTGGTCAGGGATCTATAAAGGTCTTTATAACTTGTTTCCGAAGATCTGCCAGAGATATTTCGTTGGATTTGTGAATTTCCCTTAAAGGAAAGGTTCTACCAGATAGCCAGATCTATAATTCCCCTGTTCCGATCTAGAATTACCAAGTTTCCAATTTGCAATTCCAATTTGCAATTACCTTGAATTATGGCAGTATTATTATGGAAATATTCCAGTTATTGGAAATAAATTGCAACATTTTAGTCTTGAGGATGTTTCGCAATTAAAGAAGTTTGACTGTAGTTTTGAGGGGTTTTTTTTTTCGCCTGCTTTTAGTATTTATGTCTATATTTTTTTTTCCAGTGCTGCTGCTTAGGTTTGGTTGGTGTTTTTGTTGTTGAACAATTAATTTATGAGTGAAAGTTGTGTTGGTTATTTTGCATGCATAATTTGCTGCAACAGAGAAAAGTCTTTGTCTTGCTGCCAGCAGCAGCATCAGCAGCGGCAGCGGCAGAGGGGCTGGCTCTCCATAAAGGGAATTGAACTTCTATCTAACTTGCACAATGAATGGATGCCGCATGCCCCCTGCCGCATTCCCCCTGCCACCGCATGTTTATGGCTGGTTGATGCTGGTTGCAGTCGTCTCTTATCTGCATATAGTCGTACAGAGGAGGGGAGGGGTGGAGCCAGTGGCTTCCATGTGACATGTGACATCGGAATATACATATATACATATATATTTTATTGTTCCATGTAATTGTACGAACAATCAAAAGAGTAGCAGGGATAGAGGGAGGGGGAACGACTGAGACCCGTTGACCCGCAGTCATCGTGTGTGTTGCGGTTGTCCCTCGGATGCGATAGGATAGAGGGGGTGGGGGGGGGTTTATCATCCATCTGGGAATCACTCTCCCACTCTCTCGATCTCGGTTTCCATCTCCATCTCCATCCATCTTTCCTGCTTAATTCATTTAATTTCCAATTACCAAAATGTGAACTCCATTTGACAGCAAAAGTGGGATGGGATGGGATGGAGAAGTAGAGAGAAAGGGGATCTCTCTCTCTCAATTAATTAGAATAAAACCCCAGTTGTACCACACACACACACAGCACACACACCCCTATGAAAGGGCAGAAAGGAAACCGGAAATTGTTGACACGCAAAAAGTGACGTCATTATCAGCGCAGTAAATATTCTTCTGGGTTTAATTTTTGTTGTTGTATATTTTATGGCTCTTCTCCATGGCCTGGCCCCCACCCTAGCCCCCCCCCCCCCCCCCCTCTCCCTCCTTTAAAAATAAATTATTATCTTTTGACACAATTTCCCATCCCGTGTGTGGTTTGGGGCTTATCTTTTTCGCACAAATAAACGGTACTTCTGGTGTCAACAATGGAAATAGATTCAATGACTCAGAAGGCGGAAATTTCAAGGTACATTTGCAGATAGAGAGAGAGAGGGGGGGGAGGGGAACCACTGATAAGACAGCCATGTCATGCAAATTGTTGCAAATAAATCAAAAATGAATAAACCATAATTGTGTGATCGGTAATTGGGGAATTTGGGGGATTTTTGGGTGGGAATAGGGGGAATTGTTTGAGGTCGATTAGGGGTAAATATTAGAGTTGGAATACAGGGGAAAGGCTAAATGTCGAGAAGTAAATGGGGAATTTATTTAAAAAAATAGGTAATATTAAGCATGTGCAAGAATATGGGGAATTTATATTTGGTAGTTGCAGAATAGGGGGAATTTGATTGTGCTAGAATAGGGCATTTTGTCAGTTAGTTATTGAGCATGAAAGCGCAAGAGTTTTCCCAATAATTGAGTATGAAAAATTGAGCTCTGAAAGATTAAATAAAGTCGGAAAATGTATAATTTGCAATATTTATTGTAGGTTCCTTCTACCAATGCTCTCTCCCTCTCTCTCTCTATCTCTCTCTCTCTCTTTCTATCGAATGAAATTATGCGGCATAGAATAGGGGGAAATTATGCAAAAAACGAACAAAAGCCGAAGTCTTGTGGTGTAATCTTAGTGGAAGAATATCTGGAATAGTTTGGAAGAGTTTCAGAATGAAATCTAGGACTAATAAACTTGCACATTTCCCACCCCCTCCCATCCCATCCGTTGCTGGGGGCGGCGAGGGAGGGGGATCGGGTTGCCTTTGGCCACCCCATAAGCTATTGTCTGGGGCTGTGACACCACACCTGTGCTGCCTGCCACTCTCGATTGGGTAACCCGAAGAGCCATCAAAAGGAAGCCAATACCACATTTGCTCGTTGCGCTTTTATTGTGTGTGTGTGTTGGAGAGGGGGAGGGGGAGGCATGTTAATTGTGGCAGCAATCTTAGAGCTGCTGCTGCTGCTCCCACACACGTGTGCGCCGCAATTCAATTACAACACTGGCAAAAGATACAAAGATACACGAGATATGAGATACAAAAACGCAGAAAGAAACCACAGCAGCAGCCGCCGCAGCCGCAGCCGCAGCACCACGCCCGTGCGATGCGTCAAAAGGTAGACACAGTGGAAACCGAACCAAAACCAAAACCAAACCCAGACCCAAAAGCAAAAGCAAGCCCCAACATGTGGCAGGGGCAACAGCCTCCAGTTATTGCCTGCCTGCCTGCCCCACTGGCCCACTGGCAGTGCCACCTCCTCCTTCTCCTCCTCCGAGTGGCAGCAACAGCTGCGTTTTTGGCCAACTTACGCAATACATTTTATGCCCAGTTTTTTCAGCTGCTGTCTGTCTTTCAGCGGCTGCTGTTTTTTTCTTTTTCTTTTCTGTTTGTCGATCAGTTTGCAAATTTGCAGACTCCACATTTGAAAGGTGATTAAGAGGGGCAAGCGGCGGAAGGGGGGGGGGGGGGGGGCATACCACGAGGGGAGGCAGGCAGGCAGGCAGAAGGTTGAATGCTCATCAATTGGCAATTTGTTGATCGTTAGATTCATTCGTTAATTAACTTGGCAATCGGCATGGCTCTCCTTTGGGTGGGGGGGGGGGGAGTGGGGAGTGTATCTGTATCTGCAACTGTGTTGCCGTATCTTTTGGGCACCCATAGCCGTTGCAGGCAGCAGCTGCCTCGTAAAACCGTAAATTGAATGCTTTGGGGCTCGAATGGGGCTTGAAATTTATTTAAAATTTATCTCTGCATTTGGTCCGAGCTTGCTAGGGGGGGGAAAGGGGGCTTGCTTGGGTCAAAGGTTAGCTGCTAGCACCCACCCACCTCTCACTCTCTCGCACTCTCTCTCTCTCTCTGTCTCGCTTTCATTGAACCACTTAACAGGCTTTTTAGCACTTGGCTGGCATTTTCATTAAATTGAATTTTCCACCCATCCAGTCGGAGGCAGGAGGCAAAGGGTGGCAGTGTAGGGGGGGGGGGGGGGGGGGCACTGTAGTGCCGAGTGGTGTCTGGAGTGGAGTATTTCTCTTTTTTTTGGGGGGGAGGTTGGGGGGCCATATGCCATAGTGGGTTTCGGGTGGAGGATTCAAGTGGAAACACACACACACACACAGTTCAAAGTGTGGGGCAGAGGGGGTATAAGCGCTTTCCATTGGGTGCAGGGTGTCGGTGTTTTAGTTGCTGCCTCTAATGGTTGCCTCCACCTGATGGCCTGATGCGATGGTTAACCCAGTTAGCAAACAGCCACACACACACACACACACACTTTTTGTTTGATGTCCCAGTTTTTTTTTCCTTCTTTTTTCCGAGTGGGCCTATGGGCCAGGCAAATGTATTTTTGGCTTAAATATTAACAGGCCAAAAGCAAACGACTGTCGAACAGTCGTCTAGACATCGGACCAGTATTTACCAGCGAATTAATTGAGCTTTAAATGGGTTTTCGGGCTTGCATTTTAATTGAAAGTTTCGGCCTTTAAAGTGGGAACTAAACTCTGACTAATTTGGGCCTAAATTAGATGCGAATATTTTCCGCACAATTGCAGCACAGAAAGAGGAAAGATATATCCCCCCTCCCCCCCCCCCTATCCTCTATCTTCCCTTCATTCATTATTTCACAATTCCTTGCCAATTCGCATTCCCAATTACATTGTAAGCTGGCTTTTAGATTAGATTTTCATGCCCAATTTATGGTTTTATTGGTGCTTGCAGGGAATGCCACAATAGTGGCAGGTTGTAGGGCTTATAGCCCCGCAATTCCCCCAGTCATTCCAACGTTTTTAGTATCTCCCGTTCCGTTCGCTAGATGGCAAAACTCCCACTGGGATTCCTTCGATTTATAGATCATTGGGTATCGTATCTACTTGAATCTATATATCTTTCGGCAGACATTCGATTCGATTCGAATCGAGGCATCTACCCTCGCTCTCTAGCCTCTAGATTGCCAGGTCATTTCCAATCTCTGGATCTCAATGTGGACACAGTTCTTTGTGCACCTTTGAGGCACCCCTACATATATTCCGATCCTGCACATTTTAGCGTTTTCCTATAGGATAATACTGTATTTTGTGGCTTTATTTCTAAAGTTTCCCTTTTTGATCCAGCCTCTTTCCCAGCCATAGATATTCGTTGGACTATCTCCTAAATATTCCACTTCCTTATTTCCATTCCATTCCATTTCCCTCTGCCCCTGCCCTGCGTTTATTCTGGATCATTCTCTGGTGTGTTATCTGCAAGAGGAAAAATCCCTCGTATTTCTCTCTGCATGTCTCTTCTGTAACCTTTTCTTCTTCCTTCTGCTTTACTGTTCTGCTCCCCTTCACCTCTCTCTCTCTCTCTCCCTCTCGCCTGCGCTGTCTCTTAGTTTTCAGCGATTTGCGTGCCATGCCCCAAAGTTGAGGCACAACATGAAAAACATGTCCAAAAGTTGCTCTTTTTTTTTTTGGGGAGCAATCTTTACAAGGGGGAGGCAGGCGGCAGGCACTTGACTGCATTTTTCTCCACTTATATAATGTCAGATTTCCCTGCCGCCTCTCTGTCTCCCTTCCTCCCTCTCTCTCTCTCTCTCTCTCTCTCGATTCTGTTATCACGCGGAAAGCAGTGGAAAAAATGCATTTTTTCTGTCAACGTCAGCTGCGAATGCAATTTTTTCCTCTTATTTTTTTTGCCTCTGGGATTTTCTTTTGCAATAGTTTTCTTGGGCGTGAAAGAGAGGGGGAAAGTGGGTCTTGGGGGGCGTCTTGCAATGCGTTTTGGCATCTCTTACGCAAATCGCGATCCAAATACAAGAGAAAAAGTACTGAACATGAATACGATTATGAATATGAATACAATTCTGATTATGAATATGAATGTGTTTGTGTTCGTGTGTGAATATGAGAATAATTTGCTGTCTGTGATTATGCAGTGCTCTTTTCGCTCTTGCTATATACATATACTATATATACGATACACGATATGCACAATCTTCTGTATTTCCCTCTCTGTATTTGTTGCATTCGGTGGAGCTCTCCATGGTCTTATAGGTATATGATATCATATAATTTCATCAAGCGGAATTGTGTTTATTGTTTGTCTTTTGCATTTTTCTTTTTCAAGCTTTGATTTTATTTGTGTTTGTGTATATCTGACAGATACACAGATACATGGGCCACAGCGAGTGCAAGTGCTGGAAATTGTAGACCGCTGCCCTCCCTTTGCCCTCCCTCCCTCACTCTCTCTCTCTCTCTCTCTCTCTCTCTCTCTCTCTGTGGCCCGTGTGCATCATCGCATAGGTAGGCAAATCCGAATCCGAATCCAAATCCAAATCGGAGGGACAGCTGCACTCCCCGAACTCCACAGAAGAGAGGGAGAGGGAGCAGAGAGCAGGGCCAAGCCCCACAGTCCATTCCATTTCATTCCACTCTCCAATACGATCCGCTCCGCTCCCTACCTCCCTCTCTGTCTCTCTCGCTCCCATTGTTGACTTTACCTTTGAAAAGATTTTCACATTTGTTGTTGTTGTTGTTGCTGTTGTTGAATTGTTGATTATTTTTACAAATTCAGCGATTTCTTCCAGGAGGAGGAGGAGGAGGATGAGTAGGAGGGGAAGGAGGGGAAGAGCTTTTGCTTTTACATAAATAAAAGGCATATGGCATATGGTTTGCTCAGACTTTTGTTTATTTGTTTATTCCTCCCTCTCTCTCGCTCCCTCCAGCTCTCTCGATCTCTTTCTTTTCTGTGTGGATTTCTGTTTGGCTCTATTTGCTTTAAAGCTTTAAAGAAGAAGTGAAAAGAGTGGGGGGGGGGGAGTGCACTTTTCTCCAAAAATGATTCACAAATATTTTCCATGGTATTTTTCATTGCCGCAATCTTTCATCTTTCAAAAATCAAAAATCATTGTTTGATGACAAACAAACACTTCCTGCTAACCGAAAACAAGCAGCGAAACACCTGCAGCATACACACAGATCCCATCCCCCCCTGTGCCACCCCCCCCACCTTTTTCCTGCCTGCCTTTCTTTTAATGGCCTGCCTAATCGATTTCTCCTCTCATTCGGGACAATTTTCTGTGTCGTTTTTCAGGCTCCATTAGTGCATGTCATTAATTTGCATAGAGAATCTGCTGTTGCTCTCTGCTGTTGCACACTGCTGTTGCACACTGCTGTAGCATGCCACAACAGTTAGAATCAGCGATGCAACGACGAAAGATGCAACATCCAACATGCTTCCAGCAGGCATTCAACTCGTTTGGCTGAGTTTTTAATAACATTTTGATCGAATCTCCACCAGCTCCATGGAGTAACGCCTCGTTTCGGTAATCAATAAAAGCAGCAAAGGGGGGATGGTGGGGGGATGGGGGCTTACTCCTTTCCTGACTAGAAGAACGAATGTATCGAATACCCTGGACTACCTCGAATAATATTTGTGCAAATAATGGGAGAAGTTTGAAATAAACAAAGGAAAAAGTGAAGGATTTCGATAGGATATTTTGGGATTAGTTCTAACCATAAAAACACAAATATTATGTATGTATAAAGGAAAAGTTCTATAGATGAAGAGTTTTTATTGAATTGATTTATTGATCGATTTTCGTGAATGATTAATTATTTTATTTAATTATGGTTGATCCCAAAAATATCAATCCAAAGCCCCCTCGCGGGCATCTCTGAGACTTTTTAGGTTCCATAGGAGCCTAGATCCTGTAGAGCTTTCCTTGGGATATACCTAAAGATACATAAATATTATTTATTAATTTATTTTATTTTTTATTTGATTTATTGTATGGTCAAATTATATCAAATGCCTATGCCTGAAATCTAAGCAATAATCAGCTTTAAATTAATGCAGAATCTGAAACATACGACTTCTTTCTGCCTCTCTCCCTCTCCCTCTCCCTCCCTCTCTGTAAGCCAAGTCATCAAAAAGTAGAGTGTACGATGGCTAAAAGCCAACGGGCAAAACATGTCTCATACTCGTATATAGATAGATGGATGGATAGATGGATGGTCGCTTCACATCATCAGGCACATCGGAGCTGAGCGGAGCGGAGCGGCACTGACTATCGTCACTTAAATTGCTATCATCTCTCGTTAAGCATTCTGATTTATGGCTGAGAATGGATGGGATGGCACCACCAGAGGATGGGATGGGGCGCTCTGCTCTGCTCTGCTCTGTCCCTGGCTGCTACTCTGTGGGTTGGAGATGGGGATGGGGAGATGCTAGCTGCTCACTCACTCACTCAATTAAAACTGTATTAAATGTAAAATGACTTGAAAAGCGGCTTAAAAGACGCCACGACAGCCACAGCCCCATCACCAGCACCAGCCCCAGAGCCATCCACAAGAGGATGCATCATCTAACCGGAGCGTTGAGTGGGATGGGTTGGGGTGGGGGCAAAAACCGGTAACCGGTTGGTCAGGACAACTCAATCTCTTGGCTAAAAGTGTGGATACAACGGGGAGGGAATAGATGGAGGGAGGGAGGGGGGGTTGGATTGTGTGGCATAGAAAACAATTTGCAAGTTTTTTGATTAAAGTGGCAACTAATTGAAACTACGGCCACGGCTACGGGTACGGGTACGGGTAATTGTTGGGGGTTGGGCTGGGTCCCCAAAGCATCGACTACGTGACTGGAAAATGTTAAGGGGAATATCATTTAAACAAGTTAATAAATACTCTCGAGAGTTCTGTGCGGAATAAAACACCATAATCGATTGAAAAATGGCTTTATAATTAGTTTAAACTAAAGACTGAGGGGAGCATCTTTCTTCTTTGAGGAAAAAGTGTGTAAATTATCCACGGAAGAGGTCCACTCATTTGGGAAATCGTTAGATATTAGCCAGAGACCCACCTTTAGAGCTATCTTAAAGAACAAACTTTCGCGGCTCTCCTTTGAGGTATTCATTCAGAGAAGAGAAGGCCATCCACAGGAAAAGAGGACATCTCCAAGTGCCTCCCAAAGATTTAAGATCCGTTTTGAATTTTCTACAGAAAAGTTCAGGGAATTCTTCTCTTGTGAGGAGAACTTCAAGGAATCTTCCTCTTTAAATGACTCATAAATGGAATGACCTCATCTTTGAAAAGGTAACACTTACGAGTATCCTCTAAAGAATCTCTAAGATCTATCTACGAGTGTCGATCTTTCATTTGGAGAACAGTCTCTGCTCTTCCTTTGATTAGTCCTCGTTACGATCTCTTACAGGACAGAACTGAACTTCAGATTCCATCTGAGGAATGCCTCCCCTGGATTTGAGTCACCTTTTTAATGTTCCTTCAGCAGAAACGGGCTAAGATCTCCTCCTCCTCCTGCTCCTCCTCTGAGGCGGTTCTTCTAGCCGGAGAGAGCTGTCAGGAATCTCCCTTTAAATGCCTTTTATGGAGTCTCTTTTACAGTGCTTGCCTCTCCTTTGATTCGCCTTTTAAAAGGGTTCCAAACTGCGAGAACAAGTATAGATCCCCCCCACCCCCCTCCTTCGGATTAGTCACTGTCTTAGCCATTCGCCAGCGCATGTTCTTGAACCAGAGAGAGAGAGGGGGAGATAGGCGATACTCGAACTGGAACTGGAACTGGAACTATTTGTGGCATGATGTTTACCTTAAATACTTGACACTCTGATTGAGGAGCAGACACATTACCACACTTGAGGTTGATGCCACCTTCCCCGCCCTCTCTCCCTCTCTCTCCTCGGGCACCTTCTGCCTTCCTTTCAGCTGCACTCCAGACAGAGTCTGGAGTCGCCTCCCACTGCCCCCTCTCTCTTGTGAGTGCCGTCTATTGTTCGATTTCATTGAAAGTCTACTATATACTGCTGGGGCTATACTCGTACGACTATGGCTATGGCTATGGCTTTTGTTTAAATAATCACTTTTCATGCGTCGCAGTTTGTTGACGCTGTGGGGCAGAGACAGACAGACACACAGACAGAGGGAGAAAGATGCAGTAACCAACGCCAACGCCAACGCCTTCATGGCCATCAGTAGCGTCATCGACATCGCCATCGGCAATCGTCGGGGTCTCTCTGCTCTGCTGGAAGAAGTGCATTAAACAGCCTTCAATGCCGCAATAATAAAACGTTTTTAAAGCAATGAAACAAATAAATAAATACCCATGCCATGGCCCCCACATTTGACCTAATTTGACCTCGATCTTTGCCCGCCACCCCATGAAAGATTAAGCAAAGATTTAACTCTATCCTCTATCCTTTTCGCGTTGCAGGGCCGTCACACAAAGACTGGACAATTGGCTGCCATAAAGGTGATGGATGTCACCGAGGACGAGGAGGAGGAGATCAAGCTGGAGATCAATGTGTTGAAGAAATACTCAAATCATCGCAACATTGCCACCTACTATGGGGCGTTCATCAAGAAGAGTCCACCCGGCAAGGACGATCAGCTGTGGCTGGTGATGGAGTACTGTGGCGCCGGCTCAGTGACGGATCTGGTCAAGTCCACCAAGGGCCAGAGCCTCAAGGAGGAGTGGATCGCCTACATTTGCCGGGAGATCCTGCGCGGCCTGAGCTACTTGCATTCGAACAAGGTCATCCATCGGGACATCAAGGGCCAGAACGTCCTGCTCACAGACAATGCGGAGGTGAAGCTGGTGGACTTTGGTGTCTCGGCGCAACTGGATCGCACGATAGGCAGAAGGAATACATTCATCGGTGAGTCATCCAGGCAGCCGGCAACCGGCAGCCGGCAGCATCTCTCTCTCTCTCTGTGTGTGGAGTACCTGCTAAACGTCTCTCTCTCCCTCTCCCTCTCCCTCTCTCTCTGTATATAGGTACTCCCTATTGGATGGCACCGGAGGTCATTGCCTGCGACGAGAATCCCGATGCCACATACGACAATCGTTCGGACCTGTGGTCGCTCGGGATCACTGCCTTGGAGATGGCTGAGTCACAGCCGCCGCTGTGCGATCTCCATCCGATGCGTGCTCTCTTCTTGATTCCACGCAACTCGCCGCCGCGCCTCAAATCGAAGAAATGGTCCAAGAAATTCCACGGATTCATTGACACGGTGTTGGGTGAGTCATCCGTCCAGTCCATCCAGCCCATCCAGCCCCAGCCTTTGGGCAGCTGCTCTGCTGCTCTGCTGAATCTTGTGCTAATGTCTTGGCCTATATTTTGCATTTACAGTGAAGGACTACCATCAGCGGCCTTATACCGAGAATCTGCTGAAGCATGGCTTCATCAAGGACCAGCCGACGGATCGGCAGGTGCGCATCCAGCTGAAGGACCACATCGATCGCTGCAAGAAGCGCAAGCAGGAGAAGGAGCGCGAGGACTATCGCTACTCGGGCAGCGACAACGACGACGATGAGCCGCAGCTGGCGGGCGAGCATAGCTCCATTGTCCAGGCCCCCGGAGGCGACACTTTGCGCCGCAACTTCCAGCAGATCCAGGAGGGTCGCATCGCGGCCGAACAGCAGCAGCAGCATCACCAGCTGATGGCCCACGCCCATGCCCAGGCGGCGGCCGACCATGCTGCCGCCCAGGCGCAGTTGCACCAGCAACAGCAGCGACAGGCAGCCGCAGCGGCGGCAGCAGCCGAGGCCCATGCAGCAGCGGCATTTGCAGCGCAACAGGCCCAGGCGCAGGCAGTGGCAGCCGCCCAACAGCAGCAGCAGCAGCAACAGCAACAGCAGCAGCAGGCACAGGCGCAACAGCCGCAGGCGAATCGACAGCAGAAACCGCCATCGGTACGAGTAGCAGTAGCAGTAGGAGTAGGATCTCTGTGGAATCGATTTAACCCGTTTTTTCTCTCTGTCTTGGTTCTGTAGCGCCAGCAGATCGAGGAACCCGGTCCGCCGGCACGCCCACAAATACCACAGCGTCTGATTGTGGTGCCAGATCCACCGCATGCCAATCGGCCATTGCCACCGACCCCGAAGTGCGGCGGCGGCGGAGGAGGAGGCGGCGGCGATCAGCCAGCGGGTCAGACGCCCCAGCAGCAGCAGCGCAATTCGCAGAATAACTTCAAGCCATCGGTGCGTATCGGTGGAAGGAGATTACCGCAGGGGATTCTGAGCGAGAGAGGGGCGAGGCGGGGCGCAGCTGTGCTGCTGATAACAGCAACAGGGGGGAGACCCCCTCTCTCTCTCTCTCTCTCTCTGGGGAGGAAGGTCTTTGTAGAGCAATGACTCTGACGAGCTCTAGAGTGGGGGAGACTCATGCCCAGTCAGAGATCCTTTCCTCTTTGACAGAGTATACATATATCTGCATATCACCCCCCTCCCCCCCCGTAATGTTGTGTCCAGCCCCCCACCCACCATTCAGAAGTAGTTTAGATTCGTTTTTGTGTTGACGCTCATAAGTAATCCCCCAATTTCGTATTCTTCTTTTATTTTCATGTATTTTGTGCGCCTACATATAAACAAACAAACAAACAAACAATCTATATATCAATCAATCAATCAATCAATGAATATCCATCGAATTATGATTTATGACTCATGTGTAACATCCCCCCACCGCCCCACCACTGCCGTCGCTCGTAATCGTATCGTAAATCCAACCAACGTTTAATTTTCCTTGAAACAAAATACACGAAACATTTACACACCCACAATATATAACCAAAAACAATAAAAACAACAACAGTTACCACCAAGGAGACCTGAGGTATGTCCGTGCAGCGCTTTTCACTTGAGGAAACTGCGGTCTAGCCCAGTCAAGAGCCAATCAAAGCCAAGCCAAGCCGCCTGTTGCATTTGTTCTTCTGTTTTTCTGTTGTTTTTTTTTTTGCGTTTAACTGCTTGCATTTTCCTATTTATAGTGTACATTTCCATTGAGGTGTCAAGTGTGTTGAAGAACTGGCAGAGATCGAGTAGCAGTAGGATGATTCAAGCGATCTATAGGCCAACTAATGGTATACAATTCTTCATAGAACTCAAGACTCGAGAATACTCGAATTTCGAATGCTTTTAATGCACCAACAGTTGCCCTGGAAGGGGCAAATAATTTCGTTTACTGTCAATGGATCGCTAGGAATGTTCCGCTCTCCCCAAAGGTTCTGCAACGCTCTGGCACTGGCACTGGCATAATGAATAATGATTGTTTTCCATTTATCTGTAAAAGCCCCAGCCCCTAAACCCAAAACCCAACTCCGAACCCAACACAAATCCCAAATCACACTCAAAATACATGTACAACTTGTATGGAGGTAACCCCCACCCGCAACTCCCCCCAAAAACACTTTTGCACGTGCCACTAATACCACTTTTCAAAAAAAAAGAAAAATCGTATCAAATTGAAGCGATACAAATAAGACATAACTAATCCCAAAAGTAGCAGAGAATGGAGTTGACTTCAAACTAACTTTGGATAATAGAATTTCCTCTAAAAAGAGAGAGATATGTTCCCACTAACGAAGCCTTCTAATCGAATAATGTGCCACTAATACTGTGCCAATGATCCAAAGATTAACGAAAGATTAACGATAATCCTAGCTGATAACTGATTCGCCTGCATCTGAAGCTATAATCTCTAATCGAAGCTCTGTTCCTGGACTCTCTAAAACTCTGTAATGCTCTGCTCTCTCTCTCTCTCTCTCTCCGTATACATTTCTAACCCATAAACTTGTCTGTTCTGTTCTGTTCTGTAATGCAATTCTCTTTCTGCAAACGAAAGCTTCCTTGGCTTTCCATATCTATAAGAAGGAACTCTGTGTTGAAGGAAAACCAATCTAATTCTCAATTATATTTCGTTCCCCCCCCCCCCTCCCATTGCCCCTACGATAAACAAACAAACAAAAAACTGTGGTATAATGTGCAATCTACACACACGAACACACACAACACTACACTACACACAAATACACGAAAATCCTCCAAAAAATGTCCAACAAACGGAAAACCGAAAACCGAAAACCAACCGAAAATGTACTATATAAAAAAAACACAACAAAAAAAAAACTGTAGGATCATTTGGATGTGTTAGCAGCACAATTAAATGAATTGGGCGTGGTCTCCTCCCAACAGCCGCAGCCACAGACAGCAGCAGCCGCAGCATCAGCATCAGCCGGAGGTGCAGGAGGGGCACAGCAGCAGCAGGCGGCCCAGCCGGAGGCGCCACCCCGCAACAATCGGGGGTCCGGATCCGCCTCGGGTGCAGGCGGTGGAGGATCATCCGCCTCGAAGCCGGCCGCCGTACTGCCACCGCAGTCCAACAATCATCTGGGACAGCCCGTGAATCCGCTGGATCCGTTGGACAGCAGCGATTCGGACAGCGAGCCGGATGAGCCGAACGATCGGGCCAGGAACGATGGCACTCTGTTGGCCAGTGATCCGCCCAAGCCGCTGTAAGTACCCCCCCCCACACACACACACACACACACACAAAGAAGGGGGCGTGAAAAATTAGAAGAAGACAAAAGGAAAGGCATTTAAGATGCTATTCAAAGTAGATCACGTATCAATCATCTCTCTCTATCTGTCTATCTCTCTCTCGCCGGATACTAACCCAAACTCTTCACAACATTCTTGTCTCTCACTTGTTTAAACAATCCATTTTACACCCAACACCCTACACCTTACACCCTACACCCTTGAACCGATCCCACTTCCCATCTAAAATCCACCTAAATTACACTCCCACTACCAACCCATTGGAATCCTACATCAATCCACCAAAAACTCACACGAAACCATCCTTAAAACAAAACCAACCCCAACCCATTCCCATTCCGATTTCCCATTCCGATTTCCCATTCATTTCCATTCATCAACAAAACGATTTGCCGCCCCTTTTTTGTTGTTTCTGTTTTTCGTTTGGTTTTTGCGTTTTGTTCAGACCCGAATTCTCATATAGGCCTGGTCTGGGACCCGTCTCCGAGGACGGCAATACGACAACGCCCCTTGGCAGCCATGGCAGCGGAGGGCCGCCCAACAGGCCACTGCCCCCCACGCCCGACGACGATGATCAGGCAGGAGATCGTACGCTGATCATGAAGCGCGTAAGTACTTGTAGAACTAGTACACAAATTCCGAGAACAACCGATCTATACTTTCTTTATTTTTCTACATATTGTATACGATATGTCATACGATGTATCGTACTATATATGAGTACGATTCTTTCGTTTTAGTTTAGTTTTTAGTCGTTTTTTTCGTATTGATTTTAAATGATGAAAATGAGATGAAAATGTATATCGGGGGTGAGCAATCAGAAGATCGGAAGATCAGAAGATCAGAAGATATAGGCCAGGCCCCGCAACACCCGCAACCCACGCCCCCCGCCCCTCGCCGAATCGTGAATGCGATTGTACAAATTGTAAACTATAGCTTTTGTAGGGTTAAAGGAACCAAAAACAATCTAATCAATCAATCAATCAATTAAGAGTAATATAAATCTAATTTTTTTCGACTTTTTTCGGTTGCGGTTTCTCCTCTTCTTAGACAAAACTTTTTTGAAACAGTTTGATTATTTTTTTTTTTTTTTAATTTTTCATTTAAGAATTTAGCTTAAAATATATACTATACCATATTTATACATTTCTTTTACTTACTAAATTTTGATCAGAAATAATATTTAATTTTATTATTAATTTCCTATAAACAATATACATACATAGTTTCTATTTATATATTTTTGAGTAATTTTTATATGGCGTAAAAAAAACAAACAGTGTGAAATCTTTTTCGTGAATTATTCTTTTGTTTGTACAAATTGATTATTATCCTATTCCGTGTTTATTTATCGATTGAGCAAAATGTGTGATGTTTGCATCTATGAAATACACATACATATATCTGTATCTGTATCTATAACTATATATAAATATATATATATATGCACTGGTGCGTATAGAATGTCTTACACCGATCGAAACAAATCGAATGTTGTATATATAGAAAAAGTATTGCACCCTAACGACAAAGAAAATCGAATTCTCACACAGATACAACACACTCACACATACACTCGCATAAACATATGTATCTATATAGCTACATCCATGTCTATGGAATGGAGGGAAAAAGATCCTCTTTCGCGAAGGAGAATTCATGAAAAATGTTACATGCTGTTGTGGTGGGGCATAGAATCCCCCCTCTCCCCCTGCCCTCCTGCCTTTAGATCCAATATTTAATCGCCTCTAAGTATGCAACAGAAACAACAACAAAAACCACAACAACCAACCAAAAAAAAAACCAAAACTTAACCCACAAATTCTTCTCTTGCGCTGCTACTTACAACAACAACAACACCAACCAACAACCAACAACAACCAAAACAACAACAACAACTACTACTACTCCTACCCGAAACAACCTCCCTTCGATCCCCGATCCATGCAACACACACACCACACACACACACACAACAGAAACTCGAACAGAATATAAATCGCCTGCAGAAGTCGGCATCCGCTGCCGCTGTGCCACGAAAGGAGGAGGCAAAGCTGCTGAGGGACTGGGACTTTGATCGCTTCTTTCCGAAGACTGGAGCCAGCAATGGAGCAGCAGCAGCAGCAGCAGCACGTGGCAGTGGCAGAGCCACCGGCGGAAGTGGCAGTGGCAGTGGCAGTGGAAGCAGTGGCAGCCCCACAACGACGGCCAGCCTCAGTCGCAGCTCGCAGCAGAGCACGCTCAAGGTGGAGACCAAGCTGCAGAGGGCCAGTGTGGCGGAGGCCATCACCAGGCCAGTGCCCAGGGGCTATCAGCCGCTGAAGGGCGCGGGCGCAGGTGCCACAAGTATTGCCAAAGAAAGGGGAGCTGCCGCAAGCAGCAGCACCGCCAGCAGCACTTCGAAGTCGCAGCACAAGCGCCAGGAGTCGGACTCCAAGCTGCCGATGAATTTCGTGCGCGGCTTTCGGCGTGAGAACTCGGACTTCTTTCCGCTAACCAAACGCCACTCCGCAGTGCTGAGTGGCACCACCAGCAGCAACAACAGCAGCAGCAGCAACAGCGGCCACAGCGGCGGCACAGCCTCCACGCAGCAGCTGCAGTCGCCGCAAATGGTTCAAGCCAACCAGAGAGCCAGTGCCATGTACCAAAGGAACAGCATTTACAACACCAACACCAGTAACAGTGCCACAGCCGCAGCCGCAGCCAGTGGCAGTGTCAGCAGCAGCAGCAGCAAGAGCAAGACCACCTCTCCAGCAGCAGCAGCAGCAGCAGCAGCTGGAGGAGCAGCAGGAGCTGTGGGTGCCAAGTCGTCGGGAGCAGGAACTCCTGCCACTAAATCCAGCTGGGCGAATCTTGATTTCTTGCGTCCGCGTCGCGAAAAGACTGAATCCGTCATTGTGTTGCAGAATGCTGCATCTCGAGCCCACCAGCAGCAGCAGGCGCAGGCGCAGCAGCAACAGCAACAGCAGCAGGTGCAACAGCAACAACAACAGCAACAGCAGCAGCAGGTAAACGTTCTCAGCTCGCACAAAAAAAAAACAATCAAACAAACAAGAACTCCAACAATCAACCTTCAGAAGAGGCAAACAAACATTTATTTAAAAAAGCTGCTACACCACAAAAAAAAAAACAAAAAAAAAAACCAAAAGCATATATCGTTCTTCCATTCCAATTGTGTTTTGTCTTGGCGCCAGAAATGTAAACGTAAACCAAACCCAAACTACTTAAAAACAAACGAAAAAGAAGCAACAAAAATGTTTAAAATTTACCATCGCTCGCTTTCTCCCATACTCACCAAAACACCAAAAACACTCGACACACCACACCACACCACAGCACACCACCAGGCACATGGCACGTGGCGACTCCGCTGGCGCTCGCTCGTACTATATTGTTAATAACATTTGCACTAACAGCCTCCCTCGTAAATAACACCACCCGAACACACACGCACACACACACACACACAGAAAAACGCATCTGTTGATAATGAAAACCGATGGAGAATTCTGTGGGAAACTATCGTGCAAGAACCAGAAACAGACTATACCCTTGCAGATTCATTTTTCATATTTTCTACTGCTCTTTGAGAGTTTCCTTTGAATTGTATTCAGAGACTTATAATTGCTTCCGCTGCCGATGATGCACTATTTTTTTGCTGTGATCTCTGGCCCTTAGGGATGCTCCATGATATCGTAGCCAGATAGAAATTCCTGCTGATTCCGACTCACTTTCTTGGATAGCAAAAGACAATGGCTTCAGCTTAGCCTCTCATATTCTTCGTCCGATTTCGTTGGTCCTTACTGGAGCATGAAGAAATTACTTAAAGGTAGCGTCGTCCGCTGTGGTGAGGACCATCCGCGCTCTCGTGGCTCTCAGAGAGACAAGCGCCAGAAAGAGATGGCAAGCGTCTGACGTTCTGCACGTTTGCATGACAAACTGACAAACAGACAAACAGTGGATGGTCCTCGAAAGAGAGCAGATGTGGTGTTGACACACCACCTGATGATTAAATTCACTTTCGTAAAGCCCTCTGCAAGGGGTATATGTACTATAATTCGTATATTCGTATTGTGTGTTCCACATATTGTTTCATATATACTTAATCGTATCTTTTCATTGCCTGAGCATGTTTTGGTTTTCATTTAATTTGAATTATTTTGGTCATTGAATTTATTGATTGCATTTTTCATTTGTATGATCATTGTAAGATTGTAAGCTACATCCCCAAGAACCGTAATTAAGTCGCTAATCTCTAATACTAAGCGTATCGTGGGCTTGGGCTAACTGGGCTAACTGGGCTAACACTTAACCAATGCAAGTCGATTGCTTTCTAACTGGTTGGCAGACAGTCTCTAAATAATCTCTTAACAAAAATGTACATAACCTTAATCGCAAACACACAAACAAGAAGCAAAAGTATCGAATGCTAATGAGATATGTGATCCATTCAATAGAATACTCCTAGGCGTAGACGTAGACTCGTAGAGCAGGTTGAAGCTTTTTTCTATACTCAAATCAACTTCAAGTCTTTGATAAATTTAGTAAATAACCGGAAAGTCCTCAGATTATGTAGTTCTAGTTCGAGGGTGGGACTTGCAGGGTTCTATATTCGATGGGGTTTATTTATGTGCAATTTTGATATTTTCCAGGGTGGCTATAGACTTTAGATAGCTAAGATTATAGAACACAGCAACCCCTAACAGAAACGGGAAGAGTATCAGTAATTCTTTGTTGTGTTCTATAACCTTTGATATATATAGTAGTAGGTTAGGTAGTATCTCTGTCACTGCTCTCACAGATTTAACTAATTGTGTAAATTATCCTGCTGTGCTGTTGTGCTCTCTGTATCATCAATTCTATTCTATTGCCTAATGCTCCAAAATTGTTTTAAAGCTTTTCTGTGCAAAGACGAAACTTGGGAAACAAATTGAACAAGTTTGCTGGTTTGTTTGCCGATTTGATAAACGAACGATAAACGAATGAAAAGCCAATTAAGTTATGAAAATCAAAATATATTTATAATGTTACAGCCCCGTCCGGGGGAGCTCCTGGAATTGTTTTCCTGCAACTTGAGCAACGTTTGCCTGCTGCGTTGAGTTGTGTTGCTGCCCCCACTCTCCCCCTTCACCCCCCCCCATTCGCTCCACGTATGATAGTTTAAGTGCTTTACATGTCTAGCTTTAAAACAATTTTGAAACAACCAAACGAGAAAGAGCGAGAGAGAGAGAGAGAGAGAGATATATATATGTTTTAGATTGTAAGCTCTACTACTACTATATATATATATATATATACACGCACACACACCAGCCCCACCCCCTCCCGCACACACACACACACACTCTCTCTCCGTTCGACTACTATATGTATATCTTATTATCTGTATCTCTATATCCATTGAGGCTTTCGTAGAAGAAGGGGATCGATCCACATATATATACATATATATATATATATATATACCCACATATCCATTAGGACATTAGACCATTATTCCGTGTCTCTTCTCTCATTGGCATTCATTTATTTTGTGCTGCTACGTTCTACGTTTTTTTCTTTCTTGATTCATTTGTTGTTTCTTCTTATATCTGTTCGTTCCTCCTCCCAACTGTATCTATCTATCTATCTATCTATCTATCAAGACATTCTCTATAATCCCCCCACCATTCCCACTACTTAATTTCATTCTCCCAAAGCCCCCGCCCCCTCCAAAGTGCATTGCTTCTCTTCACTTTAATAAACTGTGTTTTTGTTCCGATCTTTCTGTCCCATCAGAATCGCGGAGTTGGCGGAGGAGGAGGCAGCGGCGGCGGCGGAAGCAGCGGAGTGGGTGCCGATGGCAGCGTTTTGGGTACACCTGGAACCCGGACCAGCAGCGTACTGCCGGATCTGCTTAGCCAGGCATCGCCAGCCACACCGCCACGCCATGATAAATCATCCAGTGAGGAGGTGAGTAATACCAACCAGGGCCACAAACACAAACATAACCATAACCAAAACCATAACCATATCCATATCCATATATATGTATGGGCTATACGAATATCATACCTTTTGTGTGTTCTACCACCTCGTTGTACTCTTTTGTTTTAATCGATTATTTCATTGTGTTCGTAACCTTTGTGAGTCCTTGCCTTATCTATTAATTGTCCCAATATCGCTGTCTGTTCGTCCAAGTCGAGTCATTCGCATTGTCTCTGTCACCAAGATGTCCACAGATGGCAACCGTTTTAAAGTACAAATAACTATCGATTAGATAAGGAACTATATGGGTCGGTCATTCAATTAAAGCGAAAGTCGAGGCATTACATGGGGGAATACTAACACGGGAATACAGATGGGAATCGTTACAAAATTGCGAATATAAAGAGGGTTCTCCAAAGGGAATTACCTACTAACAGCCACCTCAAAAGCAGCGATATTCGAGTATATTATTTAGTTTTTTTTTTAGTATCCCCTAGAACCCCCGCCCCCCATTAATTGTCATCATTTTGTGATCCCCAAACGTAACTCTAACCCACCCCACACCCAGAAAAGACATATGTATGTGACTAATACCCAAAATCAAAGGAACAGAACAATATCTAGAGAACATTCCTGACATGTAGTACCATTCGAGTAGATTCCTTTGACGTGGGAGCAAAGTTTCATTATGAAGAGAGTGATTAAAACAGTGAATTGGTCGACAATTTTAGAAAAAAAAAAAAACAAAGTATATTTGCATGAAGCATGACTTTAAAAATTAGTCAAATCAAAATTAAACCCACAAAAAAATATACCAAATTTCTTTAACCCCCAAAATTTAAAAAGAAAAAAAAAAAAAAAAAAAAAAACACACAACGTTTAAACAAATTTCTTCTTCTTAATTGTGCTTTGTCTTTCCGCAACGTTTGAGCTGATGGCCACTACGATATATTCTAACCAATTACAAATCAATTACCAATCAAATACCAAACAAACAAAACATTACAATAGTAAGTATATGAAATAAACAAAACAAAAAACCCCTAAACCAATACCAATACCAAAAACCAAAACCAAAACCGAAACCAATATCAATATACCAACCAAAAAGCATTAGCTATAGCTCCCAACAAAATACTCTTCTTTTGTATAATTTTACTCTCTTTACTCCCAACATTTCGCCACCAAACAAACCAAGAAAATACCCTTTAATTTGTGTATTTCTCAAACGACAATTCATTTTCACAATGTGCCACAACCACACCCACAGCCCCCTCCGCCGCTGCTGCTGTATGTGTATCTTATAAGTTCTTTCAAATGGCAAAAGGGAAAACCCCCCACCCCATCCATACAATTATCTGCACTACAGTTTCTCTCTCTCTCTCTCTCTCTCTGTAAATACAATACACCATGCCATCTCCCATCTCTTTTTGATATCAATTTCACACATGTTGCTATTATTTTGTGCCAGTGGCCCACTGTACCCAGACCCACTGTCACTAACAGCAGATCTGCTGCCTACACACATATCCCATCCATCCATCCCATCCATCCCATCCCCCAATATCTACAGGGGAAAATGTATCCGTATCCGTATCCGAAAAGATTTCAAACGCACACACACACACGCAAAACATACTATAATTATGTTCAATATTTACATATATACCATTGGCCTCTGGGGAAAGACTAAACACATATCAATTTTACATATTATCTAACACGGTTCTCCACGTTTCCCCACAAACTGTTAACACACGAATGAGTTCTCTTTTTGGCTATAGTTTCAATTATTCGTTAGTTTAAGCATCCCCTAACCCACACGAACACACACACACCCCCCACCCACAACCACAACCACAGCCACACCTTGTAATGCACTCTACACACACGCACAGAGAAACACCTCCCGCCCCCTGTCCCCCCTGTAAATCCAAAAGCATGTTGTAATTTATTTAATAAACTTTATTCTTTTTTTTACATCTCCAGACTAATTGTAATTTTTTCTTTGCACTTTTTCTATTTTTCTTTTTCTCTATATAATTACCAATAAAACAAAACCAAACAAAACCAAACAAAAACAAAAACAAACCAAAACAAATCAATCAATATAAACGAATAATCGTTAATCGAATCGAATCGAATCGAAAATCGTATATCGTATATCGTATTTCGCATATCGATATGTCATGCAGTATCAAGCGGCCATCAGTTCATCCGTGCATTCCACGCCATCGAAATCGTTTATCGCTAGCAGCGGCAACGGAGCCGTCGGCGGCCACGGCCTTGGGGGTGGTAGCGTCGTCGGTGGCGTGATTATTAGCAGCAGCAATAATTCGCCACAGTCGACGATATCGCTGGCCTCGTCCTCGTCGAATTCGCGACAGAACTCGCCAAAGAATTCGATCAGTAAGACGCGTTCCTCCAGCAGTATTACTAATTTATTGCACAAATCTGCTTCTTCCTCTTCTGCGAACATCCATCTGAACCATCTGACGCCCTGCTCGTCGACCTCATCGAATGCGAATCCGAATGCTAATCCGAATGCGAATGCGAATGCCCCGCTATCGGCCTCGTCGATCGCCCACTTGCCACCGCACGCGTACGCGCTGCAACAGAAACAACGCAGTTTCCTTACCTTCGGTTTCGGGGCCGGCGGCTCCGGCCCGTCGCGTCGTGAGTCGCACGTGAATGTCAATGTGACGCCCACCTCCCACGAGGCGGCCAACGATACGCCCGAGATCCGTAAGTATAAGAAGCGCTTCAACTCGGAGATACTCTGTGCAGCGCTATGGGGCGTCAATTTGCTGATTGGCACCGAGAATGGCCTGATGCTGCTCGATCGTTCCGGCCAGGGGAAGGTAAGAAGTGCATTTGGAGTCATTTAGAGCATTCGATTAACATTTGATGGTGCGATGATGATGTGCTGCGCAGGTCTATCAACTCATCTCAAGACGCCGCTTCCAGCAAATGGAAGTGCTAGAGGGTCAAAACATATTGGTTACCATATCCGGCAAGAAGAATCGCGTGCGTGTCTACTACTTGTCCTGGCTTAAGTCGAAAATCTTGCGCACCGATGGACTCTCCGATGTGAGTGGAATCGAATATATATGTATCTCCGCTTGAATATCTACTTTAATGTGTGTAATGTGTTTTCCATCGAATAGCAAGTGGAGCGTCGCAATGGTTGGATTAATGTGGGTGATCTACAAGGTGCTGTACATTTTAAGATTGTCAAATACGAGAGGATTAAGTTCCTAGTGATTGCATTAAAAGACTCCATTGAAATATATGCTTGGGCTCCCAAACCATATCACAAATTTATGGCATTTAAGGTGGGTCTTTTGTCACCCTTTGCTTGGCGGCCTTTCAATACAATTTGTTCGATGATTATTCGTAGAATTTCGGTGAATTGGAACATCGCCCGCTTTTGGTCGATCTCACAATCGAAGATCAGTCGAGACTGAAGGTGATTTATGGCTCGGCCGAGGGTTTCCATGCGGTTGACTTGGATTCAGCTGAAGTATACGACATATATCTTCCCAAACACGTAAGTTCTGACCCCACATGCTCTCTGCCCGTGAATTAACCGATTACTCTCAGACTCAGGGTGCAATCATTCCGCATTGTATTGTGGCGCTTCCGAACTCCAATGGGATGCAACTGCTGCTGTGCTACGACAATGAAGGTGTCTATGTGAACACTGTGGGTCGTGTTTCCAAGAACATTGTCCTCCAGGCAAGTACTACCCGCACATTGACTCCAGCTAACATTCTAACAACTTCCCTTCCCTTCTTCTGTTTGCCTTTGCAGTGGGGAGAGATGCCCACCTCAGTGGCATACATTGGCACTGGGCAGATCATGGGCTGGGGCAACAAAGCAATAGAGGTGAGTGTCCATTGAGTACTGTCAGCTTTCGAATGGTTTAAAATTGCAAATACATTGAATTGCAGATACGTTCCGTTGAGAGCGGCCATTTGGATGGTGTGTTTATGCACAAGAAGGCGCAGCGCTTGAAATTCCTTTGCGAGCGCAACGACAAAGTATTCTTCAGCAGTGCCAAAGGTGCTTCATCGTGTCAAATCTACTTTATGACGCTCAACAAGCCAGGCATGGCCAATTGGTAAAGCACTCTGCTCTGCTCTGATGATGATCTTGGCAGCCATCGATCGACCCCCCAAACCCCCCAACCGCAACCGCAACCGCAACCCAAAACAAGCGATCGATTTGCTCAACCAGCAATGCATAAAACATTTTCTTCTTATTTTACAACAAAACCAACAAAATATCTAAAGAGAAAATACACAGCCACAACCACACACACACACACACACACACACACACATAACGAAGATAATTAGTGCATAAAAGTTAAGTGAGATGAGACGATGAAGATGACGATGATAATCCTATACAGACGAGAGAGAGACACAATTCGAAAACCAACATTCACCACAACACACCACAAAAACAATCATGAACTTGTGCTTATGAAAATTCACCACGACAACGTTTCAATTAGTAAATGTGCTAAGAAAACTCGATCCACTCGGAGGACGCGGAGTGCGAAGCGAGTCTCTATATATATATATTAAAATAATCTATTTAATATTTAGAAACGAAAATGTCAAGCTCACTCGCAGAGGTTTTTTTCGTTAGAACAGAACAGAACAGAACGGAACGGAACACAGAAGTCAACGATCTATATCCTTTCGATGATGTATGTATATTGACGTTACATAGCTGAACCCTGAACCCTGAACCCCACAGATTGGGGTGTGATGTGCTATCCTCTAGCCAGATGGATCCACACACAATCACAATCCACGCAACACATACACACACACACACACACGCGCGATTCAAATCCATTTCAAATGTCGTTTCGAGTATGATTTCGCTTTCAAGTTAAACTTAAGTTGAAAAAAAAAACAAAACAAAAACAGGCAACGCAGCAACCGAAAATACACATATGTATATGTATATCGAATTTTTGCAATGGAAAACCAACGTATATATATATACAGTATATATATAGTATACATACATATATAAATGAATAAATATATGCAATTAGTTTTTGTTCTTGGTATTATCAAATAGAATTTATTTGTGCGTTTCTGATGATGATGACGATTACATATGTTAGTGTGGAAAGCAGAGGGAAATTTATACATGAATTGAATTGTCTGTATGCTCATTTTTATGGAGAACAAAACAAAACAAAACGAAACAAAGCAAAGCAAAATAAAACGCCATTGTAAAAACTAAGTGATAAAAACAAAGTAAAAAAATTAAATAATATTAGAGCGAAAGAGCGAGAGCAAGCAGAAAGAATAGAATGTTTTAAGCAGAAGCCGGAACAATTATAACTGATTTAATGTAAAATAAAGCCGAAAGCAACACAAACACAAAAACAAAAACAAAAAAAACAATGCTTACAACATTTGATGCATAATTAATGGAAATGAAAGAGATGACGGATGCACCATGACGTTTATAAGGAGAGCACTACCTTATAGCAAACGAATTGGAGGGAATTACAAACGAGAAACTAGTTAAGCTGCATTTTTTTACTGAACTTTTATACAGAGCAATGAAAATGAGAAAAACAAAAAAAAGGAGCAAATTTGAGACGAACCGAACCGAATCGAATCGAGTCGAGTAGAAGAAGAGAAGCCTAAATTAAACCAAAATTCTATAAATCGTAGCATGTTAACAATGATAAAAGAAAACCCATTAACAAACAATCTCCGCTTGTTCTACAGTGTGTGCATTTCCTTTGTGTTTTTAACAAGCTTCAATATGAAAAATGGCCACGATGCAATATGTATATCTCTATATCAAATATGTATAGAACTCTTCTGAATTTCCCACACAATAATTGGATTATATTATATTTTCAAATATGTCAAATTAGATGGAGTCGTCCAGTTTTTGTGTTGTTTTCTTAAATTCCTTCCAACCTCCCTCCCTCCCTCCCTCCCTAGATTCCTCCGCCACATCCACCACACCGCAGAGGAATCGGAACGTAGGACACCCCGTCTCATTATGAAATATTATATTTAAAATATATTTTTTTTTTGTTGTATTTGTATTCCCCTATTACCCCGTATTTAATAATGTTCATCAAAACGAAATGGAAAACAAAGCTGCACTAAAATGCAAAACTAAAAAACAACAGAAAAGCAAATGAAATGAATAAAAGAATTAGTAATAAATGCTTACTTTATTTCTAAAATAAAACAAGTAAAATGATACAGAAATGAATGTAAATCTAATTATTATATATATATAATCTCAAAATTAAAACGAAAAAAAAACTATATCAAAACGTGGTTTTATTTATTTATTTATGCAAGAAAATCAAAATTAGTGGTTAGTCAATAAGGTGAAAATCTAAAAAGTCAGTGGGGAAACATTTTAATGTTAATTAACGTCTCGCTTTTTTTATGAAAAAGAAAGAAGTTACAAAAAATATAAATTAAAAAAATGTCCAAAATTACTGATGGCTATATGGCGAACAGCCAATAGCTTTGCAGTCAGATAACATTGGTTCTGGCACTATTATTACCAAACTTGGGCTGAGCAAGCCTTCTTCAAACAATTTTATAAGGAATTTCGAAAAACGTAGTTCGCTAAAACGCCTCAGAAAGTAAGAGGAAGACCAACCCAAGGAACCATCAAAGTAGGATCGCTATTAGACACTTGAGCATTGAAAATTAGTTCAAAATGGCATAAGATATTGGAAGGGATTTTATTCAGTCGGTCAGGAGACAGGACTAAACGTGGACTGGCCGGGAAATGATTCTGGCCTTAATCCGATCCAGAATTAATTGAAAAAAATAATTAAAAAAGTGTGTCATAATGATAAAAGCATCGAAACAATCTGCAATCAACTATATACCAAACCTTCGCGTAGAAAAATAGTTCTATAACAAAAGAAAAAAAAAACGAAATTTAGTGTGTTTTGTTAGCCTTATAAATTGCTCACTTAGATTAATGAGCTTTTTCTTGAGAAAAAAAACAACATTTTCCACATTTTACGTGCTGTTGCTACTAAATACTACTGATTTAAGTAGCGTTCTTTAACACTACTATTTAAATACTTGGTGCGCGCCAAACTGTTGAATGCCTGCGCTAACAGCACCTCTTGCGTCTTTAACAGCGTGCTGTTAACGCGCGGAAAACCGACGAAGTTGGCTGCGCTAGCTGTCACTTTGACAATTTGGGCTTGTCTTCCACTCTTTCTTTTCTTTTCTACCCGAGATTCGGTACGTAGCGTACTGTTGAAATTTTAATCGTGCTATTTTTCGCAAATATCGCAACATCCTAACATGATAATAAACAAAAGTGCAACGGGAAGCCTGGCACCGGCCATGGCATATAATATTTAATAGAATGTTGCGATGGACGAGCGTTAAATTGCGACGGATGTTTTGGTGTCCATGACGGCACAGAGTGTTGTGATGAGTGTATATTCATTTTTTTTTTGTTTTTTCGGTTACAGCAATGGGTCGCGTTATTCGTGCACAACGTAAGGGAGCTGGTTCCGTCTTCAAGGCGCACGTCAAGAAGCGCAAGGGAGCCGCCAAGCTCCGCTCTCTGGACTTTGCCGAGCGCTCCGGCTACATCCGCGGTGTTGTCAAGGTAAGTGTTCTTCAGATATCAGACATTGGTCATATATATTAATATAAATGTTATTTTGTGGTCGTAGGACATCGTGCACGATCCCGGTCGTGGCGCCCCCTTGGCTGTCGTTCACTTCCGCGACCCCTACCGCTACAAGATCCGCAAGGAGCTGTTCATCGCCCCCGAGGGCATGCACACCGGCCAGTTCGTGTACTGCGGCCGCAAGGCTACCCTGCAGATCGGCAATGTGATGCCCCTGAGCCAGATGCCCGAGGGTACCATCATCTGCAACTTGGAGGAGAAAACTGGTGACCGTGGCCGTCTGGCCCGCACCTCTGGCAACTACGCCACCGTGATTGCCCACAACCCCGACACCAAGAAGACCCGTGTCAAGCTGCCCTCGGGCGCCAAGAAGGTTGTGCCCTCTGCTAACCGCGCCATGGTTGGCATCGTCGCCGGCGGCGGTCGTATCGACAAGCCCATCCTGAAGGCCGGTCGTGCCTACCACAAGTACAAGGTGAAGCGCAACAGCTGGCCTAAGGTGCGTGGTGTTGCCATGAACCCTGTGGAGCATCCCCACGGTGGTGGTAACCATCAACATATTGGTAAGGCTTCCACTGTCAAGCGAGGCACATCTGCCGGTCGCAAGGTCGGTCTCATTGCTGCCCGTCGTACCGGTAGGATTCGTGGTGGCAAGGGCGACAGCAAGGACAAATAAGCTGTTGACCGACGTGGAGCAGGTTCCGTCTAAGATCGGCGTGGCAGTGTTGTTGTGTGTTGCGCTGGTTGAGATAATGCAATTCTATATGGAAAATCTGTATGTTGTCAGCATACACTTGACACGACGGAATAAATTTTATTTGTAAAAAATATGCCATGCGTTTTGTCAAATTTGATTTGGGAAAAATAGTATCTTCTTGGGAGCAGATAAATAAAATGTGCAGCTATGCTTCCCAATTTGTCTATAAACGAAAATATCCCGGGAATTATTAGCTGATTATGATAAAATACAGATTTTCATTGGATTTGGCCCTGGTAAATTAAATGTGCTGCCTCAATCATCTGTATACACATTGATTATTCACCACAATGATAATGTGACGTATACATTTTAATATAAGACTCAGAAAAGTAGTTTCGTTGGTTTTATATCTCCCCAATATCCAACAAAATATCATATAAAAATATATTGCTTATCAAAACATACAAATTCGAGGTGTCGATAGTACTATCAAATGCTTTTGCATCTCTAGCTCAGTGAACGGAAGGGAACAGGGTGACCATTTACGGTATATTTTTGGTATTTTGCAGTACTGTTGAGTATATTTCGACGTCGAAATTGAGTTTATTTATGATGTACCGATAATGGTATACTTAATCAATTTTATCAATCTATTTCATTTTATTTTTAAATGTTGTTAAATTCAAATCGTGTTTCTCTGCATAATTTATTCCACTGGATTGCATTCATATCGTTGTCACTCACTCATTTTCTAACAATTCTACTTTGGCGCGCAGCTCTAGCGATTTTCGTGACCTTTTTTGTTTAAACCCTATTCTATTAAAATAAGCCTTTCTTTTAGAAAGTTATGTGTTCAGTGCGGAGGGTTTTAGCTAGCTATTAATATTAAACCGAATATCAAAATCGAGGAATATGATTTCCGATCATGGACCGATAAAGATTAACCCATTGTAGACCAGTGAGTATTAAAATATACTCCACGTAAATGATGAAACTTTTAGTATTTTACGGCTGTTTAGGTGAAAGATATTGTGGAAATATTGTTTGTTGGCAAAGAGAATGTATAAATCTACAAGAAGAGTTTAGAAACAGTATTATTTCCAGTGGTTCAACTCAAGTTTTTCACCCGTTTAAATGTAGGGGCGTTAAGTGGGTTAAGTTCGAATAAATCGTGAGCCAGTGCCCCTTCAGGGGGATAAAGCAAAAAAGCAAAAATTATTTCCATTATTTTCCACTGTCCGCTGCGCTGCTGAAAATGGATCGCACTTTCTACGAAGGGTGGCTAATTAAGTCGCCACCAACAAAACGTATTTGGCGTGCAGTAAGTTTCCCTTTGGACCGTCTTGTACCAAATCCGTTCGGTTCGGGATATTTAAGCTAGTTAGCAGTTTTCCCCAACTCCCCAACTCAACCAAGTGATCAGTGAAATGTGCATCAAAGTGCAGACCGCAAAGCTTACGGTAAACAGCATCAAAGAAGAGATATATTCCCACAATCTCCAACTGGAGGAAATTGTTTTTGCCAACTCTCTTACTATACTGAGTCACAAAAGCAAACGCACCAAACTAATCGCAGTGGCAGTGGCATTTTTGTACAATTACTCTGTGTCTCTATCTGAATGTGTGTGCCTGTGTGTGTTTGTATATGCCTGTTTGTGCCTGCATTTGTTTGTCATAATATAATTCATTAATAAGCGACAGACTGGCTGATGCCGCTGCCGCCGCGGCCAGGGGAAGCGGAAATTGATTGAAATGCAAACAAGCTAAAACCGCAAAATGTGAATGAATTTTACGAGAGCCTCCGTCTTCCGAAGCGCTTGTACATATATCCATACATATGAGTGTGTGTATGTGTTTTGTTTGTTTGTTTGCTTACGGCGTGGGAACATGTTTTGGCGCTGGTCTAAATTTACGCTTAATTAATTCTTCGTTTAATGTTTACTTTGCTTGGGCTCCGATGTGCGCCGCAGAGGCAGAGGCATAGGCGTTTGCTCGCTCGTGTATTAAATTACCAGCAACTGTTGCGTTTAATCAAATTATATTCTGTTGAATTTATTCAAGTAGAAAGTATGCACAAAGGCTATGTACATACATATGCATGCACATATGTATTTATGGAGTATGTATGTTTTATATGGATAGGATGTACATATACTGACGATAAGCCACATCACATCACGCACCAAACCAAACCAAACAAGCGACGGGGGAGGGAGGGCAGACGAGCCGAGCCACAAAAAACAATGACGCACTTGTCTTTCCAGCTTGTTATTGTTGTTTCTGTTTGCTGGCATTTCTAGGGGGCTGCCGCTGTTATGCCCGTTATGTGTCGTGTATGTGCATGCATGTGTGCGTGTTGGTACATTTGAAACCACTTATAACGGAACCAAGAGTTCCAGGAACCCGCTGGCGTCCCACTACAGCATGCTACGATGGCACGGAAAGGTACGGGAGAGCGGGAGCCAAGTCTGCTCGTAGACCTGACCTTCTATTTAATAGTGTTCGTCCATTGGGGAAACACAATGCATACGGTTTCACTGTACTTATAAGAAAATATTAATGCCTTTCGTATGCCTCAAGGAAATTAGCTCGCGTATAGCCATCTCTCTGGGGTGCCAATTTCTGGCGCTGCCTGCTTGTGTGTGGCATTATGTTTATTGTTTATAATTCAATTAAGCGTGAAATTCGGAAATTGAACAGACTACAGAATAAACACAAACAGACAGATACTATACAACACACACACACACACACACACACACACACACATAGACCAACACTTACACTTACACCCACACCTACAAAACTGAAGCCCGAGCTGGAGTTTAGCGATGACACAAACCCAACAGTCAACAGCCAACCCCACACCCACCTCCGCCCCCACTCCACCATACATCTGTTTAGCAATCATTTTAACGGCACGCTGTGGGAGTGTGTGCATCTCGGGGTATCTGTGTGTGTGTTCTCCGATTACCCAAGAAAATGTCAATGCAAATATGATTCGCGGAAAAGCAGCAGCGGCGCTGCTTACTCACCCTTGATACGAGTAGTGGTCGTCGCTCTGGACAGTCGGCGCCAGAAAAGGCTGCACCCCTGATAGCTGTAGCCGTAGTCGTCCGTCCGTCTGTCCATCTGTCCATCCGTCCATCTCATCCATCATTTGTTTACTAACTTTAACGCTTTGTTTTATTCTCCTATTTCTTATGTTTTTGTAGCGGTGGCGGCGGCGCTGGTTCACGCTGAAGCAGGGCGAGATACCCGAACAGTTCTGCCTTGAATACTACACCGATCACAATTGCCGCAAGCTGAAGGGCGTCATCGATTTGGATCAATGCGAGCAAGTGGACTGCGGACTGCGGCTGGAGAATCGCAAGCAGAAGTTTCAGTACATGTTCGACATCAAGACGCCGAAGCGCACGTACTACCTGGCTGCCGAAACAGAGTCAGACATGCGGGATTGGGTGAACTGCATCTGCCAGGTGTGTCACCTACATGACACCAAGCAGTCGAATGAGCTGCCACTGGGCTCTGTGGGTGCAGGTGAGAGAACCTCACATAACTAAATGAAATCCTAACTAATTTGTATCCAATTTGTTCCCGCAACAGATGAAAACCGCACGCAGAACACGAGCTCCAGCGGTGGCCTGAGCAACTCCACACAAAATACAACCACCACTTCGTTGCACTCCTCGGCGGGAACTATCGCCGCACAGGCTACGGCAACGTCAACGGGAGGAGCTGCCCAAATGCGTCGTCCGGTGGTCATCGATCAGCAGCCACTGCCGCAGAATCCCGGCAACAACAACTCGGACTCGGTCTACGTCAACACGGAGTACAGCAATCGCGAGACAATGCTGTGTGATGGAAATTTCGATCAGCAAGACTTACTCTCGGCCGCCCAACAGCAGCCGCCACCCTCGCCGGCCACGGCCCTCTACTTGAACCACAGTGCTCTGATCCAGGCTCAGGCAGCGGCTGCAGCCGCCGAGCAGCAGCAACAGCAGGCTGCCCGTCTCGCGGTCAATGCGAACGGAGTGGTGCGAAAGCTGCCAGAGCATCTGGTGCTCACCCAACAAACCCTGGCCGAGGCAGCAGCCGAGCAGCAGCATAGCAGCGTGCAGGCATCGCCAGCCCTGAGCACCGCCTCTGGACCGTACATACCCATTAGCGAGTGCTTCTCGGGCAGCCCCAAGTTCCTGCCGGACAACCACCAGTCCGGTGCAGTCGTTCCTGGCCCAGATGGGGCCATACCAAACAATCCCACAACGCCGTTGAACAACTTGGATCCCAAGTTCTACGATACACCGCGTAGTCATAACAATATTGGCCTCAATCTGACCAATGACCAGTCTTACTCCCCCAAGATTACCAACTTGAGTCTGGTAAGTGGATGTGATTAAATATCAAGTCTGATCTATGAATAATCATCATTATATTCTACTCTTTATAGCAACAGCTGGCGGCCAATTCTGCTAGCAAGCAGCGTTCCGACTCTGACTCGGAGAGCGTCTTTACCGATGACGATGAGTGGGCGCATCCCCTGCCACTCCGCGAGAATGTGGGTAAGTAGTCACCTCATCTCCACGCCACCCTGAATTGGTAAATATCCAAGATTATTCATAGATCGCAGCACCAGACCCTCGGATAGTTCCATAGAGAACGAATCATTCGTGCTCACCTACTCGCAGCGCTTCTCCAAAATGCCCGAAGATGGTGCAGCCGTAGCTCCGCCACCCGACAAGCAGTCGAAACTGACGGCCGCATCATCTCTGGCAGATGCAGGCGACCATCGCACATTGGAGAAACTGGCCAAGGTGTTGAAGAACAAGAATAATCTCATACTAGACTTTAAGGAGAATGAAAAGTAGGAAAGAAAAGCGAGAGACCGACAATCAACTACCAATCAAGATTAATCCCAACCAATTTCACTCAATTCCAGAATCACTCGGGATCTGCCGCAGCTTTCGGACACGGAAAACACATCGCCAGCTATTGTGGCCCGCCGGAATGCAAACTCCGGATTTATTGAGGAGAGCTACGACATTCCACGCTCCCATCAGCTGCCCTACTACAATGTCAGCCAGCTGCTGGGCGAGCGACCGGTCACCAGTCCGCACAACAGCAACCCCATTGCTGCATCAACGCCTAATTTGATGGCAGCAGCCGATCTGGCCGCAGTTGCGGTGCCAGTAGCAGTGGCAGCTAATCCCTGCCAGACGCCGGCTACCATAGCAGCCTCCTCACCCACAAGTGCGCGTACGCTGCCCCGCCCACACTGCTACACCAATGCAGCGCCCACCAAAATGGAGGGAAATGTGTTTCGGTACGACTTCATCGAGCAAATGGATTGTCCGCCAGTCAACCGCAAACTGAAACCAAAGGCGGCCGGCACTCCAGCCGTGGAGGATAAGCCACCGGAGGAGTTCCCAGCCAAGCCACCGGTGGGCGTCGAGCATTTGACCAGCAAATTGGGCGCGGCCCAGCTTCAGCCGATTGGGCCGCCCAGCGTAGATCGCAAGTGTAAACCAAATGCGTACAAGGTAAGTCTGAACGGATCTGATCTCTCCCTAAATGTCGGCTCTAAGATTCCTTTGTTCCATTTGTTCAGCTTGGTACTTCGGCCACCATGTCGCCGTCGTCGCGTCGTTCTTCCGGAGCACCACTCTCCATGGTGCTGCCTCACGAAACCGATGTTCACTCGTCGGCGGTGGCTGCCTACTTCCATGAGACGCGCACTCTGCCACGCCAGCAACATCGCCCGCATCCCAACAGTCCTGGCAGCCTCTCAGTGCAGCATCAGCGCACAGCGTCGGCAGTAGCTGCCATGATGACCTCCTCAGGCGCAGCGCCGAAACAGCAGCCGCTGGCGCAGGCAGAGCACAAGCTACAGTACTTTGATCTGGATGTAACCAACAAACCGCCCCTGCTCAATCGATCGAGCATGAGCGTGGGCAATCTCTATTCCCAGGGGGGCAATGCAGGCGGTGGCATTCGTCTGGCAGCGGTGGATGCGGCCTCAGCCCGGGCTCCTGTGCCCAGCAGCGTGGTCTATAATTCCGTGGACTTTGTCAAGACGGAGGCATTCAAGCGGATACGCGAGGAGCGCAACAAGGACAGCAACGAGGGCAAATGATTGGGTCCCCATCTCCCTACATGACAGCGTGCAATATCCAAGGACCACGTTGCGGATCCAAACTCCTGTAGTGCCTACACCAGGGGCCAGCTCCCATTCAAAATGCTGGCCCACAACAGTGCAAATTCAATGTGGCTTTTACATTTGTTATCATTATCATCTCGAAACACACACAGACCCACACACCCCCACAACCCTTAAATAAGCGAAACGATCACGAGTATCTATCTAGTGATAAGCTGGCACCTTGTGCGTTTTATCTCTTTTTGTGTGCTTCCTTGAATCTGTAATCCTTGTAATCTGTTGTTCGTTTCGTAATTCGTAATCGTAACTCAATCGTGCTTCCAACACTTCCACAATATAGATACATATATAGTCGATAAGCGTCTGAATCAAAATGCAAACATGACAAGCGATTTTAGTGCTAATTTTACAATGCAAACATTTTATATACACCAGCAACATATTTATAAATACACGATGCTATAGCAACGCAACAACAACTGTGTTTCGTACAAAAACAAAGTATACCTAGAAATATTACTTGGCAACAGGCAATCGAAAAGCAAACAAAAAGCAAGTAATAAAAGTCCCCGTCAGTCGCAAAATATTTTCGAGTCCGATTTTAAGTTTCACTATTATAGCCATATATTTCGTTAGCCATGTCGCTGGTCTATATCACGCACCACGATGAGAACATCTTCGATTGTGAACAGGAGTTTCTTACCAAAAGAGTCAGCAAGCCTTCCAGAATCTACCATACCAGTAAGAGCTATAGAGAGACGCCCTTTAATCATTGATGCCTTAGAATATACATCTTTCAGAGACTGCAATGAAGGGGGCACGGTTTGCCAAGGCTTTGCGCGACCGCTTGGAAGCGGAGGAAAAGAAGCAGTCGGTTATTTTGCAGGAAGACGGCCTGCGAATTCTCACGGATGCCAAAAAGGCCCACCATCGCACCATGGGCTGTGCCCACACACCCATTGATCCGCCGTGCGCTTATCTTCGCAAAAATCAGGGCATCAAATGGCGGCGTGAGAACAATCACGTCTGTCCTAAGGGAGAGAAGATGCCCCCGTTGCCAAGCGTCGGTGCCAAGACGGAACCGACAATGGTGCCGAATTTCATACGCCGGAATATCCAGTGCGCCAAACGTACAGTGCCCTGTCCACCGCCTCCGCGGTACATTGACACTCCGGTAGGCACACGACACAACCTGCTGAACTCTGGACTGCTGCCACAATTCATATGCCGCAAGGACTTCGGCAAAGTGCCCATTTACCTGAAGAAGACTAAGAAAATGCTGACCGAGATGAACGCAGTCTGTGCCAAGGAGCAGGCACGTCTGATGGAGCTCTGTCGCGGCGTAAAGGGATTCTCGAAAACCCCCACCACCGCTGTTGCTATCAGTGCTGTGCAGGCTCCGCCAGAGGTGCCTGGCATGCGGGTTATGGATCAAGCAGAGCGCAATGAAATTCTCGAGGGTCTGCGTCAGAGCCTGAGCGACATGACCAAGCAGTATCAGTCCATGTCGCTGCTCATCGACAGCGTGGCCAAGGTTCAGCGCAAGGGCAAGCTGGAGACTGATTTACGGCAGGTGGAGCAGGACATTCTGCTGCTCGAAACCAGTCCAATTATTTATGTTTCACTGTATTAACCATAGCTTATAAAAACACGACATTTTGCCAGCGACGTGTGTGTGTGTCGGCACCTGGTAGTGGAGCAGATCCCCGTCCGCTGCCAGAGACGGACACACACACGCGCGCCGCAGTCACTTAATGGAATTACTTAATAAATTTAATGTTTACGCAGTTGCGAGATCCACTGCATAGCTTCCATGACAGTAGGGACACAGCAGACTGGAGCCCGGCTCATACAGCTGCAGTAGCTTCTCCTGATCCACCAAAGCTGCACGACTGCACTGGCTGCAGTAGCGTCGATCCAGGCTAAGAGGGAGCTAAACAACAGATTTCAATTAATAACATACTTCCAATGACTCGTTTGGGGCAATTAAACCCACCTGCAGATAGGACACACAACACCGTTCCTTTGGTTGCTCTTCCTCGGGGATTGCTACCACATCTTTTCCCAGCTGGGCATGCAAATCTTCAAAGTGTATGTTCATCTGTTGAACAAACGCCTCTTGAAGGCATTGCCTGTCGCGCGAGCCTTGAATGTTTGGTAATTGTTTCGTGTCGTTGGTTTCTCGCTCCTTGTGCAAGTCTTCCATCAGCAGTTTCTCCAAGCGTTGCTCCTCCGCAAACATACACTGCGCAGCCTCCTTCTGGAACGGAGTTAGTTCCTTCAGAGAGCACAGGTACTGCAGTCTCAGTCTCATGTGTGTCATGGCCACCATTGCCAGAAGCAGCTGCATTTCCTTCTGCGCTTCTTCCGTCTGCAGTGTCAGCGCGAGAAGATTCGATCGCATGTGGAGAACATTCCACATGATATGGTACTTCAGTTGGAGCTGATTCTGCTGCGATTCCGTGGCCTCCTTGTCAAACTGGAACGTCACCAATCGATTGAAATCGATGAATGTTAGCAATCTCTTACTTCTGTTAAAGATCTCCAGACGCAGTTCGGCCAGCAGATCCGTACACTGACTGATGGGCGCGTTGGGTTCAATGGATTCTGCCAGCTGTGTCAGTATATTTCTGTCGTAGATCGTGCCCACGCGTAATGTAAGTTGATTCCGTAGAGAGGTTGCATAGATGTTACCCGCATATTCCTTGTTGGGATGGAGGAGCACTGTTAGGAGGTTCCTATGTTTGCTGCTGAACAGCCCAATTATCTGGTAGTTACCACAGTCGTCTATAGCTATTGACTCCATGGATGCATTGAGCTTCTTGTCCTCTTGAGAAAGGTGTATTCGGTATAGCCGACTTGTTGTCGTGGCCACAGCGAAGCTAGTGCTGTCCAACACACAGAGCCCGGTGATCTTCATGCCTCCTACATAGATGCGCGTGTCCAGCCACTCGTTGCCTTCTTGCCAGGGCATGCACCAAATCGCAAGATTTGCCGCTTTGCAGATGGATATATAGTAACACTCTCGCTCCGTGCATTTCGTGATTATCGCCTTCTGAAGTCCCATGCGATCTGCTTTCTCCCACACAGGCCGTATCAAAGACAGTCCGGATTCTTCATCATTGTTAAATCTGTAGAGATTGACAACTCCAGACACGTCGCCCACCAGCAGCAGATCCTCGAAAGCAAGCATATAGCAGATGCGGTTCAAAGAGGTGGGCAGTACGCGATGTTGCAGCAACGTTCGGGCATCAGAACTCAAGGTAAGACTCCATAGAGAGCCGTTGGCTGTGCCCAAGACGAGGACATGTCCGGCACTGGGCTTGTCCACAGGACGCCATGTGAACATCGTGATCCAGGCGCGATCTATGAAAGCCTGAAACTGCTTAAAGTTCCGTATTTTCGAAAATTTCTTTTCAGGCAGCAGAGTGTCCCGCAATGTTGCAGACACATTCAGGCCGTCCAGTCGACTCCAGCGAGTCTTTTCCGTGGGTTTGCACAAGAGTGTTACGGCTCCATAGGTGTTCAAGGTGGCCAATAGCATTTGCCCATTGGGCAGGACCTGTGGCGACCATTGGGAGGCCAACAGTCGGGACTCTGGCACATCTACAGAACAAATGGTCACATAAACCGGATCTAGCGATAACTGTTGGGCCTCCAGCACATGACAGTTTTCATAGACGTCCACAAGATTTACCCCTGCGAGCAAAATATCCAATGGGCGCTCATTTACTGGCGAGCCCAGGCAGCTGACGATAAAGGGAAAAGGCACATGCCAGCTGGCCTTGCTGGTCATCTCCAGCGTGATGACATCCGTCTTGGCGCCCACCAGGGTGATGTTGTCCCCATCGGCTGTGTAGGATACGAACTCCCGCAGTGCGTCTTGCTTGATCTCTCCCTTGATTAGTTGACGGAATCGCAGGGTATCCGACGTACCTATAAAAGTTCTCAGGCGTACAGGGCGAGCACAACAAATGCTAATAGAACGCCGAATCACATCACACAATCGTAAAATGCCATGTGTATCACTACGTCGGCACCCATACACTCACCATTTTGGCTAACATCTGTGACGCTCGATTCAGTATCTTTTGTCATTTCGGCTTCGGTTTTCGGTGCGCAAGGAATAGGTAGCTCCATTGAAACAATGTCGGGCAAACGTGGTGTGGATTTCGTCAAGCATGTGGCCGAGTACACTGCCAGCAAGGGAGGCTTCGATCGCGTTCTTAAAATGGTGAGAAATTAATGCAAAAAGCAAAATAATTCAAGCGAATTATTTGAAAACGAAGCACAGTAAATTAAAAACAGCTGGAGCTGCCGATTACATAACATCGGCACATGTATCGATAGTTGACCGCGCATTTAAAATTTTGCAGATTAAAATCACTGGCGGCGGCGACGGACGAGCTATTGGGGAGTTTACTGTGGAAAAGGAGCACCTCAACCGCCAGGGGACCTTGCATGGTGGTTTGACGGCCACCATTGTGGACAACGTTACCACATATGCGCTGATGTCAACAGGATCCCATCCGGGCGTTACAGCCACCCTGAATGTCAGTTACATGTCGGCCGCAAAGCCAGGAGAGGTCGTTGAAATAGATGCTAGAACACTGCGTGCAGGTCGCAAAATGGCGTACTTGGACTGTGTCTTGAAGCGCAAATCGGATGGAAGAATTCTCGCCAGCGGGGGCCAAGTCAAGTACGTTGATTTCAACACGGAAACTTGATTATTATAACTCGAAAGCAAATGCAATGCACAACAATTTTGAATAAAACCATTTTGCAGCGTTCGTACCATCGATTCGATTGGCCTATCGATAGGCCAGCAGTTCGTGAGGCATGAAAAAATCATGTTTCTTTGGCATAATTAATACCTTTAAAGGGGGAATATCTTTGGAAAATGAAGATGAGATGTTCGCCGGAACCTACTATTTTCACATACGTATTTATATTCGAACATGGTTCAGTTGATCCATCCACTCAATGATTAGTTGACGGAATCGCAGGGTAATGCCGGATGCCATCTGTAAACATTATCAGGCGTGAAACACGGCAGGCGTACAGGGCGAGCAAAACAAACGGGAATAAAAATCCGAATTCCATCGCACACCCGTAAAACGGCACCCATACACTCACCATTTTTCATAATTCTTACCGCTACCTGCCGAGCGTTCAGTTACTTTTGTCATTTCGGTTTCGGTTTTCGGCGCGCGAGGAGTAGGTAGCTCCACTGATACAATGGCGGGCAAACGTGGTCTCGATATTATCCTGCATGTAGCCGATTATGCACCAAGTAAGGGAGGCTTCGATCGCGTTCTTAAAATGGTGAGAATTGCAGGGGAAAAGCCAACAGAAGACACTCATGAAAGTGCAAAACCGCAAATATGAAAATTTGCAGATTAAAATCACAGGCGGCGGCGAAGGGCGAGCTTTTGGGGAGTTCACTGTGGAGAAGCAGCACTTGAACCAACAGGGCACCCTGCATAGCGGTCTGACGGGCACAATCGTGGACAACATTACCTCCTACGCGATGATGTCAAAGGGACACCATCCTGGCGTTACAGCCAATCTGAATGTCAGCTACTTGTCGGGCGCAAAGGCAGGAGAGGTCGTTGAAATAGATGCTAGTACATTGCGTGCAGGTCGCAAAATGGCGTACTTGGATATCGTTTTGAAGCGCAAATCGGATGGAGGCATTATCGCCACCGGGAAGCAAGTCAAGTACATTGATTTCGACAAGAAGAAACTTGATTTTTAGAACTCAACAGCCATTCGATGTATACCAAATTTGAATAAAATATTTTTGGCAACGTACCGATGACTCGATTGCATGGGACTTGGCCTATCGATAAGTCAGCAGCTGTTTTTGTCATTACTCAATGCAACATGCAGTTATTTATTTGGGTTGCAGTTCGTGCTTTTGAACGTTGTTGGGGTCACATATGGACGTGCTGGCGTTTATTTCCCGCTTATCGCATGGTATTAGCTGCAGCCGCAAAGCGGAAAACTGTACTCGACTGTAACTCACATAGTTCGAATAACACCAAATCAAAGTAAGTCAACTCTCAGTGCTCAGTGGGTATCATTGTCTATGACTGTACTTGACGATCAAGGGCCTGGACAACACCAAGATAAAGCCCCAATCTAGGGCCCCATCGACACTGCCCCTTGCTATTTGCTTACTTTCTCATCGACACTCAACGCCAAATAATATAAACGCTCTCGGATTGCCATTGGAAGAACATTCCCATTCCCCTTGAAATCACATCAGCCATGGGCACCCGCAAGAAGGGTCTGGACTTTGCCAGACATATATCAGAGATCATTGCCAAAGCGACGGGATTCGAAAACCACATGAGCAAGGTTAGAATTCTCATTGAAAACCGTTTCATAATGTATTTCTCGACTTCTTTGTTTTAGGTGAAGATCATCGGAGGCGGGGATGGCACCTGTCAAGCGGAATTCAAAGTGGACTGTGATCACGTGAACGTATACGACGGTCTGCATGGCGGCTACATTGTCACCCTGGTGGACATGATAACCACATATGCCCTAATGTCCAAGCCTTGTCATCCGGGCGTCTCCGTGGACATCAGTGTGAATTACCTGAACGCGGCCCGCCTGGGCGACGAGGTACTAATCGAGGCCAACATATCCAAGGTTGGCAAGTATTTGGCCTTCATCGACTGCACGCTGCGCCACAAGAAGGACGACTCCGTGATAGCCCAGGGCACGCACATGAAGTACGTCGATATCAAAGACTAAGAAGATTGAATCCTGACCAAATGTTGCGATTGGGATATTAATGTGCTTTATTTTATTACATGTGTAGCAGTACAGTACATTTCATTTGTTAGTTAATTTTCAATTAAATTTGCTCGTTTGCTCTGTGCGCGATGTTTGATTAGAGTGTAGATTTTATATTGTAGATTGTATTTTTTAGATTGTTTTGTGGCTACTACGGATAAACGAGTACGATACGGTTCGGTACGGTACGGTACGTCTGTACGGATATGCATATTCTACGGCAGCTCTCATTTGAGCATCGGGCAGTGCGGGCAGCAGGCCTCGGGCGGTGTCAGTGGGTCGATACCGGGAGGGCAGCTCACCTCGCCACACTTCTCCCGCAGACAGTTGACCTGGCCGTGGAAGCAGTTGCACTTGGTGCACACATCCGGAGACCAGACCTCGTTGTTCAGCCGCGTTGTCCCCTTGTCATCCACGCAGTGGCTGCGCCTGGGCTTCGGGGCGACGGGGGCCGGGGCCGGTGCTGGTGCGAGCTGCACCACCTGAGCCACTGGCTCGACATCCACAGCATTGCAGGAGTCCTCGAGCTTGCGCAGCTTCTTGTGCAGTTTCTTCAGCTCCTTCTGGAAGCTTCCAATCAGCTCCTCCAGACCGCTAACGCGCTCCTCGTTCACATCGTAGAGGGCTTCCAATGGACTGTCGTAGCTCTCGGTGGCTGGGACCTCCTCCTCCTTCTCCTTCTCCTTGGACTGTCGCAGGTCTCTCCTCTGGCGACTGCTCCTCTTGGTGTACGTCTGCGGAATGTACGAGTCGAAGATGGGGGGCATGCTCTTGCAGCTGCCGCAGTCCTGCCACAGATAGAGGTTGATGCCGGGTATATCCTCGCACTTCTTGTAGCCGCCCTGATGCTTGGCCAGGATGAACACGTTCTCGGTGACATGGTCGAAATTGTCACCCACATCGCACAGGACGCGTCCGAAGTTGGCCTGCTTGATCTGGACGAGCTGCTCGGGCAGGAAAACGCCCGGATTCTCGTAGTACAAGCGATCGCCGTCGCGCAGGCGGCGGAACTGCTCCACGAGCAGACACTGGAACAGCGGACCCACCTTGCCGCCTTCCACCTGATCCTCCAGAATGCCGCCCAGCCAAACGTCAACGTTGTCCGGATGGCCGTACAGCTCCTTCATCTTCTGCCGGATTCCCGCATTGCTAATGTCCGAAAGCTCCTCAAAGTCCTCGGCCACGCTGAGATTGCAGAACTTCCGGTAGACATTGTAGCCGGGAATGCCGTGATCACGGCCCCGCTGAATGTTGATGGCGGCCAGGTCCAGGGCCACCGCATGCGTTGCCTGGAACAGCTTCTCCGTGAGCTCCGTGTTGAGGTTCTGGTCGGGGGTCTTCAGCTTCGCGGGCACCGCCAGCATGCCCCTCAGCAGGGGATCCACTCCGCCCTCGTAGGCCAGGCGCCAGGGCGCAAAGAAGGCCTTGTGGAGCGGCAGATGACCCTGCGGAATGGGCTGGAAGGTCTCGTTCAGGCGGTGCAGGATGGGATTGATGATGGTGTGGCCGAAGCGCAGGGCAGCCGTGGCAAACTCATTGGCGATGCTCGGATTCAGCTGCGGATCGTAGCCCTTGTACTCCCCGAGCAGCTGCATGCCACTCTCGCCGATGATCAGGGGCAGCCACTGCTTGAAGGTGATGTGCTGCATCTGGGCGCCGACGATCTTGCGGGCCTCCTGGTAGAGCGTGTCGCCGTCCCAGTGGGGATTGATCTCGCGCAGCTTGGTGGCCAGCCGATTGTGCTCCCGCATCCAGATGGTGTGCATGGCCAGGAGGCCCACCTGCTCGTTCACCCGTATGTCCCCGGACACAAAGCAGCTCATGGTGTTCTCGTCGAGATTGCGGCGACAGTCCATGCCGTCCTGCGGGGCCGCAAACGGCAGCATGTCCTTCTGCTTGGGGAAGTGGACGCCCACGCGGAGCAGACCCTCGTCGGCGGTCAGGTTGCGCAGCTCCTGGGCGAAGGGCGTGCTGTAGCCGTACACCTGCGAGGCGTCGATGTAGGACGTCAGCTGGTTGATCTGCTCGCGGTGCTGGACGCTGTCGAAGAAGAGCGAGGTCATGCCCGAGCCGCAGATGGCGCTGGAGCGCACCACATCGATGCAGCGGCGATTCCGCACGCGCGGATCGTTCGGCGGCACCTCGATGGGGTAGCAGGGCGGGGCCATCTCGCAGCTCTTCTTGCAGTCGATGCCGTCCCAGCTCTCCGAGCTCACCGAGGGTATGGCGTGGTCCAGATCGTGGTCCAGGAACTGGCCCCACTGCATCACCATGTGGGTGATCCGGCTGTCGGGAGTTATCTCCTTGGTGGCCACCACCGAGGTGGACACCAGCCGGGCACTGGGCTTCGGATGGCCGGCATACAGCTGGCCCTTGGTCCAGCCCACGGGCATGCTGAATCCGTTCTCGTAGATGGGCGGCGCCAGGCGGCGGAAGGCCGTGAGCGAGGCACCCCATGTGGGATGCATCAGATTGTTGCACGTGCCGTCGATGCTGCGGTAGCGCGAGTGGTAGCACATGTCCGTGCAGTTGGGCATCTCCCGGTGCTCCATGCAGCCCGACAGCTCCGCCACCAGATGCAGATGCTCCCTGGAGAGCAGGTCCCTGAACTCGTACTCCTCGCTGCTCATGCTCAGGTTGTCGCCCCGCTGCACGTGCTTCCGGATGTTGACCAGCGTCCGCTCGTAGATCTCGGCGGCACGCGCCAGCTGCCTGGCCTCGCCCGTGGGAAAGCGGAACACCCGCAACAGCTCCCCGTAGTTCGGCGGCCCGCCCGTCGCCGTGCGGTTCGAGAAGAGGGTGTCCAGGGTGTTGTTGATGGCCAGATCGATCTCCTTGGCCGCCTCGGCGAAGGCGATGCGCACGTAGCGATCTCCTGGTGCCAGATCCACATTGTTCCTGCAAAGAAAGGATTTTACATACACCAGGAGATACAGCAGGATATATGCCCCCACAATGGACAAATTAATTTGGAACAATGGACCACAATCCTAGGGGCTATCCTAGACTTTCGAGAATCCCGGAGCAGATATTCCACCAGCCACAAAGCGAGGCGAGGCGAGGAAACAATCAAGATATTTTCAAGGAATTTCCACATTTTAATTACCATAATGCCAGCGCCAGCGTCAGCCCCAGCGCCAGCGACGCCTCCTAGGAGTCGTTCAAATGGCCTGCCGCGTTGTCTAATAAAAATGGCAGCCAGTTTATTTCCCTTTCTTCGCCTGGATGTCTGTCCGTCCTTCGGGCAGTCCTCCCCCTCCCACTCCCTGCTTAAAATCTTGCAGCACTTTTTTTGTGCGCCAAAGGAAAATCCGCGCCGCGCTCTCAAACTCTGACTGCAGCAAAGGGTGGGCAGGGTAGGGGAGGGCAGGCAGCATTAACAACAATTCATGCCTCACATTCTCTGTCTGGCAGCAGCGTGGCGTGGCTGTTCAAGGAATGCTCTGAATCCTCGGGAAAACTTTCGCCTGTGTAAACTTTGGCATTGTGCGGGGTGACGATGGCAGCGACGACGACGACGACGACGACGACGGAGGCGACGTTCTAGGTAATAACTTAACGACCATAATACACCCTGTTGCACCACAAGCAGTGCCCTCCCCTCCCCTGCCGTGCCCTGCCCTGCCGTGCCTGCTGTGCCGTGCCAAAAGTCTACCACTATCAGTGGCTCTACTGCGTGGGATAGTTTCGTGGGTAGTGCTTCCAGTGGGTAGCCACAGCTCCTGGGCCACTGCCAGGCCAGGCCAGGCCAGGACTAGGAGCAGGACCAGGACCCGAACCCAAGTACATATTTTTCCTCTGCAATTCTGTGGTTGCTCTTTTGCTTTTCTTTTTGTGTGTGTGTGCCGCGAAGGGTAGGGTATGTGTGGAAATTTTAATCCTATGAAGAGGTCAGCGGAATCTTTCTGGAATCTAGATATCTAGCATCTTTGTGGGGCACACACATATACTTATTCCCGTTTCTAAATATCTCCTGATTAAAGGGAATAATCAGCTTCCAAATGGCGTGAAACTAACCAACAAGAAATTTAATTCATTTAATTAAACTAATATGAAATATGTAGAAAAAATTAAGAAATAAATCAAACAAAAATTTAACAAATAAATAAATAAATATCAATATATCCACAATAAAAAAAAAAAAGGGAGTATGAAAATTAAAAAACTAAATTAAACTTGATTATACATTTTTCGAATTATAAACCAATTTGTAATCTATATTATAAGATTAAAATAATTTTGTGACTAGTGCGCTAAATATAAGCTAATCTTGCCACTAGGTTGAATGAAATCCACATAAATAAATAAATAAATAAATAACAAGCTCTAAGAGCTCCTCTTATTTCTTTTATATTTTGTATCCCCTTCCATATGGAATTCCGAAGCCCTCTCCTGATTCCTCCTTCGATCTCTAACCGATTTCATACGGGAATGTGGCACTTACGCGTATTCCACTCCCAGTCAGGGTATACCTTTAGTCTCCACTTGGAGTCGCCTCATTTTACTGAAGTTTTTGTTGGTTCTGGTCTCCCTGCCGCTCCCGGGCTCCGCCACATGCTGTGCGGCGTATGGCAATGTATTTCCGTGGTTAGCCTTTTTCGCCAGAAGCAGCAGCAGCAGCAGCCCAAGGAGGAGGAGGAGGAGAAGCTGCAGCAGCATGGGACGGTGGCAGTAACAGGATAAGCTTTTGTTTTACGCCAGCATTACCCACAACTTAGGCGGATTTCAGTGTGCTGCCTTTTGGATGTTGTGGCAGGGGTGGGAGGGGGGGTCTTTCAGCGCGGTTTTCGCTCACTTTTTGTTAGAGAGACGCCCTCCCCTTCGCACCACACCGGATCCGTGTCGCTGTCCTTGCCCTGCGCTGCACTGCACTTCCTTTCCGTCTTCCAACATAGTTTTTCACTTTTAGCGTTGCTTTCTCACACTCTCTCCGAGCTGCGGACTACGGACTACGGACTACAGACCACGGACTCCCCCCCCCCGATTACGGACTACGTACTCTTCCCGCCCTGTCTTTTTTTTGTTCTTTCAATTCCTGCTCCTTTGGTGCGGTCTGGCGACTGCGGCTGGCACCGTAATGAGTAAAGTTTCTAATGCCGGCGGCTCCCCTGTAAGCCGATTCGGCTTCCGGGCTCTGCCGCACTAAATGGTGCGTGCACCACATACCACACACCACATACATACGCATTACGTACATGTACATGGAAATCCTTCCCCCGATCCGATCCGATCCTCCTCTGCTCCTTCTGGTTTTCCCTTTTGCTGCATTATGCATTCGGAAAATGCTGCCCTGCCTGTGTAAGCAAAAACTAAGCCGCTGCCAAGCGGTTCGGTTCGGTTCTCTCTTTGTGGGGCATCAATGGTCCAACGTTTACCACTCGGTTAATGGCCAGATGGGTCCTCCCTTCTCCTCCTTCCCTGTGCTTCCTTCAGATTGATTTACGGCTCAAGGCGGGTGCCGGCGCCTGCTGCGGTTGTGGCTGTGGCTGTGGCTATGGGGAGCATTTTCTCAATAAATTCCCTGTCTGTTTTCCATCTTTTCCATCTTCTCTGTGTCTATTTTTTTTTTGTTCTTTGCCATATTTGCGGAACAAACAATTTGGAAAAGTTCTATGCTCGTTCTAGGAGTGCTCCCTCCTAGTATATGTATGTGAACTCGAAAAGAAAAGTTAAAGTTGAAGTGGGAGATGCAGATGCAGATGCACATGGAAGTTGGAAGTTGGAAGCTGGAGAAGATTCCAGGCCCATTTTCATTTCCATTTCCACTTCTAGTTCCACTCCTAGTTCTCTGACTCGTTCCGTGTTCCAGCCGGCAACTTGTCAACTCAATTTCAATTTGGGCAATTTGGATAACTTGTGCGGTTGCCTCTGTGACGGATTCTCAGTCTCATCATTGCATCTATCTCTCTCCATCTCTCTCTCCATCTCTATCTCCATCTCTGTCTATCTGTGTGTACGGCTGGGCATGTGGCACGTAGCTTGTCCGGGGCTTAGCACGTTTTCGGTTTGGCAAACGGCAAACGGGAACGGCAACGACAACGACAACTTTTGTGCTTTCGTTGCCGCCTTTTGATGTCCTTTTTTTCGGTGCATATTTTATATGCAGTTTAGCCAGCGGCACAGTGGGCTCTGATTTGGTGGAAAGTGTGGCCAAGTGCTAGCCAAGTTTTTCCCAGCTAATGCTTTGATAACTTTGCTGCGAAGAGAGAGAGATATCTCTGCCGCAGCGCTGCTGCCAGCTCAACTGGGTAACCAAATGGCCGCATATATTTCTCTCGCTCTCACTGCCTGCTTTTCCCATTAGGCTGTCTCTGTTTTTGCAGCTAGTTCAGCTTCAAAGTCAAAGTCAAATGTCATACGGATATAAGCAACTGAACAGCTGAGTGAACCACTGAACAGCTGAACCATTGAGCAACTGAACAAGTGAGTGAACCACGGAGTGAACCACTGAACAAATGAACCACAGAGTGAACCATTGAACATATGAACCACTGAGTGATCCAGTGAACAACTGGACAAGTGAGTGAACCACTGAGTGAACCACTGGACAAATGAACCACAGAGTGAACCATTGAACATATGAACCACTGAGTGAACCAGCGAACAACTGGACAAGTGAGTGAACCACTGAGTGAACCACTGGACAAATGAACCACAGAGTGAACCATTGAACATATGAACCACTGAGTGAACCAGCGAACAACTGGACAAGTGAGTGAACCACTGAGTGAACCACTGGACAAATGAACCACAGAGTGAACCATTGAACATATGAACCACTGAGTGAACCAGCGAACAACTGGACAAGTGAGTGAACCACTGAGTGAACCACTGGACAAATGAACCACAGAGTGAACCATTGAACATATGAACCACTGAGTGATCCAGCGAACACTGGACAAGTGAGTGAACCACTGAGTGAACCACTGGACAAATGAACCACAGAGTGAACCATTGAACATATGAACCACTGAGTGAACCAGCGAACAACTGGACAAGTGAGTGAACCACTGAGTGAACCACTGGACAAATGAACCACAGAGTGAACCATTGAACATATGAACCACTGAGTGAACCAGCGAACAACTGGACAAGTGAGTGAACCACTGAGTGAACCACTGGACAAATGAACCACAGAGTGAACCATTGAACATATGAACCACTGAGTGAACCAGCGAACAACTGGACAAGTGAGTGAACCACTGAGTGAACCACTGGACAAATGAACCACAGAGTGAACCATTGAACATATGAACCACTGAGTGATCCAGCGAACACTGGACAAGTGAGTGAACCACTGAGTGAACCACTGGACAAATGAACCACAGAGTGAACCATTGAACATATGAACCACTGAGTGAACCAGCGAACAACTGGACAAGTGAGTGAACCACTGAGTGAACCACTGGACAAATGAACCACAGAGTGAACCATTGAACATATGAACCACTGAGTGAACCAGCGAACAACTGGACAAGTGAGTGAACCACTGAGTGAACCACTGGACAAATGAACCACAGAGTGAACCATTGAACATATGAACCACTGAGTGATCCAGCGAACACTGGACAAGTGAGTGAACCACTGAGTGAACCACTGGACAAATGAACCACAGAGTGAACCATTGAACATATGAACCACTGAGTGAACCAGCGAACAACTGGACAAGTGAGTGAACCACTGAGTGAACCACTGGACAAATGAACCACAGAGTGAACCATTGAACATATGAACCACTGAGTGAACCAGCGAACAACTGGACAAGTGAGTGAACCACTGGACAAATGAACCACAGAGTGAACCATTGAACATATGAACCACTGAGTGATCCAGCGAACACTGGACAAGTGAGTGAACCACTGAGTGAACCACTGGACAAATGAACCACAGAGTGAACCATTGAACATATGAACCACTGAGTGAACCAGCGAACAACTGGACAAGTGAGTGAACCACTGAGTGAACCACTGGACAAATGAACCACAGAGTGAACCATTGAACATATGAACCACTGAGTGAACCAGCGAACAACTGGACAAGTGAGTGAACCACTGAGTGAACCACTGGACATATGAACCACTGAGTGAACCAGCGAACAACTGGACAAGTGAGTGAACCACTGAGTGAACCACTGGACAAATGAACCACAGAGTGAACCATTGAACATATGAACCACTGAGTGAACCAGCGAACAACTGGACAAGTGAGTGAACCACTGAGTGAACCACTGGACAAATGAACCACAGAGTGAACCATTGAACATATGAACCACTGAGTGAACCAGCGAACAACTGGACAAGTGAGTGAACCACTGAGTGAACCACTGGACAAATGAACCACAGAGTGAACCATTGAACATATGAACCACTGAGTGATCCAGCGAACACTGGACAAGTGAGTGAACCACTGAGTGAACCACTGGACAAATGAACCACAGAGTGAACCATTGAACATATGAACCACTGAGTGAACCAGCGAACAACTGGACAAGTGAGTGAACCACTGAGTGAACCACTGGACAAATGAACCACAGAGTGAACCATTGAACATATGAACCACTGAGTGAACCAGCGAACAACTGGACAAGTGAGTGAACCACTGAGTGAACCACTGGACAAATGAACCACAGAGTGAACCATTGAACATATGAACCACTGAGTGATCCAGCGAACACTGGACAAGTGAGTGAACCACTGAGTGAACCACTGGACAAATGAACCACAGAGTGAACCATTGAACATATGAACCACTGAGTGAACCAGCGAACAACTGGACAAGTGAGTGAACCACTGAGTGAACCACTGGACAAATGAACCACAGAGTGAACCATTGAACATATGAACCACTGAGTGAACCAGCGAACAACTGGACAAGTGAGTGAACCACTGAGTGAACCACTGGACAAATGAACCACAGAGTGAACCATTGAACATATGAACCACTGAGTGATCCAGCGAACACTGGACAAGTGAGTGAACCACTGAGTGAACCACTGGACAAATGAACCACAGAGTGAACCATTGAACATATGAACCACTGAGTGAACCAGCGAACAACTGGACAAGTGAGTGAACCACTGAGTGAACCACTGGACAAATGAACCACAGAGTGAACCATTGAACATATGAACCACTGAGTGAACCAGCGAACAACTGGACAAGTGAGTGAACCACTGAGTGAACCACTGGACAAATGAACCACAGAGTGAACCATTGAACATATGAACCACTGAGTGATCCAGCGAACACTGGACAAGTGAGTGAACCACTGAGTGAACCACTGGACAAATGAACCACAGAGTGAACCATTGAACATATGAACCACTGAGTGAACCAGCGAACAACTGGACAAGTGAGTGAACCACTGAGTGAACCACTGGACAAATGAACCACAGAGTGAACCATTGAACATATGAACCACTGAGTGAACCAGCGAACAACTGGACAAGTGAGTGAACCACTGAGTGAACCACTGGACAAATGAACCACAGAGTGAACCATTGAACATATGAACCACTGAGTGAACCAGCGAACAACTGGACAAGTGAGTGAACCACTGAGTGAACCACTGGACAAATGAACCACAGAGTGAACCATTGAACATATGAACCACTGAGTGAACCAGCGAACAACTGGACAAGTGAGTGAACCACTGAGTGAACCACTGGACAAATGAACCACAGAGTGAACCATTGAACATATGAACCACTGAGTGAACCAGCGAACAACTGGACAAGTGAGTGAACCACTGAGTGAACCACTGGACAAATGAACCACAGAGTGAACCATTGAACATATGAACCACTGAGTGATCCAGCGAACACTGGACAAGTGAGTGAACCACTGAGTGAACCACTGGACAAATGAACCACAGAGTGAACCATTGAACATATGAACCACTGAGTGAACCAGCGAACAACTGGACAAGTGAGTGAACCACTGAGTGAACCACTGGACAAATGAACCACAGAGTGAACCATTGAACATATGATCCACTGAGTGAACCAGCGAACAACTGGACAAGTGAGTGAACCACTGAGTGAACCACTGGACAAATGAACCACAGAGTGAACCATTGAACATATGAACCACTGAGTGAACCAGCGAACACCTGGACAAGTGAGTGAACCACTGAGTGAACCACTGGACAAATGAACCACAGAGTGAACCATTGAACATATGAACCACTGAGTGAACCAGCGAACAACTGGACAAGTGAGTGAACCACTGAGTGAACCACTGGACAAATGAACCACAGAGTGAACCATTGAACATATGAACCACTGAGTGATCCAGCGAACACTGGACAAGTGAGTGAACCACTGAGTGAACCACTGGACAAATGAACCACAGAGTGAACCATTGAACATATGAACCACTGAGTGAACCAGCGAACAACTGGACAAGTGAGTGAACCACTGAGTGAACCACTGGACAAATGAACCACAGAGTGAACCATTGAACATATGAACCACTGAGTGATCCAGCGAACACTGGACAAGTGAGTGAACCACTGAGTGAACCACTGGACAAATGAACCACAGAGTGAACCATTGAACATATGAACCACTGAGTGAACCAGCGAACAACTGGACAAGTGAGTGAACCACTGAGTGAACCACTGGACAAATGAACCACAGAGTGAACCATTGAACATATGATCCACTGAGTGAACCAGCGAACAACTGGACAAGTGAGTGAACCACTGAGTGAACCACTGGACAAATGAACCACAGAGTGAACCATTGAACATATGAACCACTGAGTGAACCAGCGAACACCTGGACAAGTGAGTGAACCACTGAGTGAACCACTGGACAAATGAACCACAGAGTGAACCATTGAACATATGAACCACTGAGTGATCCAGCGAACACTGGACAAGTGAGTGAACCACTGAGTGAACCACTGGACAAATGAACCACAGAGTGAACCATTGAACATATGAACCACTGAGTGAACCAGCGAACAACTGGACAAGTGAGTGAACCACTGAGTGAACCACTGGACAAATGAACCACAGAGTGAACCATTGAACATATGAACCACTGAGTGAACCAGCGAACAACTGGACAAGTGAGTGAACCACTGAGTGAACCACTGGACAAATGAACCACAGAGTGAACCATTGAACATATGAACCACTGAGTGAACCAGCGAACAACTGGACAAGTGAGTGAACCACTGAGTGAACCACTGGACAAATGAACCACAGAGTTAACCATTGAACATATGAACCACTGAGTGATCCAGCGAACACTGGACAAGTGAGTGAACCACTGAGTGAACCACTGGACAAATGAACCACAGAGTGAACCATTGAACATATGAACCACTGAGTGAACCAGCGAACAACTGGACAAGTGAGTGAACCACTGAGTGAACCACTGGACAAATGAACCACAGAGTGAACCATTGAACATATGAACCACTGAGTGAACCAGCGAACAACTGGACAAGTGAGTGAACCACTGAGTGAACCACTGGACAAATGAACCACAGAGTGAACCATTGAACATATGAACCACTGAGTGATCCAGCGAACACTGGACAAGTGAGTGAACCACTGAGTGAACCACTGGACAAATGAACCACAGAGTGAACCATTGAACATATGAACCACTGAGTGAACCAGCGAACAACTGGACAAGTGAGTGAACCACTGAGTGAACCACTGGACAAATGAACCACAGAGTGAACCATTGAACATATGAACCACTGAGTGAACCAGCGAACAACTGGACAAGTGAGTGAACCACTGAGTGAACCACTGGACAAATGAACCACAGAGTGAACCATTGAACATATGAACCACTGAGTGATCCAGCGAACACTGGACAAGTGAGTGAACCACTGAGTGAACCACTGGACAAATGAACCACAGAGTGAACCATTGAACATATGAACCACTGAGTGAACCAGCGAACAACTGGACAAGTGAGTGAACCACTGAGTGAACCACTGGACAAATGAACCACAGAGTGAACCATTGAACATATGAACCACTGAGTGAACCAGCGAACAACTGGACAAGTGAGTGAACCACTGAGTGAACCACTGGACAAATGAACCACAGAGTGAACCATTGAACATATGAACCACTGAGTGAACCAGCGAACAACTGGACAAGTGAGTGAACCACTGAGTGAACCACTGGACAAATGAACCACAGAGTGAACCATTGAACATATGAACCACTGAGTGAACCAGCGAACAACTGGACAAGTGAGTGAACCACTGAGTGAACCACTGGACAAATGAACCACAGAGTGAACCATTGAACATATGAACCACTGAGTGAACCAGCGAACAACTGGACAAGTGAGTGAACCACTGAGTGAACCACTGGACAAATGAACCACAGAGTGAACCATTGAACATATGAACCACTGAGTGATCCAGCGAACACTGGACAAGTGAGTGAACCACTGAGTGAACCACTGGACAAATGAACCACAGAGTGAACCATTGAACATATGAACCACTGAGTGAACCAGCGAACAACTGGACAAGTGAGTGAACCACTGAGTGAACCACTGGACAAATGAACCACAGAGTGAACCATTGAACATATGAACCACTGAGTGAACCAGCGAACAACTGGACAAGTGAGTGAACCACTGAGTGAACCACTGGACAAATGAACCACAGAGTGAACCATTGAACATATGAACCACTGAGTGATCCAGCGAACACTGGACAAGTGAGTGAACCACTGAGTGAACCACTGGACAAATGAACCACAGAGTGAACCATTGAACATATGAACCACTGAGTGAACCAGCGAACAACTGGACAAGTGAGTGAACCACTGAGTGAACCACTGGACAAATGAACCACAGAGTGAACCATTGAACATATGAACCACTGAGTGAACCAGCGAACAACTGGACAAGTGAGTGAACCACTGAGTGAACCACTGGACAAATGAACCACAGAGTGAACCATTGAACATATGAACCACTGAGTGAACCAGCGAACAACTGGACAAGTGAGTGAACCACTGAGTGAACCACTGGACAAATGAACCACAGAGTGAACCATTGAACATATGAACCACTGAGTGAACCAGCGAACAACTGGACAAGTGAGTGAACCACTGAGTGAACCACTGGACAAATGAACCACAGAGTGAACCATTGAACATATGAACCACTGAGTGAACCAGCGAACAACTGGACAAGTGAGTGAACCACTGAGTGAACCACTGGACAAATGAACCACAGAGTGAACCATTGAACATATGAACCACTGAGTGAACCAGCGAACAACTGGACAAGTGAGTGAACCACTGAGTGAACCACTGGACAAATGAACCACAGAGTGAACCATTGAACATATGAACCACTGAGTGAACCAGCGAACAACTGGACAAGTGAGTGAACCACTGAGTGAACCACTGGACAAATGAACCACAGAGTGAACCATTGAACATATGAACCACTGAGTGAACCAGCGAACAACTGGACAAGTGAGTGAACCACTGAGTGAACCACTGGACAAATGAACCACAGAGTGAACCATTGAACATATGAACCACTGAGTGAACCAGCGAACAACTGGACAAGTGAGTGAACCACTGAGTGAACCACTGGACAAATGAACCACAGAGTGAACCATTGAACATATGAACCACTGAGTGAACCAGCGAACAACTGGACAAGTGAGTGAACCACTGAGTGAACCACTGGACAAATGAACCACAGAGTGAACCATTGAACATATGAACCACTGAGTGAACCAGCGAACAACTGGACAAGTGAGTGAACCACTGAGTGAACCACTGGACAAATGAACCACAGAGTGAACCATTGAACATATGAACCACTGAGTGAACCAGCGAACAACTGGACAAGTGAGTGAACCACTGAGTGAACCACTGGACAAATGAACCACAGAGTGAACCATTGAACATATGAACCACTGAGTGAACCAGCGAACAACTGGACAAGTGAGTGAACCACTGAGTGAACCACTGGACAAATGAACCACAGAGTGAACCATTGAACATATGAACCACTGAGTGAACCAGCGAACAACTGGACAAGTGAGTGAACCACTGAGTGAACCACTGGACAAATGAACCACAGAGTGAACCATTGAACATATGAACCACTGAGTGAACCAGCGAACAACTGGACAAGTGAGTGAACCACTGAGTGAACCACTGGACAAATGAACCACAGAGTGAACCATTGAACATATGAACCACTGAGTGAACCAGCGAACAACTGGACAAGTGAGTGAACCACTGAGTGAACCACTGGACAAATGAACCACAGAGTGAACCAGCGAACAACTGGACAAGTGAGTGAACCACTGAGTGAACCACTGGACAAATGAACCACAGAGTGAACCATTGAACATATGAACCACTGAGTGAACCAGCGAACAACTGGACAAGTGAGTGAACCACTGAGTGAACCACTGGACAAATGAACCACAGAGTGAACCATTGAACATATGAACCACTGAGTGAACCAGCGAACAACTGGACAAGTGAGTGAACCACTGAGTGAACCACTGGACAAATGAACCACAGAGTGAACCATTGAACATATGAATCACTGAGTGATCCAGCGAACACTGGACAAGTGAGTGAACCACTGAGTGAACCACTGGACAAATGAACCACAGAGTGAACCATTGAACATATGAACCACTGAGTGAACCAGCGAACAACTGGACAAGTGAGTGAACCACTGAGTGAACCACTGGACAAATGAACCACAGAGTGAACCATTGAACATATGAACCACTGAGTGATCCAGCGAACACTGGACAAGTGAGTGAACCACTGAGTGAACCACTGGACAAATGAACCACAGAGTGAACCATTGAACATATGAACCACTGAGTGATCCAGCGAACACTGGACAAGTGAGTGAACCACTGAGTGAACCACTGGACAAATGAACCACAGAGTGAACCATTGAACATATGAACCACTGAGTGAACCAGCGAACAACTGGACAAGTGAGTGAACCACTGAGTGAACCACTGGACAAATGAACCACAGAGTGAACCATTGAACATATGAACCACTGAGTGAACCAGCGAACAACTGGACAAGTGAGTGAACCACTGAGTGAACCACTGGACAAATGAACCACAAAGTGAACCATTGAACATATGAACCACTGAGTGAACCAGCGAACAACTGGACAAGTGAGTGAACCACTGAGTGAACCACTGGACAAATGAACAGCTGAGTTTGAACTATTTTTGTCCACTGTGCCGGAGCTTAGCTGGCTGGCTGGCTGGCTTTATTTTATGGTTTTATGTTATTTTCATAGCCCGGACAACGAGTGTTTGAAGGAGTGAGTGTGTGTGTGTGTGTGTAAGTGTGTGTAAGTGTGTGCGAGTCCTTTCCAAGCAATTTAGCACAGTGGAGCGGCAACAGCCGGATTAAAAAATCATTTGAGGCTGGCATTTGTCGGATCACTCTCGTAGGGCTTCGGCTTTCTGCATGGAAACTATGGAAAACTATTTTGGGAAGTGCATTCAAATCAATTTCGGGACAAGATTATGTACACTTCTTGAATATTTAATTATTTTATTACGGGCTTATAGAACATTTGCAGGCCTTCCCGCAGCACTGCTCCCACTGTTCCCACTGTTAACCCTGTTGCTGCCACCCCTTCCCCCCTTTGCCCACTGTTGCTGCTCTGTATATATTTTTTCTTCTTTGGCACAACTATTTTTCAATTAATTAAACAAGTTTACCGCGCACTTAAACGCATTTTAACTGCGTCGTCGTCGTCGTAGTCGTAGTCGTAGTCGTCTGCCTGTCGAGGCCTTTTCTTCGTAAGTCCTCTCTGCTCCTGCCTTTGAGAAAAAGTTTTCTCTTTTTGATTTTAATGGAGTTTTATGGAGACCGGCCATGGAGACCCATCCCCTCATCCATGGACCCGCGCTCTAGAGCGCAATTAAAGTTGCGGTCTGGGACTCAAAGTTGAGCTATTTGATTCTGCACCCGCTCCCGCACCCACAATTTACCGCCACCCCCCACTCACCTAATGGTAACCAGGGCCGAGGCAGAGGCCCTTCCGAATTCGTTCTTCAGCTGGCACTCGTAGCGACCGCCATCGAGGATGGTCACATTCTTCACAAACAGACTGCCGGCGCCGCTTATTTGATACTTTTCCGTGAGCTGGATATTGGGATCGATGAGGCGACCATCACGGCGCCACGAAATCTGTATGGAAAGACAAACAAAGACAGAGAGAGAGAGAGAGGGAAGAACCAAGGGAAGCGTCAACAAGTGGCGGGGCAAATAAAAAAAAAAAAATAAAGTTTTTTGGGGGGAACCCCGCGCTCCGTTGTGGAAACTTTACCTGCAGTCCCACTTCCGGCTGCTCGGCCTGGCAGGGCAGCTCAATGGTGGTGCCCGTAATGGCCACCAAATTGCTCGGTTCGATGGCCACCCGAGGCGGGGACTGGGAGCGTTCCACTTGAATCGTTGCCTCGGCACTCGTCTCGCCATTCTCATTTCGCGCCGTACAGCGGTAGACACCTGCAACAGAGCCGCGGAAACGGCGGAAACGGCGGAGAGGGGAGAGGGGCGAGAGTGAAATGAAATGTAAACCATTTTGGAATCACTTTCCCCGAGAGGCCAACCACCCCGCACCAATTGGAAAAACTTACCAGCATGCTCCTGGCGGGCGGCACTGACCACCAGCTCGGTGTTCTCGTTCTCCAGCAGCAGGTCTCCGGCAGGACTGCTGGCGAGTGGGGATCCATTGAACTGCCAGTCGATGGTGGGCAGGGGATTGCCATCGGCATCGCATTCCAGCACAAAGGCTTTGCCCAGTTTGATTGTTTGGTTTTGGGGTGCCATTAAAATTTCGGGCAAATCTGCAAGTGGAATGAGTCGCGGATGAGCGATTTTCGAGCAATTCTATCGCTCCAAATGGCAGCAACAAAACAAAACAGAAAGGCACATGGCCATAGCTATTCCGCCTTTTGTCCGTAAACTCTTTCTTCGCAGTCTCTTTGGCTCCGGCTTCCACCACCTCTCCCTCTCCCTCTCCCACTACCACTCCTACTCTGTGTATCACACTCTCTGGCCCACTTCTGGCCCCTCCCCCTTTCCCCCTTTGATCACGTTTTTGCTTTGCTTTGCATTTGGCTTCTGCCTGGAGGCCCCTGGGGCGTATGCGTAATATGGAACACACATTTTTGCATTGCATACTTTTGAGCGGTGCCAGCATATTTATTTGCTTATTCATATGCTCGTGTATGTTTGCATGTGTGTGTGTGTGTGTGAATGCATTTGCTTGTACACTCCGAGAAAATCTATAGTACATATACATATATATATCGGAATATCGACAGAAGAATGAAAGCATTATCCAAGCCTGGGCAAATTGCAAATTGCATCTTTTATCTGTTTTTTTCACACCTGCAATTGGACTGGGAAAATAATCGAATTTTTCTCTCTGTGCATCTGTTTATGGGTATGTGTTTGCTGGGTTAATTATGCTGACCAAGCGCATCGCCTGACTGCTTAAACAGTCCATCCACATGCACATCCCCCCCTCCAACCCCATCCCTCCCCATCCTCTGTACTGCACTTTCGGGATAACCGCAGCTTCACAATTTGTGCGTACTCTCTCCCCCCAGTCCCCCCAGTCCCCCGATAGACCCCTCCAAAGTACACCCGACTCTACATAATAGTTTATAATTTGTGCACTTATTTTCCAAAATAATGCATAAATTGTGCTCGGGCTCGGGCTGGGGCTCGGGCTCTTCATTTTGTGCCGACAACCACAAATTATAATGAGCCATTGTTGCATCAAGGCGCTGCCGTTCTAGCATTCTACCATTCAACCAGTTCCCTCTGGCATTCGGTCTGTCTGGGAGCCCCTTCCCTTATGGACATATCAGGGTTCGGTTTTTGTCTGCTGGCCCCTGCCATTTCTATTGCGCAATAAAGTACAGTCACGTACAAAAACGCTTGAATTGCAGCAATAACGAATGAACATAAAAATGCTCTAGCGAAACATTGTTTTTTTTTCAATTTTGTTCATGGTCAACCCAAATGTTTGAATGCCCTTCTTTTGGGTTGATTTCTGAGATGGTAATGTGCGAAAGGGGAGCAGTGGCCCCCCATCTGTATTCCGATTTGCTGGAGTACTCTTCTGGCCGCCATAATCCAATCATCTACGATAAGTCCGTCGACAAACTCTTCAGCATAGTCCCAACACCCTGACCCGATCCAAAGCAGACTCTGTGCAATCTCAGTGTCCAGTCCGAGAGTCAATGCTCCATGCTCCGTGCTCCGTGCTCATCTTCATCCTCATCCTCATCCCAGGCGAAAACAAATTAAATCGACTGCAAATTGAGTAAAACGCGACAGTTGTGACTGTGACTGTGCTGTTGCCAGTGGACGGTGGACGGTGGATGGTGGATGGTGTGTCGTCTGCCAGTGACTGAAACTGAAATGCAATCCCGAAACGAGTGCCCCTGCCCCCACTGTCCCCCCATCTGGAAGTCGTGTGTCACACCACTCACCCTTCACCTCCACGCGGGCGATGGCCTGGACACTGCCGAGGCGATTGCTCGCCTCGCACCGATACGTGCCGGCTGTCAGCTGGGTGGGCTCCAGGAGGAGCAGGCTGCCGTTGGCCTGCAGCTGGAGGCTGGCGGTGGACTGGGCGAGCTGGCGACCATTGACGAACCATTGTATGTCCGGCTGTGGCCAGCCGGAGGCGGCGCAATCGAGGAGCACGTGGCCCGCGCCATGGAGGGCTACAATTTGGTCATGCGGCTGGTGGGTGAAAATCGGTGGCGTGGGTGTGGCACCTCCTCCTACTCCTACTCCTGCACCAGTCCTATCCGCTGCATCCGCCCACACCTGATTGCTGCGAGGGTCGATGGGGGTGTCGTCCAGTGGGTTCCGGTTGCTGCCGTTGCTGACAACGAGGCGGATGGGCTGGGAGCGCACCTCCCCCATCTCGTTGCGGGCCAGGCACTGATAGATGCCCATGTCAGTGGGTCCCGCGGTGCGGATGAGCAGGCTGCCGCTTAGCAGGATTTCCCGGTTGACCTGATCCTCGCCGACCTCGTTCGTGTTGTGCATCCACGTGATCTGGGGCTTGGGCAGACCCGTCACCTCGCAGTCGAGCTGGACAGACTCCCCAGCGAAGGTCTGCACGTCTTGTGGGCCCACCAGGAGGTTCGGTTTGGCTGCAAGGCAGGGCACAGAGGTGCAAGACTGAAGTGCAGTCGGCTCTCAGCTCAGTTCAGTTCAGTTCAGTACTTACCACACTTGAAGTGCTGCTCCTGGAGGCTGGCGAAGCTCTGGCGCTGCAGGGCATGGGGCTCGGCACAGGTCAAGGAGATGGTCACCAGCTGGCGCTGGGCATCCAGGTGCCAGCGGCGCCACAAGGAGTACACACCGCAGTTGCAGTCAATGGCATTCCCATCCAAGCGCAGACGCTTCAGGCTGTTGAGTTTGTTGAAGGCCTCCACCGGCAGTTGGCTGAGCTTGTTGTTGTAGAGGAAGCTGGAAAATCCAAAATGGTAGATGGAAACCCAAAAAGTTAATCTTCGTCTTGTACGAGTCCATCCATCCATCCATCCATCCATCCATCAACTTACAGGCGATTCAGACGGGGCAAATTGTCAAAGACTCCGGCAGGCAGCTGGAAAATGTCATTGTTCTCCAGATATCTGAAAGGGGAAGGACAGAAGGGAGGGCAGACGAGGGCGTCGGTAAGGAGATTTTAGCTTTTTTTAATTAAAGCATCCAAGGATCCAAGGATCCAGCCACGTTTCACTTACATCGCCTCCACGCGCGGCAAGCCCTGGAAGATGGCCGGCGGTAAGCGGCTTAGCCGATTATTGTTCAGATAGAGGAACCTCAGGGCGAGCAGCCCCTGGAAGGCCCCCTCCTGCAGGTGGGCCAGCTCGTTCTCGTTCAGGAACAGCGTCGACAGTTGGCCCATGCCGCGGAAATCGTTTGCCGGCACCTCCTCGAAGTGATTGAAACGCAAATCTCTGCAAAAATGTGTACGAAAAAGAAGAAGCGATTCGATGAGGTTCGATGAGATTCGATTCGATTGGATGGTGATTTTCCGAGGCAGCAGTAGAGCAGAGCAGAGCAGAGGAGGAACAAAGTGAGAAATCATGATAGCAGTGGGAACGCAGTAAACGTTTATCTGGCAGATGACATGGGGATGCAGATGGAGGGATGGAGGGATGGTTGATGGGATTGCAGGATGGATGAGAGGATGGTGGGATGGATGCCAGGGTGCCAGGGTGCCAGGAGGATGTGGCACGTTTAGCAGTCGAGGGTAAATCAATTTTTGGTTCCAGAGCAAATTGCTGCAAGTTGCCAATGTCTGTCCTGCGCTGTCCCTTCCCATCCTGTCCCGTCCCGTCCTGTGCTGTGCTGTCTGTCATGTGCAGCTTCTTCTTCTTTGGTAGGAGTGTATCTGTATGGGAGGAGTGTATCTGTGTGTGTGTGTGTACAATTGTCATATGCAATTAGTGATAGATAGAAAGGCGTATATTTCCATCTCTTTTTTGTTGTTCTTGTTGTTTCCAAACGTTGTTTAAGGCAATCCAATTATTTTCCTCTGGCGGACACACAATCTTAAATCAGAGCTGCTGCTGGTGCTGCTGCTGCTGATGCTCCCCCCACACCCCCCACCCCACCCCCGTGGCACCGCCACTTAAGCGCTGCTTATCCGCCTCTTAGCGCGGCGCTTGATAAACCCTTCCGCTCCGCTCCGTTCCGTGCCGTGCCGCTCCCTTATGTGCCAACCACATTCTCTTGATATGGCAGGGGGCGGGAAAACTACAAGAACTACTACATTTATGTACGTAAACATTTTGCACACACATTAAAAATTAATTACAAAAAGTTGATGCTCGCATAGTTTATGCGTTTATGCTGCTGCCTGACGACAAGGCACCGAAGCGATAAGCCAGCCACTGGTTGGCCCCCCTCCCCCTGCATTACCCCCTCGCAGCTATAACCGAATCCCCCATCCCCCATCTGAACGGGCTCCCACCATGCCGCAAAATCCCAAGCAACCAAGCAACCAAGCGACGAGGGTCTCAACCACAGATTGAGGTCCCACTCCTCGCATATGCTCGCGATTTGCAGGGAGGGGCCTTGCAACATCCTCCTGCTCCTGCTCCTGCTCCTGCCTCTAAGCTGCCATTAGCAACGGCAGGGAGGATTGGGGATGGGGGGATGCGAGGACGTGGCAGCAACAGCAACAGCGGCTAAAAAAAGAACTTTCTAATCAACTCGGGAAGTTTGCCAGCTGCAATAACGGCAGCAACAGCCACTGGCAGCCACTGGTCTGGGGCGGGTTAGTGGGTTGCAAATTCAATGCGGCAGCGAAAAAGTTTCCTTGGAAAAAGTGAAAATTATACCAAAAATGCAACTGCTGCCTGCCTGCTGCCTTTTGGCCAACTTCGTTTACCGCTGCCTGATGTGGCAGTGTGGCAGTGGCTGTGGCAGTGGCAGTGGCTGTGGGACTCTTGTCATTGTTGCTGCGATAATTATGGTCCCAGTTTTTTGCATATACCCGTGGCAGGGTAATAGGATTTTGATGATCTGCTTGCCACGAAGCGTCGCAGCCACCAGATGATAAGTATTCTCTCAGTGTGCAAGATGGATCACAATATCTATATATACATGGCTGCTATATAGCTGAAAAATCGGTTGGGAGGGCATCCGAAAGCTTCGGCATTCTTCCTGTCACGTTTACCTTTTTCTGCGTGAGGCAGCAGCAGGAGAAGGCGCTGCACGCCGTTCTGCTGCCACAAACGGCACGGAAGGGCGGAAAGTGGAAAGAGGGAAAGCGGAAAGCGGAGCTGCAGCTAAAGTTGTCTAAACAGAAATTATGTTTTGTGGCTAGTGTAAACATGCAACGTACAAACAACCCAGCAACTAACTAACTTGCAACAGCAGCAGCAACAGCAGCAGCAGCAGGGAACTTGCAGCAGGCACTAATTGGTGTCAGCGTTCATCCTTTCCTTTCTCCGTGTGAGTGCTCATGTCCGTGTCTGTGTCCGTGTCCGTGTCTGTGTCTGTGTGTTAAGTGCATATGTTTGTTGGTATGCTCAAATTGCAACTAAAGACGTGGATGCAACACAAGGCAAGGCACACAAAAAAAGGAGATGAACGCACAGGGCAACACAAAAAAAAAAAACAAAAAAAACATCACAAACAACCAACGACAACGAAAACAACTTAAAAATCCAGAACAACACAAAAACCACTCGCACGTAGAGCTTGAGGGGGCATGCAACCACCAGGGCGAGAGAAGGGTGGGGGGGGAGCATGCATACGCCCAAATGGAGCCACACATAAACAAAGCCGCCGCTGCCGCTGCCGCTGCTGCTGCTGCGATTCCCTGCCTCCTGGCTCCTGGCTCCTGCCTCTTGCTCCTTGCTTCCTGCTATCTGGTTTCGGTCTTGGCTCTGGCTCTGCCCTGATGAAAGACCCAAGTCCTGAGGCTAGTCGACCCACTGGTATCCATGTGGTAACCTCTCTCTGGCCCTCTCGCTCACACTCTCTCTCTTGTGTGGCAACCACATGCACGTTGCGGTATATGTGGAGAGGGGAGAGTGGTCGGCCAGAGTGGCAGAGGCAGTGGCAGTGGCTAATGGTGGTGCAGACCTATGGCTGGGACGGTGACGGGGACTGGGACTGGGATGCGGGTGCAGCAACAATTTGCTAAGGCTCGCATTTCTCTCTCTCTCTCTCTAAGAAGGAGGCAGGCAGGAGGAACAGGACTATGTTGCAGGCAGAAGACGAGAAGAGCAGCGCAGCCCTTTGTGCGAATGCGAATGCGGCTGCTTGATCCACATTTTTGCCCACTTCTTGCAAACTCCATTAGCCCCAAAACCACCCACTAACAAGCCACATGAGGCAGCATCAGCAGCAGCAGCAGCAGTCCTGTGCCACACATTGGGTCAACAGAGTGGGGGTGGGAGGGACTGGGACTGGGCGTGTGGGTGGTAGATATGGGTGTGTGCGAGTGCGAGTGGCACCATAACTATCTGACTAATTTGAATCAACATTCTGAGCTCGTTTTTATCCCTGGAAGACACCGGCTATCATCTCTGTTTTATTTGTTCAGGCAAAGTGCAGCCCCACCCTTTTCCATAGCCAAGCCATGTGCCACCCCCACCCACTCCTACTGCCCACTGCCCACCCATGACGCGTGTGACAAACGATGGTCCACTTCAATGGTGCACACACATACAGGCTGTCCCGAGTGGAGTCCAGAGTCCACAGAGTCGACAGGCGACAGTCGACGAGCCTAGCAGCTGCAGACGTTCCCTATGCCTCTTCCTGTTCTGTGGCAGAGGCACTGCCAGTGGCAAGCGGCAAGTGGCAAGAGGCAAGTGCCAAGTGGCACTGGCACTGGCAGACCGCATAGTTGGCGTCATGTCAGTGGCGCAACTATTTGTCAAGCTGCAGCCATAAAAAAGAGAACTCAAAGGAACAGGAACAGGAACTCCAAGCCGAACAGATGCTCAAAGGACACAGACAAAGGACACACAAATAACTTTCATTCTTGCATGCAGACCACGCCCTAAGCTGCCCACCTGCTGGGACGCTCCCCTCCTGCCCCATGTGTGCGTGTGTGTGTGTGTGGCAAGCGGAAAAGGAAATTGAATCTTGAAACTACTTTTCAATGCTGTGACACTTCCTCTGCTGGCTGGCTCTTTTTTTTTTTGGATAATGACATTTGCATTTTTGCATTATAGTCGAACGATATTTTCAATTAAAATTTGAAATGCATAAAGCGAATGCCAAGCTGTGTCCGGTTCGGTCTGGAGTCGTCCGTGTATCCGTGTATCCGTGCACCTGCCTCTGTGCGTGCTCCTGCCCCCTGCCCGTATCCGTATCCGCATCCGTATACGTATACGTATCCCTGCTCTGTGGCTCGACTCCTTGCTGGCTTGTGCACTATGGACTATGGACTATGGACTGTGGGGTGTGGCCCCCCGTGTCCATGTCTGCACTTAATTAATGCATATTATTGACAAAGGCATTTTGCAGCTCTCTCTCTCTCTCTGACATGTTTGTCTATTCACGCATGCCTGCACACGCATACACTCTCATAAGCACACACACACACGGGCACACACACGGGAACACTGGATGGACCATTACGTATACGCTTTGATGTCCATTGAGCAAAATTTATGGCTAGCCAAAACTGAAGCCAAGAGCGATATTTTAAAGCCACCTCCGTACCGACGCTAAATTGAATGAAAACAATTGGCATTATGGGGGGCAGACACCCCAGCCCATGCAGCATGCAGCATTCCGAATGCATATGTATAAAGGGGAGGGATGGGGTGGTATGGGGATGGTATGGGAAAATCAAATACATGCTCAGCGAGCGTTAAGCTGTTTAGTGGCTTCCACTAATTTGATTTCAATTAGTTGTCACAATTAGTGAAGGAAAAACCACAGCAAGTAAATTAGTGAGGGGTTTTCCACATGCAACATGCAACATGCAGCAACCGGAGTGGCAAGCGTGGCAAGAGTGCCAAGGAGTGCCAAGGAGTGGCCGCACGAGTGCGAGGTGTGGCAGTAACTGTTTGTGGCGCACATTTGACAGTAAATGTTTGTGGCATTCGCTCTGAGATTTCAATTCAATTGTTGTCTTGGCCACAAACTCTGCTCTTCGCTGCATTTGAATTGCTGGCTGTGGGATGTTTAGCCAATGAAACATCTGCGTCGGTTTCTGGCTTATGATTAGAGTCGTCTCTGCCTGTGTCTCTGTGGCCTCCACCCCAGATGCACACATTAATATCTAAAGATAAATCCCATCTGGCCCCCATCAGAATGAGTAGAAGTTTCATTTTCATGCTCGTAACTATGGCCATGGCTCAGCGCCCCTCGCCACCCACCCCCGCCGCGGCGTATGTGTGCTGCCTCCTCTTCTGCATTGAAATTGGTTTGCTATTCCTGCTCCTGTTCCTGCTCCTGCTGCTGTTCCTGTTCCTGTTACGCTTTCAACGTCAGTTGGCTTGGCTTTTATCCATTGAGTCAGTATATTTTCTAGTTCATTGCATTTTCATTAGACTCTGCCATTTATTCCGCGCGCCACACGCTCTCCGCTCCCCGCTCCCTCGTATCATTCTGCATCTCTGTTCCCCGTTTGAAACCCCTTGTAGCGCCATAAAGTATGCAGCATAAACAAGGCTATAAACGTGAGGCTGCGTTGGAGGATGCGGCACCATAGCTACTGCCACTGCTGCCTTATCAGTGGGATCACAAGAATATACACATACACTCGCAGAGTCCTCATCCCCTTCCAGCCACCCTTCCCCTCTCCTGGCCATGCCCCGTTGTTAAGGTGAAATTGTGCTTTGTTGAGGCTTGTCTTTTGCCTTTTGCCTTTTGCTTTCGTGGCCTGGTTGTTGGCTCTGATTATGATTTGTCTGGCTTACGTATGTACATACCCCCTCCCCCTCCCGCTCCCCCTCCCCAGCTCTGTGTTGCTCTCAGGTGTGCCTGCAGCTTAGGCAGCATCTTATGACGCCTTGTGCCCCTGCCCCCATTCGCTGCAAGCCGATCCAAATCCTTTTACGGTCTGCTGCTGCTGCTGTTGCTGGTCTGGCTCTGGCCCTGGTCCCTGGGCTGCCTTTATGGCCAATGTGACAATAAAAACATGATTTAACTTTGGCCTGCCGCACACTCCACACACCCCACACATCCCACACACACATCCATGCAGACACACAGACACACAGGCGGATGGAAGGATGCCACAAACACGCACACGCACACTTGCAGACACATTATTGTAATAACATGGCTTACAAACACGCAGCAAGGAAGCTGCAACAAAAAGTGGCAGCCGCAACAACAACAATGGATAAAAGCGCCCTCCAATGCCGGAGCACCGCATCCTTGCCTCCTTGCATCCTTGCCTCCTTGCATCCTTGCCTCCTTGCGTATCCCCGTGTATCCTTCTGTGGGATGAGGGCTGCCCTGCCCAGGTGATTGTTTCCTCCTACACCGCCCCTCGCCGCCCACGCCTCTGACGATAGTCCGAAGGACTCATGACAATTGTCTTTGTCTTTCTGCTTGTCCCTGTATCTGTCTCTGTACCGTTGTGTGTGTGAACCACTTGGTAATGTAATCCTTCAGCCTATACCACAGATCCCACTTGCACTGAGGGGATCCTCCTGCCCTTTGTCGTTATTCTGGCAGCTATTTCCCTGGGCACAAGGATATATTGTAGTCATGTTACATCTCGAAGGAAGTCTCACCGATCCTAGATCTGTAGGAAGCATATATATATATTCTTTGTGCTGATTGTTTTGGCATCTGAATTCACATCTGAAGAAAGTACAGCGAAAAGAACCATTGGGACTATGGGAAACTATATTGGAGTATATCCAATCCTTGCTGACTGGCATCTAGCTTCAGCAGCCCCACTGGATCAGGGATCAGTGATCAGTGAAGTATCGGATTGAATGGATGATACCTCACTTCTCCCATGGAGTGTACTATTCTGATCCCTGCATTTATGCCAAAATTGTATCATAAAGATCACTGATCGCTGATCAATCTTTCTTCAGAAAGGGTATATATATACACATAAGGGTATCCCTATGGTCGAGCCTCTTGCCACAGCAGGTTGCAGCTTGTTCTGCTTCTCGTTTTTTTTTCTGTATAGTAGTGCCATTTTATTATTATTAAACAAAAGCTGTGCACAGTGCCACACCCCACCCTTCACGCCTCTTCGCTTTTAACTCTTGACATTGTTTATTTGTGTGCAGTCGTCTATTTGTGTTGCTCTGTGTTTGTGTGTGTGTGTGTGTGCGTAACAGTTCAGCTGTCAGTCAGGCAGTCACTTTGTCAGTCAGACAGCTGTGGAAAGTGGCAGATGCAGAGGAGAGGCCGGGGGCCTGGCAGGAAGAGCGATGCCAGCCGAGGGGAACAGGGCCAAGACAAGCCAACAGCTTTTAGCCCAGTTAGTTACTGTTGGTTACAGCAGCAGCGGCAGGCAGCAGCAGGCAGCAGCACTCCTTTTCCAGAGCTTATTTTCGAGCCTTTGATTTAATTTCATTCTGTTTGTTTTGCCCTCAATCCTTGCACTCGCTCACTCTCTGTCTCTCTATCTCTATCTGTATCTGTATCAGTGTGTGTGTGTGTGTGTGTGTGTGTCTGTGTGTATTTGTGCTAAACTGTTAATGTAATTGTGTCCAGTTTTGGGGTCGGTTGCTGCTGCTGCTGCTGCTGCTGCTGCTGCTGTTTGAGATACTTAGAGCACTTTGCGTAATTGGCTTGGAGTGTGCATGCATAAAACGCTTTGTTTAGCTCCCATTTCCATTCGAACAGAACAACAAAAGCCCCCAAAACAGGGGATGGAAGGGGGGGGGGGGGGGGGGGGCATGCAGCAGATCAGAATTTAATGCATGCCTTCGAGCATGACCACCCCAGCCCACCCACTGGGAAAGTTAAGTCCGAAAGTAAACTCTAAAGCAATTAACATTGTTCCAAAAGTGACAAAAGACTGAAAGTTTCGCTGCCTCAATGGCTCCTCTGGCAAGATCCGAGCCCAACTCCGTTCCAAAACTGTTCAACTTTAAGGATTCTGTTGAATGAATGCCAACGACAAAAGGAGGAAAAAACAGTGAGGGGAAATGGAAGCGGAGCTTTGGCCAAGTGTAAACGATAAAGGCAACGAACGCCTCTCCACTGACCAGGAACCAGGAGCCAGGAGACAGGAGCCAGGAACCGTGGGAAGGGGAGGGTGAGGGTGCTACAACAAGAAGTTGCACGATGTCCGCTCACACGGAATTGATATGTGGGTCCTTTGGCCTCAGGACTCCAGCCTGGCTGCATGCCCGGACATTGCTTTTGTTGCAGTTATCTGTCGCTGCTGCTGCTGCGGTTACGCACAAGTGGCTATAGCAGGGAGCCCATGCCGCATGCCCCATGCCGCATGCCCCATGCCACACCACAGAATTGTTATATTCAGTAATTATGTCCAATAAGCGACGAAGCGTGAAGCGAACGCCCTCCTACATGGCTTCATTCTGCTCCTCCTCCGCCTCCTCCTTCTCCTCCATCTGCCATGCCTCTATCATGCCCATGCCCATGCCCCACCCCCCCTTTTAGAGGAAGGAAAACGTTGTCGTTAATGTTGTCGTTATGTAAGCTAACCCAGTTTTAGCGTCGACATGGCATTTCCTTCCTTCCTGTTTCTGCGTTAAATGCAATCCTCGAGGAAAATCCGCAAGAAAAGAATGAAAGGCGCCCACTCAAAGGGGCGTACAGTGGAGTGGGGGGGAGTGGGGGGTTGGTGATGGGGGGTTGGATAAAGATTGCTGACTGCATGACACGCCAGAATGGTGCGGCCTGGAGGGGCCACAGAGCAGGCAGCAAAAGTTAGGCCACGTGCGGAAAATTCACTTCCGAGAGCGAGAGATAGAGAGAGAAAAACGAGCGGGAGGGTTCTAAACTTGCGTTGCATACTTTTGGGCTGCCACTGAAAAAACTGGAAAAAGAAGAACTCCCAAACAGCAGGAGCAGGAGCAGGGCAGGAACAGGGCAGGAACAGGGCAGGAGCAGAGCAGCGGTGGGGAAGCAAAGCCCAAAGAAAACCAGAAAGAAAAGTCGAACCTGAAACCAGAAAACCAGCTGGAGATAAAGCAAGAAAATTCCCAAGCAACAAATTTCGAAGGCTTTCAAATTGCTGGTCATCCGAGGCTGAGCCAGCCCACTCCTCCCAATCCCCCTGTATCCTTCTGTTGGTTTATTGGTGGAGCACTGCACAGCACTCCTTAGTTGTCTGTAGTTGTCTATAGTTCTCTTTAGCTCTCCTTGGCTGTCCTTAGGTCTCTTCATAGAGTGCTCTGTCCTGTCCTGTCCTGTTCTGTTCTGTTCTTTACACATGAGGACTGCTCTTGTCACAGCTTGAGCGTCACTTTTCTGTTTTCTTGGGCTTCTAATGTGCTGTGCCATCGCCATTCTCCGGTTTCATTGCTTGTGCTCCTCCAGGTACAGCTTCCTTTAGGCACTGCTCCTGTTCATCCTGCTAATGATTCTCCTGCTCTCGTCTTCTCGTGCTCTTTTTGCTTCTACTCCCAATATTACCTACGAGTATGCTGCTCTTGCTGCTATTTCTTCGCTCCTGCTCTTCCTGTTCCTCCAGCCCCAGCCCCAGCTGCTCCTTCAGCTGCCGCCTCCTCTTACCGAGTGGCAGTGTACACCGAACACCCTCCTCATCCCCATCTTCATCCTCATCCGAATTTCTACAGGTGTAAATGTCTCACAAGAGCACTTGCCACACATGCAATTGCCGTCCGACTAAAGGGGCATACACAGCCCCACACCAGTCCCCCTCTCCCACTGAGGACCTTCAATTCCCATCTGCAATCTCCTCAGGACTTTCATTCCCATCTGCATTCTCCTCAGGATTTCATGCTCCTGCCCCTCGTATCCCCTCGGGCTGCTCTGCTGCCTGGTGACTGCTGTGGCATGCTGCTTAAGCTGCTTGCAGTTCGGCCAACACCTCCATGGTTAAAAGTGGCTACCAGAAGAAGGATGTGGCCATGGAAGAGAGGCGGGAGGAGTGCCAGTGCCAATGCCAGTCCCAGTGCCAGTGCCAGTGCCCTGCCCCTTCACTTCGGTTATAATTCTCACATTTTCAGGCAGCACACACACACACACTATCGCCTCCGCCTCCGCCTCCGCTGCACTCCCCCTTCACCATTCACCCTTCACCCTTCACCGCATGAGTATTTTTGTTGAAATAAATTTTATTTAAACTTTCGTTGCTTTTCTTTTGGGTTTTATTTATTTTTTGTATTTTACTACATATTTTGGCAACGTGTGAAATTCAATTATACAGCAGATTTATATGTCGAGCGAGGAGATCCCCTTCCCTTCCCCTTCCCTTTCCCTCCCTTCTCCCTTGTCCCTTCTCCCTTGTGGCACTAGGATTTTTATATTTTATATTTGAAGAGCCAAAAAGGGAAACACACACATTGTACGAGTACATGCGAGTATATGGCAGGATTAATATATATTGTGCGAAATACGGATGGTGCGAGCATAAAAACGCAATGAAATCAGTTCTCCATTCAAGTGGAAATGGTTTAATATGCGGATAAAAGGCGAATATTATGCCACCAGCCCTGTGCTGCAGGATCAGGACGTGGCAGCCACTCGTATATTGTATTTGTATTTTTTGCAGCTTGTGTTTTTCGGGGAGGAGATTAGGGAATGGGAATAGATACGAAGAATATACATATATTTAAGAATATTTATTGTGCATTTAACCGGGCAAATCGAACTCCTTCAACGATCTTGCCTTCCCTTTAAAGAAAAGCTTTTAATTTGCCATTGCGTTACGTATACGCCATGTTACCATCTGCAAGAATCTTCAGCAGCCCCAGCTCGGTCCAACTGTTGGTCACTCGACTCGGACCTCGGAACTCGCCCTCCCATCCTCCGCTTGCACTTGCAACATTTACATTAACATTATTACGGCTATGCATCTGTCCGCCGCCTGGTCTGCTACGTGGTCTGCCACTTGGCCCTGGACTGGCACGGGGGCGGGGTGAGGGTTACTTAGTTTGCCGCCTCGTCGAGCAGTGAGCGCCAGGCATGGCCGTAGCACTACCACTACCAGTGCCAGTTGCAGTGGCATCTTTTTCTTACATTCTTTCCACCGGTCCTTCTGCCACTGCCACTGCCTCTGACTCTGACTCTCTGCTGTTGACTTTACCTGCTCTGTTCTGCTCCACATGATGGCCAGCATCGGCATCTCTCAGCGCAGGTTTCAGCATTCCGGCACTTTGCTTTTTTTATGCTTTTTATTCGCTCGCTTTTGGGCTCCTCTAGATTCTGCCTTTCTTTTGCAAACTGCCAATTCTGGAGTGCCATTCCAGGGGTATGTTGTGTCTGAGAAGCTCTATGTGACAGGCAGAAGGCAGATGGAAGGGTCTTGAAATATTTAGCATCCCTACCAGACTGCTCTTGCTCTACGCGTGCTTCAATCTGGTTATCTCTTCTTTCAGATTGAGGAACAGCGGTAGCTTCTATAGTTTTACAGATATGGTGACTTTATTGGGAGTATTCGTAAGGCTACCAACGTAACTGTCTTATTTTATTCTCTTCCTTCTCTAGATTCCTCCTCCCGTCACTTCTTCAGCTTACATTTCTCTTCTTCTCAAGTGTTGCCTAACGTACTTATCTCTAGTGTTGCCTAACGTATTGCAAGCGTTGCCAGTTAGGCTTTAAGTTCAAAATAGTTCGCGAATGGCTGGCAGAGTCACGGATCGCTGTTTCACCTTCCTTACTCCTTCTGGATCCTTTCCATCTGCTCGTAGGGTATCGCCCTAGTCGTATATACACTCTCCATCTCTCTGTGTTTTCCTCTTTTGCCATAGCATACTTATGGACCGCTTCTACTGCTTGTTTCTTATGCTTGACCGACAGTTGCCTCCGTCCGAGTGCAGCTTGGAGTCCGTGTCCGTGTCTGTGTCTGTGTCCGTGTCCGTTCTGCTCCGTGTCCGTTTCACATGCCGATTGCTCCACTTTGACATGTTGCCGGTTGCTATCAGGGCAACAGCTATGCCCCTGCCTTTGCCACTGCCACTGCCACTGCCCTTGTCCCCGTCCCTGGTCACACCTTTCTCCCCACTTTGCCCCGCTAGTGTTTTCTTTTTCTGCTGGGGCAAAATAACTTTGCTTATAAATTGTGGCATGTGTTTGTGTAGAGTGATGATGTTGGTGGTGTTGCATGTTGCATGTTGCTCCTGTTATCTCCTGCAACCTCCTGCCACCTCCTGCCACCGCCTGCCACCACCTGCTATCCTGCTACTTTGCATTCTTCGCTCCTGCACTAACGAGCATGCGAAATGACAAAGCGTGTGGGCGTTGGCATGGACAGGGGGCGTGGCCGATGGCAATGAAGCAAGTGCCACTTTGTAGCATTAAAGCAAAGGAATTGGCAGGAATGCAAAATGGGGAATGGCACAAAAAGAAAAGCTAAACTTTAAATGCAAATTGCACAGCGTGACGATCCAAGAGACGAGGAGCCGAAAAGAGGGATGGCTGATACGATTGGGGGCAGCCATGCTGCATGCTGCATGCTGCTTGCTGCATGTGGCAAGGCGAAATCAATAGAAGATTTTTCTATGTCAAAGTGAAGCGAACAGCCTGGCAGGCAGACAGACAGACAGACAGACAGACAGGCGGACAGGCTCCTTGACAGAATCGCATTTGGGTATCCGTATCTCTCTCTCTCTCTCTCTCTCGATGCATCTCGAGATTTGGCTTCCTCCACTTGTTCTCTCTCTCTCTCTCTCTCTCGCTCTCTGTTGCTGTCTCTGTCTTTATCCCTCTTTGATTCCCATCTGCATTTGGCAGTGAATTAAAAATGCATACGCTTTGATTGGCAAAAACTTTGCCCTGCCGCTGGGGAGACCTTTCCCTTTGATGGGGACAACTTTTCTCATTCAGCTTTAATCATCCAAAAATGTAACTCCCATTTGACTCTCTCTCTCTCTCTCTCTCTCTTTTTGGGGGCGACCCCAGCCACCCCACCGCTTTATTTGCATAATTACAAATCATATTACCGATTGAGTGGCACATTCTGCACAACAGAATCGGATTCATTTTGCTTGTTTGTGTTTTTTTATGTGCTGTGCTGTGCTGTGCTGCCGTTTTTGCCCGCTCGCTGCAAATATTTAACAATCGAAAAGTCAGACTAAATCCCACAAAAACCCACAAAAACACTGAAACAGAACATTCGAGCTGCAGCCCGAAAAAAGCTCTTACAACAATGATATTGTATGCACATGAAAGTGGGTGGGGGGGCAGAGGAGTGGTGGGGACGAACCAGACAGGGAGTGCGTGTGTGTGTGTCGGGTGAGAGGGGATACGGGGATGGCAGCTCTAAAGGACGAAGTTTGAATGCTCTTTGATTGATTGGTAATTGAATTGGCAATTGCATTTAGAGGGGATTTATTGCCAGAGTCTAGCCCAAACAGAGAGCAGCAGATGGATTGATATTGATATTGATATTGATGGAAACTTGGATGGAATGGATCTTCAAGTTCTCCGAGTGCTAAACTAATTTGTTAAGTGCATTTGTCGGAATTCTTATAATGAACCCCCTGAGTATTTGGATTGTATCCGAGTATCCCAGAATTGCCAGACATTCAATTATCAATTTGAAGCACCAATTAAAGCTAATTCGAATTAAATCCATATGAAATGTAGCTGCATATTAAATCAAATCAAATATTAAAAGCAAATTAGGCAATCTTTAGACAATTTCCAACAGTTTCCTGCATCCAGAAGATACATATTTGAACATCTTTCGGAGATACAGCTGCCGCTGCTGCTGCCGCTGCTGCTGCTGTAATTATTCCAATCCAGAACTGCCTCCCCCACACGTGAAAGGAAAGCCCGGATATCATTTCACTTCGAGTCCAGTCCCTCAGGAAATGCAGCCAGGACCCAGGACCCAGGAGCGGAGCGGCTGCTGCTGCTGCTAGGACATCCATTCGGTAACAATTTCAATATTTCCACCGACAAATAAACAGCAAATGTAAATGCAAAATTCCAACAAATCCAACAACGACAACAACAACAACGGCGAATGCTCTGTGCAAAAAGGAAATTTATGCATATTTAATAACAGAGGGAAGCGAGGGGGGAATGGTAGAAGGAGGAGGACCTGCACCGAGGAACCAGCAACGAGGAACCAGGAGCCCGGATATGGAGACGACGACCCGTAGAGCGCTGCTACACAAAATACAAGGCATTTCTCACGCATAAATGCACCAAAATGAAATGAGAAATTCACAGAGAGAGAGAGAGAGAGAGAGAAAGAGAGCGAGCGAGCGAGAGAGAGCACACAGCGAAATAGAAAGAGAGAGAAACAGCGAGCGAAAAGAGAGAGAAAGGGAAAGAAAACACCCAGGCCAGCGTATTGGAGCGGGGGAGGTGGGCAGATTGAAACAATTTTTGGGCAACAAAATAGTTTTCGCAAATAGTTGATATTTTTGTAATCTCGAATAAAAAATGTACATCACATATGTATGTACATATGTAGGGGCCATATATTATACAGAACAATGCATATGTGTGTGTGTGTGTGCACGTGTGTGGGCGGGGCAAGAGCAGCCAGCCAACTGGACACTAATCAAACTTTTTAATATGCCAGGCATATGCCAACGTGAGGCGACTTTTGTTTTAACAGAGCAAAACCGCACAGAGAAGGAAGTGGGTGGGGGAGGGGGAGCTGGGGCTGGGGCTGGGGCACATCGGGCCAGACATTATGAGATATATTTCATATGTGCATAATGCCCAGAGTTATTAGATTGCACAAGGCGCCGCCGCCGACGGGCCTCCAAGAGGCTACACTCGCAAAAAAAAAAACAAAAACAATTGATTTGCTTAAATAAATATTTGAAATATACAATTTAAGGTATTTAAAGCAGGGATCGTAAACATTATAAATCATTATAAATTACTTGATTTCTATTCTTTACGTTTTTCTTCAAAAATAATCAATGAAATCAACAAATAATCAAATATAGCTCAAAAATAATGATTATTTATGATTTTTATTTTTTCTTGATCAAAATTAAACTCAAAAGAAATTAACACCTTCTATAGTAGACTTTTCGCCAATATTATCCATATCTTTGTAAAAGGCCCAAAAGCTACCCACCGTCCTAAAATGTTCCTTATATACCCGCCTACTTCCGCTCCACAAATGACGAAAAAGGAAGAATCGTCGAAAATTACCATATCTACCAAATGGCCTATATTTTGGTGCAAATCGGATAATTCTTAGAGCCAATATTTCTATGGGTAAATTGTAAAGTTTGAAGTTCCTTTTTCAAACGAAAAAGCACACAATTGTTCTCAGTGCATAACAGATTTGGTTCATCTGCTGCACGGGGGCTCCATCTGTATTTTATGTGGTTCGCTCTCCTATGCAAAGATAGTGGAGAGTGGCAGAGGGGGGCTGGAGGGGGCGGGTGGAGGCATGGTTTCGAGTGTGGCATGCCCCAGCGTATAATGACAAAGCAACTGCCTCCCCGAGGAGGCAAGAAATGTGTGGTTTATGGGAGGTCAGCGGAAAATGCATCATCATGAAATGAAATCAAGTGCATTTATTTAGCTCCAAAGAAAAGCGAGACAAAAAAAACTCCCCTTCGCCACCCCCTACTTCTACTGCCACTGCCATGTGCCATGTGCCATGTGTGTGGGTGTGTGGGTGTGCGGGTGTGGCAGGCGTGGCAAGATGAATGATGCAAGTTGCCGGCCACCGCCGCTCGCATATGTTACAGAGTCTCGGCTCGGACTTCTATTTAGTTGCAAGTTGCAAGTTCAAAGCTGCACACGGAAAGAGCCGAAATGTTTGGCCTTTTGTTGGGGATGAAGGGCGAGGAGGGCAAGGGTTAGGGTTGGGGTTAGGACGGCAGAGGCAGAGGCAGCGGTGGAGTGAGTTGCAGTTCTTTTTTACGACCCAGAAGCAGCCATTGAAAGCGGAACTTTCAATGGAGGCAAATGCTGAAAAAAGGCAGAGGACTTTATGCTTGATGGATGGACAGTTTCAAGGAAGTGAAATGTGGCTTAGGCCCTGAGCTAGCACTGGCACTGGCACTGGAGCTGCAGCTGGAGCTGGAGCTGGAGAGGTAGTAGACTTTTCAATGAAGTGCAGATTGGAATATAGTGGATATTTTCCTACGCCGGATACACCCCATTCCGAGGCTCTCATTCATTTAAATACACTGCTTGAAGAACATTTGAGCAATAGCTCTTGGAATCCGAAAAGTTACATTTTTTGCATATTTTATAGACGATGAATACGTTCCTTAACCCCAAAAAGAGAGGCCTAAGCCAACAATCTCTCAACAAACAATTTGAATGGGAATTCTAGCTTAGAAGGTACATATAATCCCGTAACCTTTTGAGTCTAGAATTCGTTGGTATTCCATCAGAAACTGGCAATAGTATCTCGAAGAGGATTATAAAGTTAAAACCTAAACAATTATCGGGATGATTATTTAGAAATTCGTTAGTCAGAATGTGCTATGCTACGATTCGTTTTACTATTGCTTCAGAATTTATTTTTGTCCCCCCCTCCCCCTCTCCGCTGACCCGAAAGCGAAAGCAACGAAGGAAAATTGTAAACAACATTTTCGCCATTAACAAAATTAAGCCAAAAACATTTTCTTCCACATCAGAGAGCACATGCAACTAAAATAAAATACAATGTCTGTCTCTGTCCCTGTCACTGTCTCTGTCGCTCTGCTTGGAGACTTCTACATACTACATACTATATTTGCATTTTTTTATTTTGTATTTTAGAAGGCATTCGGGCGAACATTTTGAGGAAATATGAAATATATGTATGTAAATGGAGGAAATCCGACTCGACTCGACTCGACTCGACGTACAACAAATGCCACACATAAACATGTGGGCTGCTCAGGGAAAAAACAAAAGGGAAACAAGAGGAAAAGCAAGCTGGAGGAAAAACCAGGGAAACTTTTTAGACACATGCAGCATACAGTATGTAGCATGTAGTATGCAGTATGTAGGAGGTATTCGTACTCGTTATAAATGAAACAAATTAATTAAAAGTGTGCAACGAGTCGGCTACGGAATAAATGAAATGCGAATCAGAATGCGAATCAGAAAAGTTGCTGAATGCATTCCACACCACTCTCTCTCTCTCTCTCCCTCTCTCTCCTTCTTTTTTGGAATTTTTTCTATTGTTGCTGTTGTTGTTTTTGTTGTTGTTTTTGTTGGGGGAAGAGTGCTTTGTGTGCATTCAGCTCTCGGGGCAAGGCAATGATAAATTATGCAGCCATCACCTTATTTAAAATGAAGATTAATTTAAGTACTGCCAAAAGTACCGTACTCTTTGTGGCAACTCCTTTTTTTGCGGGAGTGGAGGTGGGGGTGGGGGTGGGGGCTTGTGCGGCGAGCCAGCAAATGGTTGAGGATCAGAGGAATTATATGCGGTGTGGATTTGGGACTTTGGATGATGGATAAACGAGAAATTCTTTTTCTTTTTTGCTGATGAGAGCTCTGTAAAGTGGCTGGAAAACTGTTGAAATTCAGGAGGTTCTCGATGAAATTAGTAGCTGATTCCAGGGCCGTCGGGAGGATTTTCGGGCCCGGTAGTCAAGCAATTCACGGACCCCTATATGCGAGGGACCGTAATCAATATAAGTTTTATTATACAAATTATACAATAAAAAAGTAGGTTAAGTTTTAAGGATAATCATCAGTGATAATAATTATTTATATAAATTATTATTAAAAATTATCCGTAAAGATTATTTTTGAGCCAAAAATAATGAAACTCAAAGATAATGATTAAATGATGAGTTTTATTATTCGCTCAAAAATAAAACTTTGATCAGTCTATTGGCTTTGTTAATTATTCTGTGCGACTGCTCTAAGTGGATGATTTTTTCGGCAGGAAATATAAATAATAATCATTACTTACGGTCCCTGCTATATACATATGATCTAAAGAAGAAAAACGTCTCATATGAGACGAAGTGTCATTGAATTATTTTATTTGCAATTTTCTTTGTATAATATAAATTTCTCCTTCTAATTTCCTCTCCTACCTTCCCCTATCGATGGTCCTGGATATCTTCATGTTTCCGGGAAAGATGTTTGAGCTGGTAATGGTTTCCATCCTCTAGGTTAATTTTCGCATTGCATTTTTAAGAAAATAAACATCTACTTGTTTTCTGTTTTCTTTATCCCAAAGTTTTCAATTTAAAATCGGTTCCATCGATAGAACTTCTTAATCTACTGGCACTCGCTTCGTCTATCATTTAGATCTATAATATCTGCGTATTCCATAGATCTTTCATCCCATAACTTCTGCATAAAGAAGATGAACCTCATTCTCTACCTGACAGAATGTGTGAATATCTGTCAGTTTATCCTCTCCCCGTGTTCAGTGTACATCCTTCTCGCTCAACAACTTAACCCAATGGAAATTGAATTCCATTCCCCCATAAATACCAGGAGAAATTCCACCTCCGGAGCTGTCCCTCGCTCTATCTGTCGTCTGACAACTTGCCGCCGGCAGCGGCAGCGGCAGCTGCTGCCGTTGCACGGCGCAGCACAGCACAGCGAAGCACAGATGCTGCGCCCCAATGGAGGAGCAGGATGAGGAGGAGGCATGCCGCGGCCTATATAAATATGCATATGCTCCACAAACATTTGCCAAGTTATCCGCCGCTCCAACCGCCCATCCACCCACAAATCTGCTGGGAGGATTCGGATTTGCTGTGGAGGGGGTAGTGGGGTCTCCCGAAATTCATGCGAAAGCTGCTGACATTTTCGGAAAATAAATGCAACGTCAGAAGTATTCCGCGTGCATGCAAATATTGCGAGTCGCGTAGTCGCGGGCTGTGTTTGCGTCGCCTCCAATCGCTTTGTGTGTGGCATGGCAGGGCATGGCAGGGCATGGCATGGCGTGCGATAAATATACAAATCCCAGAACACAGAATCCCAGAATCCCAGAGCCGAGAACCCAGAACGCAGAACCCAGAACCCAGGCAGCTCTCGCTCTCTCTCTCTCGGTGGCGCTGGTTAGACATCCGTTTAATTGAGTCAACACTACGGTGGGAATGGGAATGGGAATGGAAATGGGACCGCGAAGATGGGCGGAGAGGATGATGCATGGAGATAAAGATGATGCTGAGACAGATGGTGGGGGAGGGGGAGGGGCAGGGCATCAAATTAACGCCACCGCCTTGCCTTCGTGGCGGTACACGGAAAACATTAAAAACTAATTTATGGATTTGGAAAGTCAACAGCCAGAATGATTTATGCAGAGGACCCATCACTCCCCCCTCCCCCCCCCCGGAAAAGGAAAAAGGAAAGAAGAAGAATACTCACAGGACTTGGGTATCGTAGGGCACTTGCGGAGTGGCCGTGAGCTTCGCGCGAATGCAGCGCACGGTGCGCTCGTAGCAGTTGCATCCCGTCGGACAGTAGACGGCCTCCGACCAGCCCGCCAGCAGCAGCACAAGGAGCAACTGGAGCTGGAGCATTAGCACTCCACGCCCCCACATGGCCATGGAAAGATTCACAGAGGAAGCACCGAAAAAAAAAGCAAGCACTATGCAATCTTCAAGCGATAAAACGTGGACGTAGAGCGGAAGTTCTTGGGCTTCTTATCGGACGTTCAGGCGTTGTGGCGTTCGCCTAGTTGAGGTTCTTGGTTCTCGGTTCTTGCTTCTGCGGTGGACTGCGCAAGTGCGACACTCACATATCGCGGTACGCGCTTCTATCAACGCAAGTGGAATTTCAGATTTCCTATTTCCTATTTCGAGCTTCGAGAGTGTTTTGCCGAGTGTCAACTGCACGCGCCAAATGCCGACGAGCATCTGAATCAAGAATCGAGGAACAGAAATGCTCGACCGAGCTGCATGCAGCAAGCACCAGCACCAGCACACGAGGGGCATCGTCATCGGCGTCGGCGTCGGCTTCGGCTTCAGCTGCCGCTTCCCCGGATGCAGTCTGTGATAACAATTTTCCTGAGGCGAACCCGAAACAGAGCCCCGCCGCTCAAGAGTGCTCGATATTAGTTGGGGGGGCCACTCCAATCCATGTGACTGAAGCCTACACTGAGCCAGAGGAATGGATGGATGGGTGGCTGCATGCTGCATGCTGCATCCTGCCGCCTGCACCTGCACCTGTACCTGTACCTGGTGGCACCCGTCAAGGCCAGAGCTGAAGTACTGGAAACCGAAAAAAGCACAACAAGCATACGCCACGTTGCACATGCAGCATAAAATGCTTTGCCTGCTGCCTCATTTTTAATGCATGAGACGCGGGGTATATGGGGGGCAGCGGGGGCATAAAGTGGTTGCACACTCCATTTGCCTTGCCACCAGCAAAACGCTGCTGCAACTAGCTCGCTTAAGCGAGTTTTCGGTGATAAGACGCGAAATCAAATTTAAAAGCTATCAATTTGATATTAGTTTAGGGACCTGACAAAAACCCTTTGGGGAAACGCTGCTTGGGGGGGAACCAGCGCGTGCGAGGAGGCAGACAAGCGAGGGGCTCGTCGATGGTTTTGGGTTCCTCTATGTGTGTGCTTGTCGGACACCAGACCAGAGACGGCAGATGCCATGCTGCAGCTCATAAAAGTTCCCAGTTCTGGTGCAGATTTCATTTTGCACTGTCTCTTTTTTTGTCTCTATTTTTGCCTGCAGTTTTTTGTTAGCTGTCGAAGTTTTGAAATCAATTTGCAGATGATTTATTATGTCCGGGCCATGGAGAAGGGGGCCAGGAAGAGGAGCGGAGCAGAGGAATGTTCTGCATACGACAGCGACGGCAAATGGAAGCCACTGACGTTGATGAATGCCTCTGTGTATTGTTCTGCTGTCAGTTTTGATCAAATTTGTTTCCCGGGCATCGAATTGCAGGTGAAGTGGAAAATTTGCAAGTTATGCGGCATTTTTCTGCGCCCATTTGTTGCTGTTGCAGAATGGCAGTGGTAGATAGAGAGAGAGACAGGGAGGGCGTGTGGTAATCTGCAAATTGATTGCAGGCCCCAGCGAATCGAGAGGAAAACACCATAAAATTGCAGAATTCCGTAGACAGAGCATAAAACTATTGATAATAGTATATATTTAGGAAGTACATACTCATCTTGGATGCTTGCTTATGATGACGGATTACTCGCTCAAATAAAAACGCCATTCGAAAAGTAACCGCTTTTCAAAGTGTACTGCCCACTCAGCTATAATTTTAGCTCTAGCGCGTGTCAGTACTGCGATAGTAAATACGCATCTCTATCTCAGCTGTTGTCTATCGATACCAAAAACATATAGAAATTGCATATAATATAACTTAAATTGCACGTTAATTAATGCACGTTAATTAAACTACAAATCAAAATACGTAGAAAAAAACATCAATTAATTGACATAGCGCAGAGTTTAGAGCATATTTAGTTCCCTCAACGTGCGCTACGTTGAATTTTTTTGTTCGTGGTATGGAGAAGGGTGCCTGGAGGAGGTGCTATGACCCCCGGACTAGTAATAATAATAAAAATAATAATTGATAATAATTTGTTTCATTTTTGTTGTAATTTTGACTAGAGTTTCCATTTTTAAAAACTTCGCCTCCCGCTGGGTGAGCTATGAGATTTTTCTTAGCGTTAAATTGAAGAACTTAAGATTGTCGTTTGAAGGTGCTACTCTGTAATTGTTTCAACTCTTTATACAGCTCAAATCAATTTGTTTCCTAGTCCTCTTCAGTTGTGAGAGCGGTGATCAGCACCCCATATTTTGACACCAATCGAGCGTGAACGTTGTGAGCCGCGGCAAGGGTCGCGGCTCTACTTTATACCCGGTACTCAGTAAGTATATTGTACATATGTGCGCTTATGTTTTATGTAACATATACAATGTATTTTATTGTATTGTAGTCGATGACTACTGCATGGTTTTTCTGTGTTCTAATGTTAATTCTTGCGCATCGCTTATACCGCTCCATCCAGTGACCCATTCTATTAGAATTTTATAATATTTTTTCTGTTTCCATTTTTATACCAATGGTTTTCTTTCCGCTACATCTGTCTCCCTCTCTTTTGCTCTTCTGACACCAACATCAACCATTATATCTCGCTCCGCTTCGACTCTGCATGATTAAGAGTGAGATAGACAGATAGAGAAAGAGAGATAGAGAGAGAATGAGAAGGAACTTTGAAGGGGTATGATATTTGCGTCCTTTGTGGGGGCGGTGCGATATTCTGAAATACTTGTATCAGTGTGATATCACAGGAGTCTGGATGCAAAATTTGGCTTAGCTCTTACAGTCTTTGAAATCTAGGCGCTCATCGGAACGGACTTTATTGGATCGGAAACGCTTCCTGTTAGGTTTTACACACATCCATTTCTACCTCAACCCTATATATCCCTAAACTCTTTGAGAAACGGGTATAACAAGGATCCTTTTCAATCTACTCTTGGAATTCTTACGATTATGAGTAAGGAAAAAATCCTATTAAAAACGACATCGATTTTCATGATTTTTCAACAGCTCAAATCAAACAATGAAGAACCATTAGTTCGTCTTCCTTCGTTTCGTCTGAGATGAATTGTCAAATGATGATTCTGTTCCAAGATTTTCAGCAAGTTTCGTTGACATCTTTCAGAGCAGATTCAAAGCTTTATTTCCTGTTGGGAAGGTGAGAAATAAAAAAATACGACAGCGAAGGGAATCGGAAGCTACTGACGTTGATGAATGCCTCTGTGTATTGTTCTGCTGTTAGTTTAGATAAAATTTGTTTCCCGGGCAGCGAATTGCAGGTGAAGTGCAAAATTTGCAAAGTTATGCGGCACTTTCCTGCGCTAATTTGTTGCTGTTGCTGCATGGAAGGGGTAGAGAAAAAGACGGAGTTCTTGTAGCGGGAGGGCGTAATCTCCAAATTGATTGCAGGTCCCTGCGAATCGAGAGGAAAATAAAATTGCGGAATTCCGTAGACAGTACGTACTCATTCTGGATGCTTGCTTACTCATTGGAATACTCATTCAAATCACAACGCCATTCAAAAAGTACCCGCTTTTCAAAGTGCACTGCCCACTCAGTAATAATTTTAGCACTAGCGCGTGTCAGAACTGCGATAGTAAATACGCATCTCCATCACAGCTGTTGTCTATCGACACCAATCAGAAGAAGAACATAGAAAATGCGCAAAATATAACTTAAATTGCAATTAATGCACGCTAATTAAGCTACATACAAAAATACGTAGATGAATACATCAATAAATTGACATTGCGCAGAGTTTAGAGCATTTTTAGTTCCCTCAACGTGCGCTTTCCAGCACTGCAATCAACAATCAGCCGGTATACACAGCACTCCCCCTCCCACCAAAGAAGCAATCAAAATAAAAATAAAAACCCGTGAGGAATTCGTGTGAAATAGATCCTCATGACGTTGCTATGTCCAAGCGAAACAATATAACCTACGTCAAGCCGCAGGAACCCAGTTTTTTGGCCAAACTAAAGGCGGAAATTGGCTACAAAGAGGGGCCCTCCGTCGACACAAAGGTAAGTTTCGCGCGAACAGAATCTGGCCTCCAAAGCGCCCTCATGACCCAAACGTGCCTGCTCTGTTTGTGTCATTTTGGAATAGCGCCAACGACTCGAAGACGAGGACCCAGAGGGCTCGGACTCTGGCGAGGAACGGCCGGAAAGGGAGGACGAACAGCCCCAGGTGGTGGTGCTACAGGCCGGAGATCTATCCGCCGCGGAGGCGCTCGAGGAGAAACGTTTAGCCGCCAAAGGTATGTGTACCCACACACACACTCTCGCACCCATCCGGCATATATATGTACGCGCCAGCTGCAATGGTATAGTGTCGGTGTGTGCGTAGGTAGGATGTAGTTTGTCTGTGGCAGTGTTTAACTTTCAGTTCGGTTGAGTCAGAATCGAGCGGCGGTCGTTTTCCACGCTTCTTTCTGCCCTATACTATATACTATATACCACCATATATACATACATATATACACCCGTATGTACATGCTACGTGTGTGTGTGTGTGCGTCTGTATGTGCGCGCGTGTTTGTGTGTGTGTCTTTGCAATTTTGCAAATGAAAATTTAAATAAAATATAAACAAAATAGAGATCCAAATCCCAACTGTGAAAATCGAAAAACAATCGCAGAATCGGCGCCCGCTCCACAATTTTGAATTTGCTCTGGTGCGTTGTTTGACAGAGAAAAAGAAAACGGTTTTTCAATGCACTCGCTTGTGCTGAATATTTTGGCAATGGAAAATTCGATTTTTGATGATAACTTCATCATCAATCCTAACCTCGAAAATGCTTCTGGCTGGGAGTTTGCGACTTGCCACGCCCGCCAGGAGCTGGAGTTGCGTTGCTGCCCGCCTTCCTAGTTGCCGTGACAGCACCCGTTCCCCAGTACCGACGACCCCATTCCTGGCGGAGATTCGCATTTGCAATTAGTGGCCAGCGGAGCACCCTCGCACCGACCCACACACACACACACACGCTTACACAAACGCCCACACGGACACGGAATACTTAGACAATGGCCAAGGCATACACACTGACATTTTCATTGGGGGCTCCGCCAAAGCAAAGCATGTGATGAAAATCATAGTCAAAGTGGAGCGCACGATAAAGCAGCCGGCAAAGAAGTTAACAAATAACAGCGGCCCAACAACAGCTGCCTGCCGCTGCTGCTGCTGCTCAATCTCCGTCGCTTCCCGTCCCGTCCCTCCACTTGCACACTGTAGCGCAGAAAATCGGGTGAAAACGTGTGAAAGAACGAACGAACGAAGGAAGCAGGCAAAGAGGAGACAATGATGAACGAAACAAGCAAGCAAAGAGTACGGCAAGTGGCTTGACGACGACAGCGACGTGGACGTGGAGGAGAGGAGAGGAGGTAGCTGGCTGTGCCGGGAGCGGGGCGGGGGCTAGCAGTTGTCCGTTTTGTCGTTCGGGTTGCGAATGCGATGGTGGAGCACAGGGGGAAAGGGGAAGAGTGTGGCAGGGCTGAGAAAAACGCTCGCACAAGAGAGATATCTTGTGTCTCTGCAGAGCAGGGGGCGGGCATAGGTTGCAGGTTGTGGGTGGAATAGTTCTAATTCTGACTCCCCATCGTCATCATCATCATTGGCATATTGCAATTGATACCGAATTCTGGGAAATTTTCTAATCAACCTTTTACCTTACCATGCCTCTTCCTCCCACTTCCAGAGCTGGCTGAGAAGCGTGCGGATTTGAACCAACCCATTGTCTTCAAGCAGCGCGTCAAGCAGCCCAACATCAAGGAGGAGGCTGATTTAACCAAGCCCAAGAAGAGCAAGAAATCCGATAAGGGAAGAAAGAAATCCAAGGCCGCTGCCAGCAGCAAATTGTCGTTCAACGAGGACGAAGAGGACAACGAAGGCGGAGAGGATTAGGCGAGAACTTCCAGTTTTCCAGCTCCAGCTTCCAGTTACTGTTCAGTTCCAGCCCCGTCCCGGCCCATTGAGGTTGTTTGCAGTGAATGATTAGGTGAGTCCTGGCTGAAAAACTGTTGACTACCAATGTGCGAAAATGAAAAGGATAAACCTAAACCATCTCCCGGAGCCTTCAAATGTGTTCTTTTTTTTTAGTTTCAAAAAACTGTTGAATAGAACTGCATTTGTACATATATAAAATGCCATAGCTTAATTCGAGATTTGTGTGGATTTTTTCACTCTTAAATATTCAGTTTAAATCTAGATTCTTTCAATATGAAAGAGTTTTCAAATAAAAATCCCATTCACATCGAATAATCATCAGATTTTTACTCAAATTGTTATCCCACAAAAGATATTTAATTCATAAAAATAATAAAAGCAAGTTTCCAGAGGGATTTTCTTATCAGCTAAACATCCCATAGTTACAAATTAGAATTCAGATATATTTTATCCGACTGCCAAAGTCAGGCACAAGAAAAGGTCACGTGTATGTATAACATAAAATTCTTGTTACCGAGGCATTATAGCGGATAGTTTGAGTCTTTAATGAACCCAGTAGTACCCAGCAAAGGAGGGGGGACTACATACAAAGCAAACCGTCCTACCAGTTGCCGATCACGGGGGTGAGAAGCGGGTTACTTTCAAATTTTGTACTTGCATATAGACCAAATCGCACACATACACCCATACTTTCATATGTGTATGCACATATATATATATATATATATGTATGTATGTATGTATCTGCGTGCAATGTACATACATATATATATATATATATATATATAGAAATACATACATATGTACGCATGGGAGCGAAAGAGAGGCAACGTAATCTGAAATAAGTTGGAGAAGAAGAAGCATCAGCAGCGCCAGCAAAAAGTATCGTGATTGAGTTTAAGACGCTTTGCATTAGTATATGTGTTAGCGTATGAGTGTGCGTGCGTGTGTGTGTAAGCGGGGGTCGGGGAGAAATTCCGTATTGGAGCTGTAACTATTTTCCCATCAGCAATAATCCGATATCCCCATCATCACCATCGTCCATTTCGCGCGGGCTAATTTCAAATATCTGCACATGCAGAAAGGAGACAAGAAACGTATAAATCTATCAGCTACACCGGCGACGCGACAAGGCAATGCCGTTTCAGTTTTGTTTTGTTCATTTCGTTCGTGGCGCGCGTACAATTGTCAAATTTGTTTTCCCTCCCGTCGTACCATCCATTCACATGGCCCACCAATACACTCGCACCCATTGCCATGCGCTTCACACTGCCATTCGCTATTTTAGAGCGCAAAACTGTTTGTGTGCTCTCCAGTGCTGCCAACTTTTCATCAGAAAAAAAGCTGTTTCCAACTGAAGAAAAGGGAAAAAAGCCGAAAGAAAAGAAAAATTCGAAATTTTTTACAGTATCTCCATTAAATCATTTAGCTAGATAATTATTAGGCACTCTTTGCAAGCCAGATCTGTATATTTAAATACAAATTAATAATATCCATTAACTGAAAATAAAACTTTACCTAATGCAAAGAATGCTATTAGTGATACTCAGGTTAAAGGTATTCCTTGATTTTGGCTTAATCAGATTTAACTGAATTAAAACTCGCTCAATTTTCACTTTTGATTACGGCAATGATAACATTTGGAGGGCAACAGTTGCAAGCTTAAGAAATCTGCCGCCAGAATCTTTGTTAATGTAAAGCTGATGTTTTCCCATTTTATTAAATTAATATCGTCATATTGGAGTTAAATTTCTATTATATTTGCAACTTTAAGATACTTCAAAATTTCGCTGTCATGTTTCTTAGCGCACAAAAGTTTGTTGACGGAATAAACGTCAACTTCGAAAAATAAATGTTTTAATAGTTCAAAATTATCTGGTAGAAATTTAAAATCAAATTATCTGTTTTCATTTCTGTTTTAATTGTTCGTCTGCCAAAGTGAAAAATCAAAAAATCGCGCTTCCCACCAGTCAGAAAGTCATCCCGCAGTTGACCTTAAAAAAAAGCCAGATCTGACGGGAAAAAAGCGAAATTGGCAGCTCTGGTGCTCTCTGTGCGGCTCTCTGTCTCCATTCATTGCTCTCGGCACTGCCGGCAACCGCCAAAGGGGTATTTAAGTCAGCAGCTGGGGGACAGAGGACAGACTAAACAACAGAGGAACGGCATTAAAATTCAAATTAATTAATTAAATATATATGGCACTTGTTCAATTTTTTGCATTTCGGCGTTATCGATTTCCGATAAATCGTCCCAGCGCCGGTTGCAACCCTGTGTGTGCCCGGCTGTTCTATGCAACTCTGTTTTTGCTTTTTCCGCCTCACACATTTCCAGTTTGCTTTGCCTTGTTTGTCGTTTTGTGTCGCGCCTTACCTCGGCGTTATTTCCATTTTTTTTCTTCACCCCCACGAAAAGAATTTTTGTGTTGTTTGGAATAAAGCGTGCCAGAGCGATCCTTTTGAGAGTTGTTGCATATTAAGGAGTGTAGTGGAGTGGATTAGCAAGGAAAACAGCAACCTGCTAACTGTGAAATGCAATGTAAATGTAAGTCCGGCTACTTGACTTGCTTGGTGTGGGCGACGCCACCGCACCGACACAACAAAATGTTGCAGCAGCTGCAAAATGTTGTTGCTGCAGTGCAAAAATTAACTTTTCCCAAATATCGGATGGTTCTTTGCAACGTAGTTTTAGTTCACTAAAAGTTTATATTTATATATATATACATATAACATTCAAACACCTACATAGAAACCCGCACACACAGGCAAACACACACGCGTATATATATACATATATATGTATGTATGTACGCACACTAGCGCAAAAACACGCTCCTGTACCAAAGTACTCCACCACGCCGCCAAGCCAACCGACAACCAACACCACAAACGTCGTCATCATCGTCTCACCCGGACCCCGGCCGTATCCCCTCCCCTCCCTTCCGCTCACCTCCACCAGTCAGCCCGCCCGCCCTCCCTCCCTCGTGTCCCGTCATCATCCCAGTGTCTGCGTGTCCGTATGTATCTCCACTGAAACATACATACATACAAACGGTTGGTTGTATATATAGATTGTACATATGTATGTTTGTATATTTGTGCGCTCGCCTGTCGGTGTGTTTGTGTGTCTGTCTGTCTGTCCGTTTGTATGTATGTATGTATGTCAATCGTTTTGTTGGTTCTGCTCGGTAACTGTTCGTCTGTATGTTTGAATGTACATACATACATATATGTATGTATGTAAATATATATGTATATATACATGTATATAAGTAAATATGTGCATGACATGCCACATTATATATCTATACATAGATATGTGCAACCATTTATGTAAATACTCCCTGCATATAACGTTTTTTATGTAATTTACATGCATTCATTACATATTAAATTGTATTTTAGTTTTAATCCAATATGGCAGCCATTTTGTATCAATCCATTCTTTGAACTCCCCTGCCCCCCCCCCCCCCCCCCCCTCCGCCTATCATTCTATCCATCCTCGACTCCGTGTCTCCCCCAATCTCCCCCCTTACCGCCATAGCCATCTCTTTCCCTAACTTGGAATGGGTTTTAATTCACCTAGATTTTCAATTTTTTCGGTGATGGTTATTCTCTCTATCTCTATCTCTCTCGCCCTCTCCTCTTTTCTCTTCTCTTCTCCCCTCCGCTCTTCCTCTTCCTCTCTTTCTGCAGTCTTGGCTCTTTTTTTTATTTTTACTCTTTGTGCCGCCCGCTTTGTGCTGCTCTTTCGTTGCCTCCGATACCTTAGTTTTCTTTCATGTGCCAATTTTTCCGGTTCGTCTCAAGAAGAAGCTATTAAGTTATTGCAAATATTTCTTCCGATTTCTTACGATTTCTTCCGATCGGCACCTTCCGCGGAGTTTATCTACCCAGACTAAATCCAATTGCATTCCTTCCTTCCAGAAACACAAGATACAGCGCCAACATACACCTCGACTAAGGCACATTCCACACACCAGATAACAGACAAACAAATGACTGAAGTCGATGTCGTCTTGCCGGAGGGCGTGGCCGAGCCCACAACAAAGCTTGCCAGCGCATCAAGTCCGACCAGAGCCAAGGCCGACAGTAAAGAGAGCTCCACAGAGGCGATAGAACTGGCCAACGATGAGAAGAAGGCGGAGTCGGAGCTAGAGCCAGAGCCAGAGGCAGAGCCAGAAGCAGAGGCTGAACCAGAACCGGCTACCAAGGAGGCGGAGGAGGTGTCTTCCGGTGACAAGGAGATCAAAAAAGATGATGTTGTGGAGGCTTCCCCCAAGGCTCCAGCTCCAGAGGAATTGATGGATGTGGATGAAACCGAAACCGTGACAGAGGAAGAAGATGGCGAGGACTCACAGATCACAAGCAGCAGTTCCAAGGAGCCCAAGCTGCCAGACGGCGAGGAAGAGATGGACACAGTGGAGGAGGAGGCCACCACCAACGGGGATCATGAGCCTGAGGCTGAGGACGCCGAGGAAGACGATGTGGAGAAGATCGGCAGCACAGCAGAGAACAGCTGCGAGGCCGAAGATCCACTGGGAGCAGCCACCACACAGCCCGATACAGAGGAAGAGGAGGCATCTAGCGAAAAGAAAACAGAGCTGGCGGAGGACTTAGACGGCGAGGAGAGCAGCCAGCAAAGCGGGACGATCAAGTCAGCCAGCGACGAGGAAGACGAGGAGGAAGAGGAGGAGAAAAGCAGGGAGAATAAAGAGACCCTGAATGGGTTTGTGGCAAGCCCACACAGTCCAGCGGAGAAGTCGCCACAAAAGGAGAACGGCCAGGCCAGCACAGCCGAGGCTAAGGCAGCCGCCAGCAACCACGATATGAGTGTCGTTAATCTGGATGAGGACAGCGAAGAGGAAATGGAAGATATGCCTGACCTCAAAGAGCCGGCCGCCAAGCCAGCTTGCCCCGAGATCGCAGTGCAGCCGCCTGCTTCTTCTAGCGGTGCCGAATCTTCAGATGATGCAGTGCTAATACCCTCCGACTCTGACTCCGAGGCCGCAGCACCGCCGCCACCCATCAAAAAGAGTCTAGTGGCAGCAGTGGCGCCCAAGCCGGCGCCACCTCCGCCGCCGCCGATGCTGGATGACGATGACGACGACGACGACTGTGTGGTCATTGAGGACGATACGCCGCCAAGTATTTCGATCAGCGGCCTGGGGCTGGCTGGCAAGCGCAAGAGCGACCACCCGGACGACATGCATCAGCAGCCCAGCAACAAGAGGCAGCGGAGCAGCACGCCCTTAGGCCTGGGCCAGCTGACCATCAAGGATGCCCGCTCGCTAATGCCACACGAAGCTTCCACTGGGTCTGTGGGACCCAGGGACTCAATCTATCCAGTGACCATTACCAATGCGGTGACTGGAGCGGCCACCAATCTCGGTGTGACGCCGCCTAAGCTGGTACCCATGGCGGGGAACAACGCGGCCCAGCTGAATCCCCCGACATTGTCCCTCACGGGCCTGCCCAGCATGACCAACAATGCCAATCTCCTGCCAGGACTCACCGACGACATGTTCGTCCTCGAGGCGCCATCGTTCATTGTGCCCTACATCTACGAGAAGCCGCCCCACGAGAACATTCGCGAGGTGATCAGGTCCATTGAGACGAAGTACGCCTTGTCGCCCGAAGACCTCGCCGAGGCGGTCAAGGGCGACGAATTCGACATGATGACCGAGCAGAACAAGGAGGTCAAGCCAGCGGACCCCTCTGCCGAGGGCAAGAAGAAAAAGAAGCGGGCAGACGATGAATCGTGGTCGGAGCAGTCGGACGAAGATGACGATGACGAAGACGACGACGACTCTGAGTCCGGGGTGCGCACCAAGGTACTGATCAAGGAGGCCAACGATGATCTGACTGCCCTCAAGGGAGCCATCAAGCCAGCCGCAGCCCTGGCGGCTACAGGAGGAGTGGTGCCGGCCAACAATGCGGCAAACAGCGGCAAGCCCGGTCAGGAGAACTACTTTGAGAGTCCGCTCGGAAAGTTCTTCATGGACATTGGCGTGGGTCTCGTGCAGGAGTATGTCCAGGCGGATCTGTTGCGCCTCCAGAAGCGCAAAATGCGCAAATCTCTCACGCGCGATCCCAAGGACTTTGAGATGGCCATCACCGCTCTATCGGGCAACCTGCAGGCCTCCAAGACGAAAAACGCCCCCTTCAAGTTCACGATGAAACGCTGCGAGTTCTGCAACTTCAAATCGGAGTCGGCTCTCTCCATGGCCAACCACTACGAGACGCCGCACATGAACGGCGTCCTGTACAAATGCAATTTCTGCACCTTTGAGATCCGCAATGCCACGGAAATCGTCTACCACATGGAGGCCGTGCACAACATCAAGGCGCGTCTGATCAAGCCACTGCCTTACCATCAGTGCCCCAACTGTGGGTTCGAGGACAATGGCAAGGCCAAGCTGGCTCGCCATCAGCCGGTTTGCGCCAAGAAGTTCCGGCCGGAATTGAATCTGGCGCCTCCCAACGACTGGGAGGCCCCGGCTAAGATACCACGCATCAAGCCCAGGCATGGGCTTGTGGGCACAGCCACCGCCTATCAGGTAAGCGATTTCCATTTGGATTTATGACGAATTGCGATTCAAATTGTTTTTTTTGTTTATTCCAGGCCATGGCTGCACAGGCAGCGGCGCAAAAGGCTGCTTTGGCCACTATTCAACAGCAGCAGGCCCAGGCTCAGGCCAGGAACCTGCAGGCAGCTGCCCTGGCCGCCCAGAATGCGGCTAAGATGCGACAACGTGCCCCGCCGCCGCCGAAGCCGAATGTGGTGCGGAGCCCTCAGACGCCTGTGCGTGGAGCCGTTGCCAATGCTGGACTCACCGCGCTGCCCAATAGCTATCAGTTGGCCGCGGGACAGCTTGTCCAGGTAAAATTATCAAATTAAACCGAATCATGTAGATGGAAGATCGTTTGCTCACATAAAGTTTCATTTTGTTTCTGCAGCAGGCATCCAAGAAGCCGATGGCAGGGCAGCCCAGCATTTCCATAACGCCATTACCTCGCCAAAGTGCGCTCGTCGGTGGTGCGTCCCCCTCGTCCAGCAAGGTGCCGCAAGCGGCAGCTGGCATGAAGCCCGGCCAGACGCCCACAGGCAACAACAAGGCTCAGTTTGTCATCTGCGAGATATGCGATGGCTACATCAAGGATCTGGAACAGCTGCGCAATCACATGCAGTGGATGCACAAAGTGAAGGTAAAGCTGAGTTTCCATATTGTCCGTGTTTCCTTTTCTAACGTGCATTTTCCATTGGATGTATGTGAATGTGCAGATACATCCCAAGATGATCTACAACCGACCGCCACTGAATTGCCAAAAGTGTCAGTTTCGTTTCTTTACGGATCAGGGATTGGAGAGGCATTTGCTGGGCTCCCATGGCTTGGTCACGAGCTCCATGCAGGAGGCGGCCAACAAGGGCAAAGACGCCGGTCGCTGTCCCGTTTGTGGAAGGGTAAGTGTTACTCATTTGTTTATCATCGTCCGATGATTAGTCATAATTAATTGTGATTCCCATTGCTAACTGTCATCTCTGCTATATGCGCAGATGTACCAATGGAAGCTGCTTAATCACGTATCGCGCGATCATCATATGACCCTGAAGCCCGCACATCTATCGTACAAGTGCACCGTGTGCACGGCCACCTTTGGGATGTACAAACAGTTCGAGACGCACGTGTATACCGCCCACAGCACTGTGGCCAGAAAGGCGATGGACAGCAAGAAGAACAGTGCGCAGTCCAGTGGATCCTCCTCTGCCTCTATATCGCGTTCCCTGGGTGCTGCCAACGACTCTCTGCTGAAGCCGCTGAAGATCAACGATGAGATCACCATCATACCACAACCCGCATCGAAGCCACGCATCACAAATATGGAGAGTCATGTTATAGGTGCGTCTTTATCCTCACTCCCATATATAATCGAATGCTAATCTCTCCTTTTATGTCCGTTCGCACAGATTAAACAGACCGTGTTGGATCAACCAAAAACCTAATCTCGCATAGTTTTCAGCATTGGCAGGCGCTTTATCATTAGGTTTAGTTTTGTAAGCAGATCTGAACCGCGACGACGTCCACTTTTCTACGATGTCGATGTCGACGGGACGGGACGGGACGGGACGGGTCACATCCATTTAGTTTCTAAAGCCGAAGTGTATAAAAGTATAAGGAGAAAGTGTTAGCAACCTTCCCTTCCCCCGGAATAAACTAAAGTAAATTATGCTACAGTTAAATCTTTCACACCAGCTACAGGATACACGATAACTGATAAAAGATACATCTAAACACAGATACTATTCTAGTTACGGATTACGGATATATGTACGTTTTTTTGGAGTGAATTGTGCACATAAGTTGAAGTTGTAGCTACTACTAACATATGATATATATACGAAGATAGACCACATACATACGAGTACATTTAGCTGTAGATTATATTATATATATTTATGCATATGTATTTTGAAAGTGAAAGAAGGAGAGCCGCCAGAGCGCATCGTCTGCATGATGACTATGTAAATTAGTTAAAAACTAAACTATTTATATAACAACTTCGAGTATCCAAATTTTTGTTGCAGAATGTATATACATTTTGAATGGCCCCCCGCACCCGTAATCGCACCCCCATCCATAATCTATACCCCCAGAGCCTAGACCCTACTGCGTTCTCGAATGACGCAGGAGAACGTGTGGAGTCTGAGCAGGAGAAGGACTCCTTGTAACTGATCTGAGAGACGTTCAACATTTTAATTTTCGTGTACAAGTTTAAACTTATATTTATATTACTTATTTTAATATTAAGACTAAAGTATATATCATCTATTACCTTGTAAGATCAATGTACTACAGTTATAAAGCAAAAACAACACAACAAAACAACTGAAAACGATAAAATTAAAAACCTAGTTAATATAAAAGATTATGCCACATCTATCCCAGCCTCAATATTGTACATAGTTCAAATTTAAATGTAAACTGGTATAGATAGAGACGAGTATAGACGGACGAGGGACCTGTGGATTCTGAGAAATGGAGCAATATGTAGCATCAACATTAAACTCGGTTTCCGTTGCCTACGAGGTGTGAGAAGTGAATGCTTTTAGCAGTCACATGATGTGAGACCTAAGTCGGAGCACCCTGCACCCTGCACCCCCCAGCACCCCAACCATAGCACCAGTCATCAGCGGACGGATCGGTTCGGATACGGATAGACAACGCATTTACCTAGCACTAATGCGAAATTTATTTTTACTTTACAATAGAAAAAAAAAAAAAAATGATAGAAATTCCAACCGTGTGATGGATGTGTGACCATGGCAACTGTCGGCCGTGTGTGTGTGTGTTTGTGTGTGTGTGATTTCCTCGTCCAGTCTTTTCTACGACTCGCAGCACTGATGGCTACATGCATAAGTGTTTGATGAAGGATATGTCTATGTAACTATGTAATTCTAAAGGTATAAGGGAGAGTAACGCACTGCATCACGTACTATAGTTTCAGTTTTGAGATTGTGTGTAAATTGTGTTGTCTAACTGGTGGGCTGATCGGCCAGCGCCACCTCGTTATCCGCTGCCGGATTCACTGGCAGCGCCTGGCCAATGCTGCTGCTGGGCGGGAAGAGCTGTGCTGCATGCGTCAGCTGGGCGAGAGCGTCTTTGTCCAGAATCTGGGGCTTGTCGGCGGCACTGGTGTTCGATCTGCTCAACTGATAGAAGGCCGTGTCGCTGTGGGTGATGTTTACAATGCTGCCGGTCAGTGGCAGCGTCTCGAGCAGCTCCTGGGGACTGCTAAAGGCTCCAAGGTTCACAGGGGCAATGCCGGTGAGCACCTGACCGGTGACGTTCGTCTGGATGGGCAGGGGAATGTTGCCAAGGTCGATGTGGCTCTTGTTGCTGTGCGTGTCGTAGAAAGTGAGGTCCACACGCTCCTGGCTCTCGAAGCTGGTGTCGTTCTCACCCACCTCGGTGAGGATGCCGATCTCATAGACAACTGCCTTGACCACGTACCTAGAGACGGGGAATGGGTTGTAGTAAGTTGTAGTAACCATTCGGGTGAAGGAGATGGAAATCTCTTGAAGCTACTTACAGATTCTTGGGCGTATCATTCACACTGGCCCGCAGTTCTTCAATGGTGGCGTTGTCGATGCCCGAGCTGATGTCCAGAACGGGCAGAGAGCAGCTGAAGGCCAACAGCATGCCGAGCACAGCGGCTCCGAGTACAGCCTGGTGGATCTGCATCTTGGTTCTCGTTTTCGGGCAAATCGGACAAAGGCGACGGCAAACAGGGAAACGGAAACGACTGGGCGACGACTCTGCTGTCTGGCTCTTGCACTTGCTCTTGCTCTTGCTCTGGCTCCGGCTCTAGCTCTGGTTCCTCGGCTGACTTTCGCGCGTTTAAAGTTAATTAGTGCAGATCCGAGCGCTTTTATAGTCAGCTCAGACGGACTGTCAGCGGACTGCGGAGAAGCTTCGGACGACGGACAAGGCGCGATTCCGCGTAATTATCGACATCTGTTAATTGCCCGACAGGTTTGCCACTCCACTTCACTCCGGGGCTATGGCTACAGTTTCTAGGCAGATCAGTCGCGTCGCCGAACTTGGCTTCCGTTTCAACCAGGCGAAGAGGAAGGGCGCGAGGAGCAGGGCACAGAGGCTGTTATTGTTTTTATCGCCAATCCCGGGGCCAGACTCTAATTAATTGTGCTCGTTTCGGAGCGTGTCCGAGGGACTGTCCCGTCTAACGTCCAACATCCAACGTCGAATCCCCAATCCCCATCCCTGACGAATCTCTGCCTACGCAAATCTCAGCTTGGTGCAAAATCGTCGCCCACTGAGAGTCGATATTGAGTCCATATTGATCCATAAAATATCGATCAGAGCACCGTGTTTACTCCTCGACACCGACCAAAAATAAGTCCATAAATATTGCACCTCCAATGACGCACTACTTCCAGATCGGATCGCATGTGGTCTGGGGACACGCGCCTGTCTGCCATATCGCTAACATTACGCATACGACACGTTTTCTGACGTATACTGTGAAATGCCATGAACGAGTGCAATTCATGTGAGATTTCATTAGAAAGGAAGGCTTCGCTCTACTACATATACTACACTCGGGTACTGGAAGAATACCTCAAAGATATGTCGCACAAAAAATATCGTAAATTTGTAATCAAATTGAATTTGATAAAAAAACAAAATAATATACAACTCATTTAACACTATAGTTAACCGCTTAGAGCCGCCGAAAGCTCTGGCATAACCAGCCCGATCTTGACTTCCATTCATGACTGATATCACATATGGATCTGGAGACCAGATCTCCAATTTTTCGGTGGATCGTTCTGGCAGTACACGTTTTGCGGTTTCTGGAATCAGAGGCAAGACATGATAGTTCCCACCGGTAGCGGCAGCGACGGCTTGCCGTTTCCCTCAAGTTCCCGCAAGTTTTCACCTGAGGAGGGGGTGAACCTTTTTGTTTCAGTGGAAAATTTCCGAAATTAATTTGCACATTTGGGATATCATATATCCATAAATGAGCTCTGTGCCCTGGTGATCTCAGATCAGACCCCATGCGAGAATATGTGGAATGCAATGAACTAATTATGAAGTGTTAAAGAGCCCGTAATTTCAATTGCAATTGCCCCAAAAGTGCAGTTGTCGATTGCTCGCCTTCCTCGACAGACAGACAGACACAGCAGCATCCAGGAGGATCCCATAGATATGGGAATATACATACATACATATGTACATAATAATCTTTAAATATTTACTCTTCCGCTGCTGCTTTGGTTAGCATCCATTTTGGGAGCGTCCAACGCGTGTCTGGATATATTGGTTATTTTTCCATTCTAGCTGAAAAACCCAGTCATTTCCAAAGTGTCAAACGTTGTCTTTATTTTGGATTGCTTTCTTGGAATTATTTTAGTAAATATATGTTAATTGCAGCAATTAAGACAATCAAAAAACCAGCGAATACTCGTACAAATGTATTTCTGACAAAATTCCTGCCTCATGCTTCACTTCTTCTCTGGTCTGTGAATCCTTGGTATACATTTCAACTCATTGAACTCATTTTTCTAGCCCCCACGAAGGTTCAATCTTTTACCATTAATTTGCTAGATTAACCCGAGCACTACCCTTCACACAGAATAGAATTTTAAGCAATACATATATCCACGATAGATTAGAAGGGAGAACTAAGGGAGAACTTGGCGCCGGCTTGGACATTCGGCATTCGGCATTGGAGAAGCAGCAGCACAGCACAGCACAGGCACGGCACGCACTGGCAGGCACCAAAACGAGTTCGGCCAGCGACTCGCGGGAGGCGCTCCAAGTGCTAACTGAACGGAATAATAAAGCTTAGACGATCCGCAACTTTCGACGGCGAAAAACTTTAAAAACTCGCCCGCTCTGGGGCTGTAAACTTATTATCGATCTGAACTCCGAGACGAACGCAACTCTCGCAACCAGCAGCACCGACCCGACCATGAAGTGCACTCTTTTATCCACAGTGAGTAGAATGCCCCAGAAACTGGCGACTGGCGACTGGCGACCGGAGACTGGAGACTGGATAATGATCTTCTCTTGTTGCTTCCTCTAGTTGCTGGCGACCTTGGCAGCCACGAGCCTGGCTGCCCCTTTCCAGCTGAGCGACATCTTTCCCGGATTTGTGGCCATCGCGCAGCCGCAGGAGAAGCAGGAGGTCGTCAAGCGTCATGTGGTATCCAATCCTGATGCTGAACTGAAGCAGATCTCGTTCCATGGCTTGATTGGGGACTTGGAGGACAGTCTGTTCCAGTCCGCTCTGAGCCTGCATTCGGCCAGTGCCCCCGGCAGCGAGGTGGAGGAGGTGAACCCCGGCCAGGAGGAGGCCAGTGAGGATTCGGTACATGCTCTGACCAAGCGCTCGGATGAGTCCACTCCGGCAACGGATACTGCCTCGACCGACGACGGTCTGGCCCGCAAGATTCTGCTGCAGACTACCAGGAAGGTGCCCGGAAGTGAGGATGGTCTGCCCTCCCACCTGATCATCGATCATGTCTCCGTTCAACCACATACCGGCGGCGTTCTGCCCCTGATTCCCACCTTCCAGGTGCACCACACCAAGCTGATCTCGGCCACCATCAAGGAGGACTCGAACAACGATAGCAGCGATGGCAAACAGACCAAGATCAGCATCACCAAGACCTCGATCACATCGACGGCGCCACTCGAGAGTCTGGAGGAGGCCGTCGCCAGCTCCCAAAGTGCCAGTTCCAGCTCCAGCTCCAGCGCTGCTCCTGCAACCACAACCACCGAGGGAACCGCAGCAAAGGAGGCCACCACAACAGTTGAAACCCCAAAAACCACAGAGGAGGAGAAGAAGAGCTCCATCAGCAGCAGCAGCAGCACCACCACCACCATCACCACAGAATCATCATCCACTTCCGCAGCCACAACAGAGGAGCCCATCCAGAAGCTGAAGAAGGACGAGGAGAAGCTCAAGGAGAAGGTGGCCGAGGTGGAGGCCGATCCCGTAATCCTCTCGTCTCGCGTCTAGGACATTCCTGATCCCCTGGATCCCTGTAGTTGTAGTCCATCCCCCTCTCATACTCACACATATTTATGACACTCGAAGTTCAATTAAAGTCATGTGATTTGATCCGAAGATCGGCGAGAGATTCGCTTCTCTATTTGCATATCCAATTCACACAGAAAACTCTCGCACGCTCTGCGAGTCTGAGTTCGAGTATGAATGGGGATGGGAATGGGCATGGGCATGGGCAAGGGTATGATGGGGATGGGGATGGGTGACCCGGGGGGATTCTGCCAAATTCTGAGGCTCTAATTGTTGGCTTAAACAATGACGCAGCACGGGGGAATGAGACTCCGCTCCGACTCCATAATGAAAGCAACGATTCACTGAGGCATGAAGTCGCCCCGACTTCAGGGGCGAACCTTCCCAGAATCTTAGAAAGCTCTCCGATCGGGAAAAACCTCACGTAGATGTATCAAAATAAAATGCAAATACTTATTCAGTTCCCCTTGGATGTGGTGTGCCTGTGGATTGTGGGTTGTGGATTGTGCCACTCAATTGGGTTAATTAAATATTGTGAAATTGTGGGGCGTGCACTCCCAAGTAGTGGGTGTTAATGGGGATAGCTAACTGAATTATAAACTACTCAAATCTGAAGAGAATAAACCAGGCAGCGAAAGATTCGCATCGCCCTCTTCATTCAGAAATTGCACAGTCAGTGAATGCAGGGGAATTCTATTATCAGAACACATTAATCAAAGGCAAGGCATTTGTATATCAAAACACGAGCACACGGGCACACGAGTACCGCGAGTGCCATAAACAATTTAGGTGATTCTTTCCCGTGACTCATCCTCGATAAAGACACCTCTGCCAGCCGCTGGCCCTCAACGGTAGGTACAACGGGCAGTAAACACGCTGGCGAGTCTTGAAATTGATAATGAAAAGCCTTTGGGAGCAGGAGCCATTACATTCCGCATGACCAAATGGACATCGAGTATACGCAGCGTGCGACAAGTGGAATTTCCCCCATGGGAACCACTGATCTGAGCAATGTCCGATCAGCTGTGAGTCTTGTTTTAGTTCCTGCCTTCCTTACTCGTATTTATTTATTTAGCAGGAGGCATGTCTGCCTACATTTACCCCTCCGGTTTATAGCTCCGTATATCTGCATGTATGTGCTACGAGTACAAGTAATAACATGACAAAAGATAAAGTAAACAATATATATGGTTGCCTCACTGATAAGGCCTTCGCCTCGCACGCATTCAATTTGTATTACAAAATCTGTGAGCCGCGCGGGCTAAATATTTGCACTCTGCAATTGGGAAAGGAATCCACAGAGAAAGAGAAAGAGAGAGAGAGAGAGAGAGAGGGCTAGAGCGAGGCATTGGTACCTCTGCCCCTGGTGTTGCCCTGCCTGGCATTTTGATAACAGGTGTAACCCTTAAAATTTCATTAGGTTTATCTTATCATCGGCGGAGAGAGAGAGAGAGAGGGAGAGGGAGAGGGAGAGCGGAGCAGCGCCAAAAGAACTCCAACCAGAGCGATACGGTAGGTGCTGCTGATGTCGATGGCCATTCAATTGAAGGCTTAGGCGGCCCGGAGCGCCGTTCAGTCCGAAGGAAGCAGCCGGCGAACGCGTATCGCCCCACAGTCAGTATCCAGTCCACAGAAACCGAGCAGCGGGAGAACTCTATTCGGTGAGGAAGATAACACTAAGCGTATGAGTTTTTTCTCGCAGGTTTACCATATAGTTTATGGACATTGCCTTGCTGCGTATCAAGTGACGATGAGTGTAGTTCCCCGCCAGGTGATTCAGCCAGTAATCGCGGGATGGTGATTATTTGGGGTCTGGGTGGAAGGACTGGGCCAGGCCATGAAAGTGGAAAGCATGGAAAAGAATACTCGGAAGAATGATTGAAAAGCATTTCCATTTCCATATGCATATGCAAAATCCCCCAAGAACTAATCAACTTGATTAGATATTGAATGTGACGCATTGAACCGTAATTTCTAATTGAATTTACAGCCCCGAGGTGCGTGTGGAGAGCGTACTCTTATCGATCATCAGAGGTTGCACAACCCCAAGAAGAAATCAGGAAACCGATTCGGATTCCACTAGGAGCATTGCACACCGCCAAGCAACCTCAAGCTCAACAAGATGGCAAGCATTGGCAATGGCTTCGCCAAGTGCTTCATACTCTTCATGGCAATCGTCATACTGGTAAGTCTCACTGCAGATAACTGCTGCTTGGGCCACTGCCACTGTTAACACTGTTATCTTGGCTAAAACCGAAACGAACGCTCTTTTAGCTTCAGGGAGTCGTCTATCTGGGCCTGTCCATTTGGGGCATTACCTTCCGGGAGTGCCATGATGTGGAGGATTTTAGCATAAATCCCTTCAAGTTTGCCATGGAATTGATATACTTTACTCGTAAGATCAAATCAAATATCAAGATCAGGATGAATCAGTTATAATAATGTAATAATTTTTCTCCCAACAGAGAAGGAATGTGGAGACCCGGAGATAATGATAGGCAGCCAGGTAATTGCCCTGGAAATGGACTGGGAAAAGTCGTACGATGTGACGCATAGGGAGTACATCTTCATGATCACCTATGCGGTTGTCAGTGGCCTCTGGATAGCCACCTCCTTACTGATCATCTTCACGTTGTGCAGTCGCACTACCAAGCTCATCGCCGGAGCCGCCTACTGGCCCTGGTTCCTGTCCGTGATGGCTGGCAGCATCCTGGACGTGGTGGCCAGCGTATTTCACGGCATTGACCTAAGCCACACAATGGTAAGAAGATCTCACGGCAGGGAAAACACCGGGAAAACATACATTTAACTGTGAAACAATTCCACTCTACAGTCGCTGGACGATGCATTCGATTATATTGGAGCTGAAATCGATCCGAGCACTGAATCGACAGTGATCAATACTATCAAAGCGATGCTGGAGCCGTTCGGTGTATACTTTTCGACGCCCTCCATTCTGCTGCTCTGCCTCAGCTGCCGTGTGGTGCTCATCTGGCTGCTGAACATCATCGGGGCCAGCTTCTGTCTGTCCATTTCTGGAATAATGGCGCGGAATAATTCCAAGGCGGCCGCTGTGACGAGGAGCCAGGCTCCCACGCGCCAGCCCACACCTCTACCCGTGCCAGCAGCCGTGGTGGAGACAACAGTAGTCGAGACTCTGCAGCCTGAGACTCCGCAGCAGTATCAAGTGGAGACCCAGTACCCAGAACAGATCCGTCCCAAGCCGCTGCCGATCTTCATTCCCTCGGAGCAAATGCAGCGCCAGGACTCGCAGCAGTACAGGGCCGGAGATCGTACCACTTTGCAGTCCCCGGTGATGGTCCTGCCACCGCAACAACAGCAGGAGCCAACAGCTCCACAGCAGACACCGCAACGGGAGGTGCTGTCCCCTCTGCCGGAGATCAATACCTATCGCACCACCGAGGCTCATCCTGACCGCCTCAACTATCCACCGGTGGAACAGCCATTGCCGCGGGCCCCCTCGCCAGCAGTACAGCAGCTGGCGGTCAGTTCGGCCCTCAACAACCGTTACAGTGAGATGTATCCGACGCAGCCGGCCAATCCGCGGGTCAGCGAGGAGCTGCGCAATCAGATGCCCTGGTCGTACACAAGCATGGTGACAAAGCCACCTCCGCCACCACGCAAGCCGCAGCTGCAGGTCCAGATCTATCCGCAGATACCCGAGCCCGACTATGCGGAGCACTAGACCACTCCGCAGGGGGCGGGGGAGCAGCTCAAAGCTGATTGCGGGCTAATCAGCCTGGATGCGAGATAGTGTTGTGACATGTTTTGTGTTATTGTTACCTTTATTACATAAAGCTAAAGCTGATGGCCAACCGATTGACTCATCCTTTCTTCTGCATCCGGCACTGCATTGCCTTGCAGCAGCCTCTTCTTTTGGCGACCATGCTCCGCCACCAGCTTGAGGGCATCATTTATCTCCAGCTCCAATTTTGGCCCGCCGCTCACGTGTAGTTCCAGCTTGGGCGCCTCCTGCTGGACAGCCCTCGCTCCTACCACTATTGTTAGCGGGTGGCCCAGGCGCTTGGCATCCAGTAAACGTTTGCCAATTGTCAGTTCCTTGCGATCGTCGTGCAGCAACTCCTGGTCGCCACAGATGCTGCCTATGTGCTGCAGCAACTCGTTCTCTATAGCCTCCGCGGGCTGTTGCTCTTTGCTGCCTTGCTTCGGACCAATCAGGCACACATCGTAGGGAGCCAACAGCTTGGGCCAGCGCAGCTCCTGTTCGGTGGACAGCACTTCCAGAGCGGAGGCGAGTACGCGTGTGATGCCAATGCCATAGCAGCCCATTACCAGGGACTGCGGTTTGCCCGAGGTGTTGAGGAACGTGGCGCCCAGTGGCTTTGAGTACTTCTCTCCGAGCAGAAACGTGTGGGCCACCTCGACGCCACGCACTTGACTTAGTTGCGAGTCACGGCAGCTGGGACAGTCTGTGGAGGCTTCTACTGTGGAATCCAATACCTCAGCGTTTCCGGCAAAGCCGCAGGAGCTGCACTGCAGTAGCGTGTCCTCACCCACTGGCGATACATAGTGATACTCATGGGACAAACTGCCACCCATCATCCCCGTTGCAGCATTCACTGGAAGATCGATTGGTTACCATCCATAGTCTCAAATAATAGCGGAAGCTATACGCACCTTTTACAAAAGGAACCTCTAGCTGCTTGAAGAGCCGATCATAGGCTTCGCTAACCACGGAATAAGTGTCCCTGGCAGTCTCCCCCGAGACATCGAATGTATACATATCCTTCATGAGGAATTCTTTGGCTCGCATCAGGCCAAAGCGTGACTTCAGCTCATCCCTGAACTTGGGTCCGATTTGGTAAAGACGTAGAGGCAATTGGCGATAGGAAATTGGTGCTGTCGTGGCCAGCATGGCAGTCACCGCTTCCTCATGGGTCTATGGGTGGGATTTAAGTAATGTATAAGCACAGCACCCCACCCCATCTTGCACTCACGCACTGGACTCATGAGAAACTGTTTGCCGCTGCGATCTCGCACCATATAGAACTCGGATATGTCGCCTTCCAGTCGTCCTGTCTTCTTCCACAGACCTGTGGGTGTTAGAATGGGCAGACTGATCTTCTGACCTCCGGCTTGCTGCATATTGCCATCAACCAAGGCAATAAACTTGTCTACCGAACGCTGGGCTATTGGCATTATTTGGTAGGTGCCATTACTGCCCGACTTGACCAGGCCCAATTCGGTCAGGAGCTGAAAATAGGGGAGTTGAGCCGTGGCCGTAGCTGGAAATTCTTTCGTAACACATTTAATAGTAAATACCTTTTGACTTCGCGACAGTTGATCTGTTTGCTTGACGATGGCATTTTTGGGAGTGACCAGCGCAGGCCAGAAGATTCGCGAGGCTTTGTTCATGCTACAAATGTTTAATTAGATTGTATATTCTTTACAATACCGGTATAAATGCAAAATAAATGTTGATCTGTCCAACAGCTGTTATCATCGCCGAAAACAGTCGTATCGATATATATGCAAACTATCGCGAGGGGAAAGTGGTAGAACATCATTTTAATTAACTTTGACCAAAGTATTTAAGCGAAACGCAACTAACGTTCCAAATTCGAAACTAATTCCCTCAGCTTCTCTGTCCAGGCCTGGGCGTTTTAAGGGTGATTAATTCATAATACTTCCCACAAACACGTTATGTGCATAGATAGGTATCGCTTATAACAAACCGGCTTACGCAGGCCACCACTAGCTAAAGAAATAAATTTAAAAATGTGCTCGAATTATCAAGATTTATATAAAAAGGGCTTGGACCGTGGCGAACAGCAAAAGCTGCGACAACAAGAACTGTTGAGGCTACAAAAGCTGAGGCGACAACAGGGCCAAGACGAGTCCCGGCCTATAAACAAGACGGAAAAATCCCCGCCAAAACAACATCGCAAGCAGCGTGCCACTGACAAGAAAACGCCGTTCAGATTACAGCTCTCCGAGTGGCTGCGACACAAGCCGGATAATCTCGTGGAATGGCTGCTGGTGCCGTGCCCGGTTGGCAGAAGATGTATGGTGATAGCCACCAATGGAAAGACTAAAGTTTACAGCAAGGGAGGTAGGGAATTCATGACGCTGCGTACGCTGCTGCCCGGTGATAATCATGTGCAAAAGTGCAGAACAGTCCTGGACTGTGTGTATGATGAAGAAACGCAAACCTTTCACGTGCTGGATGCCCTTTCCTTTGGCCAGCAATCGCTTCAGAACTGCGAGGCATCCTTCCGGTTCTATTGGCTGCGAGCCCGTTTCGAGGAGAACGATTACGCTGAAAAGGGGGCTCACAACGATAGGTCTTTTGTGCTGCTGAGCCATTATGACTTCGAGGACGCTTCTGCGATAGAGGAAATCCTCCAAAAGTATCCTATCTGGCAGGAGAATCAACCCAAACTGGATGGATTCCTGTTCTACCACAAGGAGGCCAGCTACGTGTGCGGAACAACGCCCCTGGTTTGCTGGCTATTTTCCTATATGCTGCCGGATGTGCTGGATTTGCCAGTAAATGGCAACTATGTAGCCCCCGAGGACTACCAGCCCAGGCTAGTACTTCAGTACATGGAGGAGTTTGATCAAAAGCTAAAGGAGCTAAGGAAGCAGAGGCCCAAGGAGAAATCTAGGACGAAGATCAAGGAGGAGCAGGAGGTGCCCCAGACCTCCATGGAGACAAACAAGGAAGAGGAGGACGGTGACAGCGATGAGTATGCCGGGCTCAAGTCGCTCCTCGACCATCAGCGCCGCCTAGAGCTGGGTGAACTAGACATGGACTGTGAAGAAACGCCGTCAGCTGATGGCTGTTAAGCGGCCTGGGTGACGTGATGTTTTGGGGTGGATTTCCTGCGACTGCGCACTAGCTGCGCGGCCCTGGGACTGAGCTCAGCTCGCGCCCAGGGAAAAAATGTAGTCAAAAGCAAAAGATTTTGGTCTGCTCCCTGAGCAGTCAGCATATAAAATAAACCCTTAAATAAATAAAACGCAAAATATGGTGATTCAACGCTGCTGGAAAATTCCCACTGATGTTGGAGGATCATTAAACAACACAACGACATCCGCAAACGATGTCCAGCAACGCTCTTCCCCGGCAATGCAATTGCAAACAGCCAACTCCTCGGATGACTCAGACTGCTCCAACCAGACAACGCACTCGATGGATACACGCGTTGCCAGCCCCGCGGAAGGGACACAAAGTCAGCCGGATAATGAAAAGGCCCCAGAAGCCGGCCCCAACATACTCACATTATCCCTGATCGGCGAGTTGCCAGCTACGAATGCAGAGCCTCTGGTAAACGAAATGCACATTAATGTGAATTCATAAATTACACAAACATTTTGCCAAATCCCTGCAGAAATATGTGACCACCCCGGATATGGCAGAGAACATGCTGCAGAAAATACGCCAGCGTCTCGGCGGATCACAAAACATCGAGGGCGGTGCGAGTGCAGAGTCCGCTATGAGAGCTCTTGAGCTACTGCGCATCGGCGTGCAACAAGCTTTCGATTCGGAAATCAATGAGATCATCAAACGTTACATGAATGTATGTTAATGCCTGCACGGGACATCCACAAATACGGGTTGTTCAACCAACATTTTTTTTGTAGAACTACTTTAAGCCCGCATTTGGAAACATCAAAGAGAACCTGGGTCAGCAGTCAATCAATGAGGAGACGCTGCAAAAGATGTCGTCATGTTCGTTGCTGGAAAACGCCAAGGGGCAGTACACGAACTTTGTGCGTCACCACCGTTTGGGAGCTGGAGTATCGGAGCAACAGCGTATGGCCCTAAAGCGTGTGGCTAAACACCAAGAGAATGCCATCGGCAACAAAGTGTTTGCCAGCAACTTGGGCTTTGCCGCCACAAAGCCCATGACTTGCACATCTGCCAAAGTGAATCAGATGCCCGCGCTGCAGGCAGTGCAGATGTTTCCACAACAGGCACAGTTGCAGGCAGCTCAGCCACTTCAACAGCAACAGCAGCAACAGCAACAGCAGCAGGAGCAACAGCAGCAGCAGCAGCAGCAGCAACAGCATCGTATAGTTACACCGATTTTGGGGGGAGCTTTGCCCACGCCTGTGCGTCGCCAAATCTTTTGGAACACGGCCCAAATCTCGACCAGCACAAAATTTGTATTGGATGTGCAGGCCAATCTAGCGTTTGGCTTCGGCACCGATGGCAAGGAGAGATTGGCCAGCAAGCACCCCGAACTCATACGCTATCTCCCCGATGCCGAGGATCGAGAGTGGCTAGCAACCCGAGGTATTATTCCTGCCGAGAGTACTCACTTACGTTTCCTCTTTCTCCTCCACGACGAGGTCTGTCGGCTGCATCAAGCCCACGATCTGTATAAGAACAAGCCAAATGTCGATCTGAGCCTGATGATAACTTTCAACGTACCGGATCCGATGATACACAAGATGAGGCTCTTCTTTGTGGACCTCAACATCAAGAGCCGCGGTCTAATAACCAACTCATTTATCATGACCAATCAGCCGCAGCCACAACAGCAGCCACAAGCGCAGCCACAAACGCAGCCACAGCCGCAGCCACAACCGCAGCCACAGCAGCCCACGGTGGCAAATAACAGTCATCTAAGGAACGCCCTGCTTCAAGGAGCTTTGCCACAGCCTCAGGAGCAGACGCAGACGCAGCAGCAGCCACAGCAGCAGCAACAGCAGCCACAGCAGCAACAACAGCAGCCACAGCAGCAACAACAGCAGCCACAGCAGCAACAACAGCAGCTGACGACTGGCCCCGTTGAAACTTCCGTAATAAAGGAATTGGCAGCTGCTTCGCCCACTCCATGCCTGCAGGGTCAGATTGTGGGAAGCACAACGACGCCCCTAAAGGCAAAGCTGCCGGCAGGTTCCACTCTGAGCTCTTCCCATGCGACACTTACCGCACTGTTGAACAATGGCGGAGCTGCAGGAGGAGGAGCAGTAGGAGGAGGAGCAGCACCCGTCGTCAACCAACCTGCTCCAAGTACCAGCGGGAAGTTTAGGAATTAAAATGATCAAATCACTTTCCACTATATTCAATCAGATATTTAATCTGAAATATATTCCGCATGCGTTATCAATAAAATAATCTTTTGGGTAGTATAAATGTTGAATATCTTGCATTCGTGAATCGTTTCCCCTCTGTTTCTCGCACTAGTTAATGCTGGTACCCCGGCTACCCCGTTTCCTATCCAACACATTAAAACGAGGGGGAACGTTATACCCGGTACTCAGTCAGTATATACATATGTGAGCATACGATATATGTAATTTATTATATATTGGCAAAAGGGACAAATTGATCTCCTTTCGGTGATTTTTATATATCTATTAGATGTTTCCATTTTTTCTTACATAAGTTTTTTACATCTGTCTTCTCTACATACATATATACGTCTTTACTACGACTCCTTAAAATATGTGCGAGAGAGAGAGAGTGAATGAGTAAGCGCTTGGAAGGCCACTGAAATTTCATTTGTTCCTTCTGGCTATAATAATGATCCGCCCTAATCGAGATTCAACACTCTGATAGATATGGCCATTTTCTATTATTCTGCGTTTTTAGGTTTCTCGTATCTTACAAATTGTGGATTCCACAGATTTTCGTCCTTTGTGGGGGCGGAAGGGGGCGTGGCAAACTTTTGAAATACACTTGAAACAGTGTGATATTACAGGAGTCTGGATACAAAATTTGGTTGCTCTAGCTTTTATAGTCTCAAAGATATAGGCGCTCATGAAGACGGACGGACGGACTGACAGACATAGCTCTATCGAATACTTTACACATCCACTTTTGGCACAAAATAATTAATACAAGTTCGAATTGACGTCCATCCAAGTAGCCCTTGAATTACTGTATTCGTTGGAACTAATGTAACAAGTAACATTCATAAGTCATAATTCATAAGTCAATCGGAAGTAGAGAGAGAAAGATGCCACGCTCCCCAGTTGTGAAACGTCGTCAGGAGCAGCGCAAGATAGCTGACCAAGAGGAGAAGGTACGTCTGGCTCGACTCAAGGCCGAAGCCGCTATGGAGCAGATCGATGATTTGGAGAAGCGCGCCAAACATCAAGTGGACACTCAAATCAAGCTTATCCACGCCCGGACTGACAAGCATTTGCTTGAGATGAAAATGTCGGAATTCTTGAACCTAAACCTGAACTATTTCAGCGACTACAAGTGGAAGGGTGAGTGAGTGCATATACTGGCTAATATTACCGGCTTACACGCCACGCCATATCCACTTTAGTTCCCGAGCCACCAAAGAGACGAGAACGCAGCAGCTCGGTGGGCGTCGATCGCGGACGTTGCCGCACTCCCCAGTGCTCCCAGGAGCCGCGCCCAACCGTACAATCGCTGGACAGGGGGCATTATAGGCGTGGAAAAACCGTAACACCCCGGAAAGAGCAACCCGTGGCATTCGTACGTTACCCCCGCGCTGGGGAGTTGGTGCTCTCCCTCAGCGGCAGCCCACTGGCTATCCAGGACGCACACAGGGAGAATGTGGCCGACGTGCACATACCAACCGAGAAGGGCCTGATCACAGTTAAGCCCCTCAAAATGAATGTGTCCCGTGAGATTCTCATGCAACTGGACGAGAATGCACTCAACCAAGTGAAAACTTTGCAGGCCAATCTGGGAGTGATTGTGGACATGGCCGCCAAAATGGAAAAGATGTAGGATCTACGGAGATCGAATTAACAACGACAGGCAGATACATTTTACGCCTATTTCTGAAATATTTTAGTCCTTTGCATTTTCATTTATTCAATGGTTTTGTTCAGTGTTTGGTTCATTAATAAATTTAATTACTTTTATTTACGTATATATAGCATATAGATATATGAATATATATTTTTTGTTTTTTAATAGTAAACATAGCGTACAAAAGTTTCGTTTCGTCTAAACTGATTTTCCAATTTTAATTGATTAAAGATTTTGCATATTATTATGCATGTACATATGTATGTGTATCTGTGGGCCCGTGAGTGTGAAAAATGTGAAATATGTAGATATATATGACTGGAGAAAATATCCTTAATTCTTGGTAAGAAATACCATAATATAAATTCTTCCGATCACAGGAAGATCGCAGATCGGCCCACAAACAACGGAGAAAGCAGCACAGAAAAGTGGCATTGTTGTAAATTATTGTTGTTGTCAATTGCTGTTGCTATTATTATTCAGCAACAAAAATTGGTGAGTTGTTTGTTGTTGGACAACAACCACCGTCAACTTGCGACTGCAAAAATGGCAGAAAACGAGCAAATTTCAGACCGAGGTACCAAGCCTTGAAATTTCTTCGTTTTCGCCTATTTGTCGTCTGCTTTAATGATGCCGACCGACAGTCTGGATCCTCACGACCCTGGCAAAGTCCTGGACCCTGGTCCTTCTCCGATCTTGCCCTGTTTGGCCGAGATATAGCGAACTTTTTGCTGATAAAATCAATAAAATACAGGTTTTTTCCTTTCGCTATATCTCATCTATTTATAGGTCGATCGGAGCGTGGCACGTCTTTTCGTGGCCGGCAGAGTCCTGCTAACCGATTGGCATCGGACAAAAGGACATCCATTCTCTCACGGTTTTCGCAAAAAATCATCATTGAATTTGCTAGAATTTAGGCTGCGAAAATAATTACAATACTGTTTTTTTCTTTATGGTATTTCTTGGCTATCATTGGCCCCTGCCAACCGATTGGCATCAGAAAAAAGGAAACCAAGCGGTCACGATTCTCACAAAAAGACATGATGGTTACATCATTGAATTTTCCAAAAGCCGGCACCATTTTCGTAGTGGATATTTTGATGCCAATCGACAGTCTGGATCCTTATGGTTCTGGGAAAGTTGGTCCTGCGCCGATCTGGCCTTCTCTGGCCGAGATATAGCGCACGAAATTTTCGTTCTGATACAAATTTAATTACACTATAGCTCCACTGTTTCTCGTCCGATCTGAACGTGTCACGCCTTTTTGTAATCTGGGGAATATCCCCGATTCTCTGCAGTTAGATTGACATCAAGGAAAATAAGGATAATTCCTTATAACGATATTTTCGTAGGGTCTGATCGGCATGGGACCTACTTTCCCCGTGAGGACCCAGGCTTTTCCTCGGCAGTGTCGGTGTTGGGCCATTTCAAATAAAAAATCGTTGGGAAAGATTAATTCAAGTTATTTATTTGTGTTATATCTATTTCAACTGCCTTGCGGTATTCAATAGGCACGCAATGTCCACTAATTCGTGTACAGAAAACAGTTGAAACTATGAAAACTGACACTGTGGCTGCCAAATTGTACAAAAAACCGAATTGTTAACTGTTTATACGTTGTTTTCTCTCTCGCTCTCACTCACGCTCTCACACCGATCTAAATTTTTTTGGTCTTGAACAAGGGGAAATTGACGCACTGGCACTGGCCAACCGTTAACAAACATATTGCTAAAAACCGAACTACGTAGAAACAAAATCATACAAAAATCTATAAATTTACACTCGCCGGCTGGCCTCATTTGCCGCCAAAGCCTCCCATCAGGTTCCCCAGTCCACCCAGGCCGCCCGCCGCTCCTTGCTGCAGTTGCCGCATCATGTTCTGTAGTCCGCCCACGCCGCCCATCTGCTGAAGCATGCGGGGATCGATCATCTTGGCCATCTGCTGGTTGAGCTTGGCCATTTGCGTGGGATTCACATTCTTGGTCATGTCGCCCTGCTTGAAGAGACCCTTGACGCCGCCCATTTTCTTTACGACTGCTGCAAACTTTGTGTAGTGGGCAATCAGTTCCTTGACCTCGCGCTCCAGGACTCCTGCTCCTTGTGCCACACGTATACAACGCGTAGGCTGTTTGCTGAACAGCTTCGCTCCATCACGGTTGTCCAGTTCGTTGTCCGACATACTGTCCATCATGGTCATCATTCGCTTGATGCGAGCCATCGATTCCGCCTCGCCGCCCTTGGTCATGAAGTCCTGCGAGAAGCCAGGGATCATGTTCATGATCTGCGAGAAGGGACCCATTTTCATGATGTTCTGGAACTGCTCGTACATGTCGCGTATTGTGAAATGGCCATGCTTGATCTTCTCGAGAAGCTCTTCGTTTCCGTCCAGTTTCAGCTCGTTGACCTGGAAAGGATATAGCAAAACAATATAGTTAGAAGCATGTTTTACCATTTCGAGCCCTCGCAAACTCTTACCTTATCTATCAGGCCCTCGATGTCGCCCATGCCGAGGAGCTTGCTAACGAAAGGTTTCGTCTTGAAGGGTTCCAGGTCGTCAATGTGCTCGCCTGTTCCTATGAAGATGATGGGCGACTGTGTGGCAGCTACAGCAGACAGGGCACCACCACCCTTGGCATGGCCATCCAGCTTGGTGATGATCACTGAGCCAATGTCCACCTTGTCTTTGAAAGCCTTCGCTTGGGCCTCGCAAGCCTGTCCAATGGTGGCGTCCATCACGAAGATGATGTTGTCAGGATTAACTGCATTTGCAACCGCCAACATCTCCTCGAAGAGCGACTCTTCCTGCTTGTGTCGTCCGGAAGTATCCACAATGATCATCTCAAATCCCTCGCGCTTGAACATGTCCACACCCTCCTGGGCTATGACGACGGGATCGATTTCTGTGTAGCTGCCGTAGAACGGAATGCGAGCCTTGGTGGCGTTCTGCTTGATCTGGTCATAGGCACCAGCACGGAACGTATCCGCGCAGACAAGGCACGACTTCCAGTTGCGCTTCTGGTAGTGATAGGCTAGCTTGGTGCATGTTGTGGTCTTGCCGGATCCCTGCAGACCCACAAACATGATGATGTTCGCCTTTCCCTTGATGGGCTGGTAGGGTTTGACGCCCGGATCCACCAGTTTGATGAGCTCCTTGAACACGGCCGACTGGATCATGCGTCGCTTGTTCAGGCCCCCGGCCATCTCATCGAAGTCAATAACAGCTCGCACATTTTCCCGCAGCTGCTTCACCAGTCGTATGTTTACATCAGCCTCCAGCAGCGCTGCGCAAATCTCTTTCAGCATGGAATTCAGGGCCTCCTCATTGATAACTGTGGCTTTGCTTAGTGAGTGCAAAGCCGTTGTTATTTTTCTTCCTAAATCTGCTAAAACCATCTTGGCGTGTTGGTTGTGTGTCGGGGTGTGCTATTGGCAGCTTCAAAATGTTGTTTAGCTACTCGCGAAGCAATTACATGCGAAATTGCAGGAAACTTTTACTTTTTGGTCTTTGCTTTCGTATGACACGTCGATGTGGAAGAGGAAGAACTGGCCACTCACAGACGTGCACGTGTAGCTGTCAAAATGTCTATCGGTCACGTTGCGCGGTGACTGCCAATACAGGAAAAGAAGAGCGCTCTTTAAATTTGAATTTGAACTATTTGTTTGTTATTGTAGTATGGGTGTAAAGGAACTTTGGACAGTATTAACTCCTCATGCTGAGCGCAAGCCGATAAATGAGCTGCGCGGCAAGAAAGTGGCCATTGATTTGGCCGGCTGGGTGTGCGAAAGTCTCAATGTGGTCGACTATTTTGTGCATCCGCGGCATCATCTAAAGTTGGCTAAATTCTCCCTGCAGGTGGAAGTTCTTTGTTTTGATTGCTAATGTATACTTTTCAGAAACCTTTTTTTCCGCACCTGCTACCTCATATGGGAGCAAGTCACTCCGGTGTTCGTTTTGGAGGGAGTGGCCCCAAAACTGAAGAGCCAAGTGATTGCAAAACGAAATGAGCTGCAATTTCGAGGAGTACGACCCAAGGAAGCAGCCACTGGCACGCAAACTGCAGCAAAAGGAGATAAAGGACGGACACGCTTCAATCATGTCCTGAAACAGTGCGAGACTCTGCTGCTCTCAATGGGAATCCAGTGTGTCCAAGGTCCAGGCGAAGCGGAGGCCTACGGCGCCTTCCTCAATAAGCACGGCGTAAGTTCTGTCTCCTATTCTTTCCATTGATTAATTAATATATTAAACTCTTCCAGCTGGTTGATGGCGTCATTAGTCAGGACTCGGACTGCTTTGCCTACGGAGCTATTCGGGTGTATCGCAACTTCTCAGTGTCCACCCAAGGAGCCCAGGCTGCCGCTGGGGGCGCTGTGGATATCTATGACATGCGAGAGATCACGAGCCGCATGGATTTTGGCCAGCACAAGATTATTGTTATGGCCCTGCTATGCGGCTGTGACTACTGTCCAGATGGCATTGGGGGCATTGGCAAAGATGGTGTCCTAAAACTGTTCAACAAGTACAAGGAAACAGAGATCCTGGATCGGTAGAGCTACCCAAAAAGTGCTGGCACTCAGACTAATATTTCGTTCTTCTTATAGTTTGAGAAACTGGCGAGCTGAGACAGATAAATACAATGCACTGGAGATGCGGGTGGATGACAAATCCATCTGCAGCAACTGCGGGCACATTGGGCGGACGCAGAGCCACACGAAGAGCGGCTGCAGCGTCTGTCGCACTAATCGGGGATGTGACGAGTCCTTGTGGAAGTAAGAAACTATAACTATCCTAAATATAGATCTATAAAAGTTAACTCGACCTCCTCCCCTTCGCAGAGAACAACGCCTTTCCATTAAGGCTGAGCTGACCCTGCGCCGGAAGGCTTTGCTGGCTCCAGAGTTTCCGAACGAGGAGATAATATCCGAGTTTCTCAGTGAGCCCCCAGCGATACCAAATCTAAATCTTGGCTGGCGGCAGCCGAATCTCGTGAAATTCATCAAGCAGATAGGGCATCTGCTGCAGTGGCCGGAAATCTACTGCTTTCAGAAGTTCTTTCCGATCCTCACCCGTTGGCAGGTGCAGCAGGCCAAGACCAAGGCGGGAGGAGGAGTGGTGCTCGTTCAGCCGCTTGATATCGTCAAAAAGCGTACCGTGAAGGGAGTGGCCAGTCTGGAGCTGCGCTGGCAGGATCCCAGTGGCAACTTCAAAGCACTTATTCCAGACAAACAGATTTCAGAATTCGAGCTGGAACATCCCAAGGGCATCGAAGAGCTCTACTATACCGTGGAGCCGCTGGACATGCTGGAAGCTGCGTATCCCGATTTGGTGGCATCTTTTTTCAAATCCAAAGAGAAGCCCCCAAAGAAGGCCACACGAAAGAAGAAAACGGATCCGTTGAGCGCCATCGAGAATATCCCAGAAACATTAGATAAGGAGAAGGCGATCCCAGCGAAACCGAAGCGAGTGGTCAAGAAGAAAAAGGCTCCAGCGGAGCAGGCCCAGTCTACACTGCAACAATTCCTCAGACGAGAGAAAATGGAGGGGAGTCCTGCAAAGAATTCTCTGCCGCAAATGCCACAGCAATGCTCCACACCCATCACCAAATTCTTGCCTTCGGATCTAGAAAGCGATTGTGACGCGGGTGAGTTCGACATGTCCGATATAGTCAATGGAATCATATCGAATCCGGATGCTCGGCCAACTGTGACAAGACACGAGGGACGACAATTGCACTACGAGGCCTTATCCGATGACCTGAGCATGCGTCTGGCTCAGCTGAGTCTAAGGAAGGATGAGCGCCAGGACGAGCCTGTACCTCCAGTTGCTGAACACAAAAGAGATCTCTCGGTGGTCGAGCAACTGCCGCAGAGCAAGCGTCTCTCTCTGGACGATAGCTTTGATCTGCTGGTGAAAGGCGATCTTAAGAAGGTTCCCCACTTGATACAGCCAATCAGGACTCCTGTGGACCGATTTAAGCACCAACATCGCATAAGTGAGCATCCTCCACAGCCAGCTGTCGAGCCTGCTGCAAACGTCAGCTACTTTTTCAATCAAAGCAGCGATAAATCCGATGCCTTTGAGCAGCTGATGAACTCCAGCCTGGGAATCCAAGAGCAGGCAGAAGAGGACGAGAATGATGATGAGGAGGAGGATGTGGGGGAAGAAGATGATTTGGTGGTGATCAGTGATTAAGTTATTATCGCTTACAGTTTATAGTGTGCGATTTATTCGCTTTTTACAAAAAAAAAAAAGATTTAAAGAAAGACACCTTTCAACAGCAAACTTGGAGCTTGCGCTTTTCTCTTCTCTTCTCTTCTTTTTTTTTGGGAGGGGGATCACAACTTGAAATAAAGCTTAGCATACTGATGGGCCTTCGCCAGGGCCTGCTCCAACTGCTCTTCGAAGAGATTGCTTACCTTACGACCCTTCATGTTGCACACGATCTTGGGGCTCTGTCCCTTGGGCGCAGCCACTTGGCCCCCAAATGTGGCGGCAAAAGATTGCAGCCACGAGGACGCATCGAACTCTGGGTTGACGCTATTCTGTGGCACACAGCAGCGTGCTTTCACAACGCTATCACACATACTGACCACCAGTATGGGCCGATCCGGACAGAGCTTGGTGGCACGCTGCAGAGGGATCTCTTCCACCAGAGCGGAGCTGCTGATGTAGTGCAAAATAAAGGGATGACTGTCCACAGGTTTCTCCTGCAGCAGGTTTCGCATCTCTACCTCGACAAATTCCCTGCAAGAATCTGGATATATAATCTGCCTTACAGAAAACTCTCTCCATTTGCTCTCACTTGAGGGTTGTGCGAGAAGTTTCTTTGATCCTCTTCAGCATGTCATGGATGCGTTCCAGCGTGTCCATTTTGAAGGCATATGGCAGCTTGATGTCCGTGTGCAGCATATTATGGCGGATGGTCTGCAACTCCACTTCGGTGGCATTTGTGAGCTTGTCAGTCTGGACAGTCTGCTGTTCGAGCAAATCTACTCGATGGCGTAGCAGGGCTGCTGTCTTCAGCACCTAAAAGAGATAAGCAGAGGGATACTTACAGATGAACGTTGCTCTACGTAGGTAAGGTTAGCGGTCTCCGTAGCGGTCTCCGTATATCACTAACCGCATCCGCAATCGGCTTGGCCGATCGGCTCTACGTAAAGCCACTTACATTTTCCGCCGCCTGGCCAGCCACAGCGGTGAAGGCAAAGCGCGCCCTGTTCGTCTGCTTTAGATTGACAATGCAGAAGCATGAGAGCTCGCTGGTGTTGGTCACATGAGTGCCACAGCACAGCTCCTTGGAACTAAGTTGCATCTCTGGGCACTGCACACTGATCAGACGCAGTCCCTGCTCCGGGTAAACCTCCCCAGGCACCATGGTAATATCATTCTGCCGGAGAACATCGGCGGCACTCAGAAGCTCAACTTGGACGGTCGCGGCAGAGCAGATAACTCGACTGTACGAAAGGTGAAACAAGGTAAAAACACAGCAAACACAGCCAAGAGAAAATACACAGACAGTGGGACTTACTTGATCAGATCTTCGATGAGCTGAACATCTGCTTTTTGTATCCGCTTGCCCAGCAATCCTAGTTCCAGCTTGCACTGCTCGCTGGTGACGGAGCTGGAGACCTGGTAGGTGACCTTGTTGAACAGTGATCGGATGGCGGCGTTCAGCAGGTGGGTGGCTGTGTGATGGCATGTGTTCAGTTGTCTTGTCCCGGCATCCACTTGCAGCTCAACTTCATCTCCAATGGCCACTTCAAAGTCGTCTGCGGGGGCGGCCAAGCGGCACACATGAACCACGCAATCATTGAGATGCTTCACACGGATCACATTCAAGCGATCCGGCGGTTGTTCCGGCTTGTGCGTATTGCTGACAAGAATCTGGCCAGCATCAGACTGTTGTCCGCCAGACTCGTAGTAGAAATTGCTGGCGGCGGTGACAATTGAAAGGGTATCGGAGGCGTCCTGCAGCCGGCTGCCTTGAGTGCGTGATACTTCCGCATCGTTGAGAAGCATGCCCACCACCCGACTGCGTAGAGTGGGAATCTTGTAGCATTCGTTTTCGCTATCAAAGGAGTAGACATATTTGTGACTATTGTCGGTGGCTGCCAGGCGTTTTGTTAGCGTCGCCTGAGCCTCAGCAATGCGTTGTTCTAACGCCACATCGCAGATGGCCCCGTCCTCTCGTTGGCTCTCTTTGGACTTGATTTTGGCCAGCGAGACTTCCGCCCGATAGCGGTCCAAATCGCAATTCATGTTCTCCAGCTCGGCCAGCTTGAGGAAGCTCTCTTCTGTCAAACCATAGGTGTCCGTCAGCTTGTAGAGGAAGTCGCCGGGTATCGTGTTGTTGGGGAACTTGCAGCGCTGCACCTGGAACTCCCGATAGGCGGGCACAAATCCTGGACATTCCATCAAATCAATATCGTCCAGGTTGGGGAACTCAGTCAGGACCTCGGCAAAGGCTTTCGAGGAGCTCTCACGAAGATTCTTGTACACATCATGCTCGTGATTAATCAGATCGATGACTGCCTCTTGCTTGGCAGCCATCTCCGGATAGGCTTCGCCCAGAGTCTCCACCACAATAGGAACCAATTGGGAGAGAAGCTTTTCATGGGCAAAAACATGCTCCGAGATGTTGAGGGCCTTCCGCAAGACGCGTCGTAGTTTCTGACTGCAATTGGATGTCGATTAGTGCAGGAACGTTATAGGGCTGATCTGATCCATACTTCTGATCTGGCAGCATTCCATCGGCAAGGCAGGCAGTGACCATGCGAGCATGATCGGCAAGTATTCTGTAGCTTGTGTCCAGGAGAGCTGCATTTGAGGTTTCGGGGAAGCTGCCGCCATAGACTGGGGCCTTGGACAGCTGCTGGATGCCATCGAAGAGCGGGCTGAACAGATCCGTATCGTAATTTGAGGATTTGCTTTGCAGAGTGGCTGTCAAACGCTCAAACCCCATGCCAGTGTCCACATGGTGTGCGGGCAACTGGGAGATGCTGCCATCGGGGTTGCTAGATTAGGATTAGACTAGAATTTAATCTCCCTCTCTCTCTTTCTGTCTCTGACCTGTCCTCACCGGTTGTACTGTATGAAGACGAGATTCCATAGCTCTGTGAGATCCGAGCGACCTGCATTTACGAGCTTACCGCGCTCCTCGACGCTGCCCAGCTCTGGACGATGGTCTATGTGTATCTCAGTGCATGGGCCACAGGGCCCCGTGGCGCCCATTTCCCAGAAGTTGTCTTTGCAGCCAAAGGGCATAATACGCGAGGCAGGAAAGCTGAAAAAACATGCGCAGTTAAAGAGATGACGACCTCGGATTATGTAACAGGTTGTACCCCAGGCTGCGCCATATCTCAAAGCATTCCATGTCCGCGGGTATGCCAAGCAGCTTGTCGCCAGCGAAGTATGTAACATACAAACGTTCAGGATCGATGTTGTATGGCCCGCGAAGCAGTTCGAGAGCCATAGCACAGGCCTCTCGCTAGAGAATTTTGCAAGAGAATTAGGGAAAACTTGCAGTTAAAGCGAACCACAAACTACCTTGAAGTAGTCCCCAAACGACCAGTTGCCCAGCATCTCAAAGAACGTGTGGTGATAGCCATCCTGACCGACCACAGACAGATCGTTGTGCTTTCCTCCCACCCGTACGCATTTCTGGGAATTCACAACCCGCTTGTGGGGAGCCGCTGCCGTGCCAAGGAACACAGACTTGAACTAAACCAGAAGTAATAATCAGATAACAATGGACTAATAGGTCGTTGGCCGTTGGCCGCTCTATGCTCTGCTCACCTGATTCATGCCAGCGTTGACAAACGCCACCGTCGGATCACAGAAGGGCACCACGGGGCTGGAGCGCACGAATTTGTGCTCATGGTTGACGGTGAAGAAGTCTATGAATGTTTTTCGAATCTCGCGCGCCGTCAGCACACGCTGCAACTGCTTGGCCGAGTTGTACATGCCAAATTGTTTTGGAATTCGAGTTAATTACATGCGACCGGCAATTAAAACAGATCCAGATAAGTCTCTGCTCGAACAGCTGATCCACAACAGCCATTCGCCATGAAGCGTGGACAAATAGATGGGCTATTCACAGGGCGACGTCAACATGTGCAACTGTTCTATTTTTCACGGGGGCGCAACAGCTGCGAGCACGTAGATTTTTGGCTGAAACGGAGGGCGAAAAACAACTAGGAGCGACGACAGTGGATACCTGATGTGACAGAGGCTATAAATATCACTGAAAGTAATGAAATCCGCTTTAGATCGGTGCATCGAAGGTAAGGTTGCCCAAGACTGTGTGAACTTTGACACGCACAATGCTTCCGCTTTCACTTTTACTCTCTCTCTCGCTCCCGCTCTCCCTTTAGCATAACCAAAAACGGCAGCAACAACGCATTTCCCACCTTGACCAAGTGCAAATCCCAGCGTCAACGAAATCGAAGTCGAAATATGGCCACCAAACGGCGACCGCTGCGTCCGAACATTGGAACAAGTTCTGGATCAAACATGAACTTTCGACCAGGGGGTCCGGATATAACTCGGTCCGAGGCTCGGGGCACCAGACCCACAGCAGCCCCCACTAGTATCAGGGAGATTCTCGTCATGGGAGTAATACATTTGTGCAAGAAAACGATATTCTTCAACACGGACCTCAAGGTGGCCCTGTACTTGGGCAGCCTGTTCGTGGTATCGGTCATTGGGGACTTTGTCCCCTTTCCGAAGACCTACTTCGCGCGCTCGGACAATCTATTCAACATGTACTTCGTGAAGGTAGGCTGGGGCTGGACTCTGCTGTTCGTGGTGCCCTTCCTAGTTCTCTCTGCCTATACGATCACCTGCGGCGATCACAAGCGGATGCTGAGGCATCACTTCCCTCGTATTGTGATAGCCACCTTCTTTTGGTTTTTCTGGACGAAGCTCTTCAACATTGTGGAAACATCCTACGGCCGTTGCACGGTCAAAGGTTAGTATCCAAATAGTGCTATCAAGCTAGGTATCCCGGCTAACGAAACCTTCTTCTTCTTTGTCTTTTTCTCCCGGAACCAGGCTTCCAGAGCAAGTCGAGCTGCCTGAAGGCCGGCCATCTGTGGCAAGGCTTCGACATATCCGGCCATGCTTTCATCCTGATCCACTCTAGTCTGGTGCTCATCGAGGAGGCCCGTCCCATCATCAAGTGGGAGACTATCAAGGAGCACCTCCGCAACGAGCTGCACAATCGCAGCGTTTCCGAGAACGTGGGCACCAATCCGCTTCGAGGCCTGAACGACGAGCAGATGAGGAGCCTGCAGTTCCTCTACAAACGACTTACACCCATCATCCGGACCCTGTTCATCGGCATGGCCGCTCTGCAGCTGCTCTGGGACATAATGCTGGTGGGAACCATGCTCTACTACCACCGCATGATTGAGAAGGTCATCAGCGGCATCATAGCCATCCTGACCTGGTACTTCACATATCGCTTCTGGTACCCCACACGCGGTATCTTGCCAGAGGAGCCCGGCAACGGCACCTTCTTCTACCAGAGGGAGACCCATGTCTTTCCTTTCAAGCGTCCTTCGCATTTATCTGGTGGGACTACCGCCAGTGGAGCCTCTGGCCCCACGAGACCAAATCCCAATGGCAAAGTGGGAGCGACGAATGTGCCCAAGGACCAGCAGATGCCAACTTTCATGGGCATGCCACTGTTCACCAACCCGAAGGCGGCCACAGCCGCAGCAAGCTTGCTTCAATCAGCGCAGCTGAAGCGAGAGCAGCAACAGCAGCAGCAGCAATTGGGTGCAGAGAGCTGAGCCCCAAGCTGAGCTCGGAGGCGTAAGCAAGCATAGCAGGAATTGACAATTAGGTGACGGATTGGAATTTATACCAAATTTTTTGTATATTCAACGTTCAAATGATGATGTAAATTATGATATTTTAGCAGCTAGACACTGGCTGGCACTTGGTTCATCCCTCTTCTCTTCTCATCTCTTCTATTTTCTCTTCATCCCATACCCTTGCATCAGCATCAGCGTCAGCCATCTGGTTACCACGTAGTAGCTTTAAGCGTTCTTATGTTCGTGCGTTTATATGTGACCAACTTTAACAGTAAAAGGATTTGTTAACAAACGTCTCTGCCGTTCACTTATGCGCAAAGGCTGCGAACATGGCCATACCCAGGAAGCCGGCTCCGGCGCCCAGCTTGTAGTTGCCCGGCGTCTTCGCCCACATCTCCCTGAGGATCTCGAAATTGCTGGGCTGCAGCTTGTGGTACGACTGGCGCTGCTTGAAGCGCAGAAAGTATCCCTCCACCTGGGGAAGCTTACCGAAGGACCAGTAGTAGTTCTCGAATCCCAGCTGGTAGAGGCGATGCAGGAGCAGTCCGAGGCTGATGTCCGCCAGGGTAACCTCGTCGCCGGTCAGCCACTCGTTGCGTGGAGCCTTTTTGGACAGCTCCTGCTCAACGTAGAGCAGCACATGGCGCACTGCATCGAGCACACGCTGAAAGTCGTCGCGGCAGGAGACCAGATCCTTGCGGCGAATCTGAATGTCCAGCTTTTGCTTCAGCGCCGACTTGTTTGACTCCAGCTCATCCACAGAGCGGCGGAGCAGGTCCAGGACCTTGTCGTTATTCTCTAAAACAAGCAGAATCATTGGCCATTGCTTAAGCTTAATGGAACTGAAGGGCAACTGGCCACTCACTTAGGCAGGATTGGCGAACTGGCCCAATGAATGGCGCCTTGGGCACCAGCTTCAGATCATCGTGGATGAAGGAGCCAAGACTCAGAGCACCCACTGGAACACGTCCCACGGCATGCTCATAGACCATTACCTGGTCGTACTGTGAGGAACTCTGTTCCGGCTTCAGCACTGGATGATTCGCTGAAATGGAAAGCAAATGTTTAATCCATTTGTGGCTTATACTCTCGTGTTGGCTAAGCTACCTCCTCGGAACTTGCTCTCCACATAGTTGATGATGTGCGTCGAGTTGGGTATGATGAAGGCTCCATCCTGGAGCACTGGCACGTCTCCCTTGGGATTGAGGTTTAGGAACCAACTGGAATACTGCTCGCCATTGCATAAGTCTACCACATACGGAGTGAAGTCAATGTTTTTCTCATAGAGCACCAGGAGAACCTGCAAACGAAACGGTGGAGTGGAAAGAGAAGATTTAACATGTCGTACTGCACTGGCCGAAGAAGTTTTGTTTATTTTCCAGTTAATCTATTTATATTTTCACTTCATTAACACCTGCAAGGCGGACAGGGACAGATAAACAAGGTAAAGATCAATCCAATGGTGTCATAATTCCAATTTCTGAAAACTGCTACGATTCCAACGATCCAACGATCCCCGTCAAGCTCCATTGCACTCGAGACCGAGCAGAACAGACCTCCTTCCCCACTTGCAAGGGAAGTAAAGGGAGGAGGGAATGGTATAGTGTATAGTGGGTGGAACCTTGTGAGACGGGGAGACCCTCGGGGATCACAGTGTGTGTGCGCGCACAGTCATTACAGAGTAAATAGCATCGGGCAATGATGATCAGAACAAATGATGACGACAACTACTCGATGCGATGCGAAGCAATGATTAGTTTTGTAATTTCGCGCCATTGGATGATAAATAATTTGTCGGATATCACATGATTAACATCAGTCACTAACTTTTTGTGAATAGAAGTTGTAGGGATGAAAGTAGAGCACGAGTTTGTTGTCCGCAAACACGGGGGCCTTGAAGTCCTGCAGAATGGGTGTGGGTATGGGTGTGGCTGCTGCTGCTTCACCTTCCTTAGCCTGATCGCCCATTTTTCGAACGAAAAAAGTACGTTCTTAGCGGTAGCAGTAGTGGCTGGTGCTTAGTAGATCGCTTTAGTCGAATGTATTATGCTAGACTAAAGGTTTTTTCTTTTATCACATGCTTCGCCGACGTTGGCTAACACGAAAGCCGTTACCGCGTGCCGGAGACGATCGGAACCCAGACTAATATGAAAAACCGTTTGCACGCGAGAACCGACTCTAGGCAACTGTCGGTCGGAATGCTAGTGCTAGTGCTAGGGCCTACATTCAGAGCTGAAGCTGCTCCGACGGCTTACTAATTCGCACTTTCGGCTGGGAAAGCACTCTACTCTGTACGAGTATACGAGTATATGCATTGGGCATGGCGACGGACTTCGGGACAACTGAACCGAAATGAAGTACTAGTATGTCAACCGATTCTCATTCGCTTTCATTTTGCCGTTGCTACTCGTGTTTGCTTGTCATAATTATTTATCTTTGTTTATATGGCATTACGAAACGGAACGTTTATCTTCCCCTTCAGGAGATTTTCTCTTCAAACTGTCTTATCTACTCTACCGATGACTGAGATGACTATCTGGTGAGGGGAGGGGAGTGGAGTCGAGTCGGACATGAATGACCAGATTTCTTAATAAATTTCCCTTTTTTTATTAATAGCTTATCGCATTTAACATTCCATTTAATAAGCTACAAATGAGTCGGAAACCATGAGAAATTAATGCCCCTGCCCGTGCAAGCATTCAGTCATTTCAAAAGAGGCGCCATCCATCGATAACAAAACTTTTGATTTCACTGCGAATGGCAAATCCGCTGGAAACTTTCGCGAATCGATTCGATTTCATTCCCAACTAACGAACGCCGTTAACAGTTGATGGTTGATATATGAAAAATCAATTGTTAAGCAATAAATATCTCGAACTATACTTTCGAATCTCGTATCGTGAATATGTTTCATCTCGGCAAGCAGTTGATTGGCAGAGCGCCAAAGCTCCATTTGAGTGCCGGCACCGCCACTGTGACTGGGGCCGGAGTCCAAAGTGCCACAAGAAATCTTAATCAAAGCAGCAACAACAAACCCGATCAAAAGCTTGTTAGCCATAATCTTACCCATAAGCGCTTGTCCAGCACTAGCAGCAGCAGCAGCAATAGTCAAAGTTCAAGCGTCAACCAAATGAAGCGTTTAGCAGGGAAAGTTGCCGTGGTCACCGCCTCCACCGATGGGTGAGCGACGAATACTGTAGATCCCTTGCCTTGCCACTTTTGATAACTAATTGAATGATCCTTTGGCAGTATCGGCTTTGCTATTGCCAAACGGCTAGCGGAAGATGGAGCCACCGTGGTGATCAGCAGCCGCAAGCAAAAGAACGTGGACAATGCACTGGCGGAGCTGCGCAAATTAAATCTGAATGTGCACGGCCTGAAATGTCACGTGAGCGAGCCCCAGGATCGCAAACAGCTCTTCGATGAGACCATTAGCAAGTACGGAAAACTCAATATATTGGTTAGCAATGCTGCCACAAACCCCGCCGTCGGTGGAGTCCTGGATTGCGATGAGAAGGTCTGGGACAAGATCTTCGATGTGAATGTAAAGAGCTCGTATTTGTTGGCCAAGGAGGCGCTGCCATATCTGCGGCAAGAGAAGGGCTCCAGCATTGTCTTTGTCTCCTCCATTGCAGGTTACGATGCCTTTGAGGTTAGTGTGACAGGACTTGTTCATGGTTCAATGGCTTATGGCTTATCTCAACCTACTTATCGTTGCAGCTTCTGGGTGCATACTCCGTCAGCAAGACGGCTCTCATCGGCCTCACCAAGGCTGCCGCGAAAGATTTGGCGCCAGAGGGCATTCGCGTCAATTGCCTGGCCCCGGGCATTATCAAGACAAAGTTCTCCAAGGCCCTGTACGAAGATGAGTCAGCGAATGACGCGGCTCTCATGAAGATTCCGATGGGTCGTCTGGGCACCAGTGAGGAGATGGCCGGCGTGGTCTCGTTCCTCGTGAGCGAGGACGCCGGCTACATTACGGGCGAAGCCATCGTGGCCGGAGGTGGTATGACTGCTCGTCTTTAAGTGATGTACATAAATATATTTCCTTAGAGGCTATGGATAACAGGCGTGTTTGACAATAATATACAAAAAAGTTATGCAGTGTAGTGGTCTAGTCTAGTCTAGGAGGATCGCAGCTTGGCCAGCTGGTCGGCAATGTCCTTCTCAGTGCGCTTGCCACTCGTCTCGAAGTCTGCGCTGCCAGTGGCTGGAATATTGGACATCTTTCCAGATACCTCAATGCCGATCTCATCGAGCACCTTGTTCACCACGGCATTTGACTCTTCCTCGTCACCCGACTCGTTGAGCATGTCGTCCAGTGTGTCGTTGATCATCTCATCAGTCATTTCCATCTTCATATTCGCCGCCTGGAAGTCGCGCACTGTGCCCGCAATCGCCTCGGGTCGCATCACCTTGTTCATATCTGCCATGGTCTTGGCCGTGGTGCCCATTGCCTCGCTCAGCGCTATGTTGGCGCCCATATTCTTGTTCTGGAAGCCAATCGACTGGATCTTTCCAGCCGCCGCGTAGCTTCGCGACTTCTGCTTTCGTATCTCCACCAGCTGTTTGGCCAGAATGCGACAGGCGTCGTGATTCCCAGCGGCTGCGTTGCGCCTGATGTCACCCTCCAGTTTCTTCTCTTCCTCCTCCATTTTGCGGCGCTCGCGTTCTATGTCGCGCGTGGCCTTCTTCAATGATCTATCATTTTCGCGCTGCTGCTCCTTAACCGTCGGTTTCTTGCCGAATATGTTGTTAAACATCTTTAGAATTTGAAATAATGGCCGACTTCTACGTGCAAGGATTTCGAATGCTGTGGTTTTTCTTTTTTCCTATGAATCACGCAAAAGTTGCTGCATATCGAAGTAAACAGTAGATCAGATCAGCTGTTGGCGCTGCGAATGGCAATTGGGTTCGTTGCGCTGTGAGTGTGCCTTCTGTTACTTTTATATTTATTTGAGTTGAGTTGTTTTTGTCAAAAAATGCCCAACGAAATTATAAAACAGGGCGCAGAGGCGCGCCTGTATCTTGGCAAATACGAGGGCGAAACCTGCTTGATTAAGGAACGCTTTGTCAAGAAGTACCGGCACCCAGAGCTGGACAAACAAATTACGCGCCGTCGCATGAAGGCAGAGATGAAGACGGCGGCACGTTGTCTGGCCGCCGGCGTCTTGGCCCCGAAAGTACTTCACCTGGACTATCTCGCACATAGCTTGTATATAGAATACTATGCCAATGCGAAGACAGCCAAGGAGTTCATCCAGGAAACGGTTGCCACCAAGGATGAGGAAGAGGCGAAGAAGCAACTGCTGGATCTGTGCTGGAGAATTGGCGTAATCGTTGGCCGAATGCACACTGCCCACATCATACATGGCGATCTGACCACATCAAACATCCTAATCGATCCCCAGGAGAACAAGTATGATATCGTGTTCATTGATTTCGGTTTGAGTCACTACGACAAGGGCGTCGAGCGTAAGGGCGTGGATCTGTATGTCCTGGAGCGGGCCCTGCTGAGCACACACAGTGAGCAGCCCTATCTCTTCGACCAAATCCTGGCTGGCTACCGCATGCAGTGCGGCAGAGAGGGGGAAATGGTGCTTGAAAAGTTCGAGGAAGTGCGAGCACGCGGACGCAAGCGAACGATGATTGGCTAACAAAAATGATCTTTAATAAAACTTACATCGTAAACCTATTCTATCCATCTATCTTCTTGATGGACTCTCTTGGAGGGTCATCCTGAAGCTCATCGATCTTGATTTTCTTAATATATTTCCTCAGCTTTGTTTTTCGTTTGACCTGCTCGTGCTTGAGTGGCTCCAGGCCATCCACGGCTGCCTCCTTGTACTTGGAATAGGGGCGCACCTTTATCTTGGCAATGGCATCTTCCAGCTGAAGGCCAGCCAGGCCCTGCTCTTCGTAGTACAGGCGGTACTTATCACAGAATTTCGAGTGTCCCTTCTTGAACGCGGCCGTTTTGGTCGAAGGGTGCTGTGGGTGAAAATATTGAACGGCTTAGTCGATTTCGCAGGCATACCAAATACCATATAGTATTTCCCATCCCAAACAACCAAACACTCACCCTGGCATCAATAGCCCGAGCGCATCCTCTGTGAAAGTTGTGCAGATGCCGGAGGAATGGCTCGTTGGGCTTGACGCCTTCTTCCAGGCTCAGTTGCATGATTTCATTGATGTAGCCGAAGGACTTCTGGGAGCAGCCCTGTCGCAGCATGGCTCCCAGTATGGGCATGTTCATTTTGATGCCTGCCTCCTGCATTTGCAGCAACAGTTCCCTCGCTTCCTCCTGGGTTCGGCAGCCCAGGGCGAGCACGCCATAGGTAACTATATCCGGATGTAATCCTGCCGTGCGTATCATCGAGAGCACTTCGCGGGCACTGTCGTAGTCAAAGCGCATCGAGCGCTTCTTGATCAGTATGTTGAAGAAGTCAATGTCTGCCTTCAGTCCAATCTTGCGCACGAATGTGAGGAGCTGCTTCTCAGCCGAGTTGGTGGGAGGGATCACCTCCAGCATGGTGGTGAAGGTCTGTATGTCAGGGGTTATCTTGTGCTGTTTCATGTGCACCAGAAATCCCGTAATGCCTCCCAGCAACAGGAAACGCTCATGGGGGCGCGTCACCTCCTCCAGTGTCACCAGACTGCCCAGGTGTGGGCGCGGCAGCAGCAGATTGGGTAGTTCCAGCTCACTTGCAGTCGTCGCCACTTCGATGTGGTCTGACAGAGACGAGGACGAAGACGAGGGGCTCAATGATTCACTGGGTTCCTTTTCTCCTCCCTCCAGCCGGGGAACCGCCTCCTGGTTTGGTTTGGTGGCTGCTGGAGCGATCTGGTCTAGAACCTCCCGCATGGACTCCAAAGTTCCAAAACCACAGTCCCGTGCACAGCGAAGCATAACATTGAAGCTGTAGTAGTCCGGGCTGATGCCTCCCCGCAGCATTTTGTGCCACGTGAGGAGAGCGTGTCGAAAGCCGTGCTCCGGATTGCTGGCGCACGCCTGCAGCAGGAAATTGAACGTTTCTGCATTCATGTCCAGCTTACGATCCACCATTTCATCCGCCAGCATGTAGGCTGTGTCCACATCTCCGCACCTGCCGTAGGCCTTGATCATGGCGTTGTAGTTTTTCGCATTTGGTTCGTAGCCCTTCTCCAGCATATTCTCTCGCAGGATCTGAGCCTTGGCCAGTCCATCGCTGATGGAAGGAGCATTGGCACACGCATTGAAGAGCGAGGTATAGGTTCCTCCCGAAACGTTCAGTCCGCGCTGCCGCATCTTCGTGTACAGGGAGAACGCCTTGCGGGTGTATCCGGCCTTGGCACAGCCGCTGATCAGCAAATTGTATATGTACTTCTCTGGCTTGACTCGATCCTCTCGCAGCATACGCTGCTCCAGCACGGCTATGGCATCGTTTAGCCTGTTTGCGTTCAAGTGTTCCTTGATTAGATGTGCGTATTCCTTTGTTTGCAGTTTCTTTGAATGCCGCGTGGGCTTGCTTATGTATTCCTCCTCCTCGATGTCTCCAGGATCTTCGGCTTGACTAGCGGTAATCTTGGCATCGCCAAAGGTATCCGGATCCCCATACTCTGGAACTTTTTTCGGTTTCCGTTTCTTTTCCTTACTTTTTTCCGCGGACTTGAATTTATTCTGCCGCTGGGGAGCATCCACATTATTCTCCGCAAGATATGCATCTTGGAATGGATTGTTAAACCTATTGGCCTCGCGTTTAGCCTGCAGACCGGCTTCCTGATCCGTAACACGCACGTGCAGCAGCCGGCTTTGATCCAACGCCCAGGATCGTAGTGGAACCGGTTGGTGTCGGCTGGTATAGCTATTTAAAGACCTCCCTGTGGTGTTTAATTGCAAGCGGCGCATATGCGACGCCAGGGATTGGCTGAGCAATCGCAGAGCCATAATTTCTTTTGCAATTTTCAGTGATTTTTATGTAATTTATCAAACAATTCAAACGTGCGTGCCGCGGAGGAATAAATACAGAAACAGCTGCTGCGCAGAGTTGTCACCCCACCCGATCTAAGTTGCCATTCACATGAGAGCGCAGCACTCTCCCGTCACATTCCTATTTTTCTGACCTGAATTTTTATAATTTAGTGAAAATTTAATAATTTCAACATGAGCAATACTGTGGATCCACGTCGCAAGGAGAAAATCAATCGCTACAAGGCGCCCAAGAACCAGGGCCAAGGCGGCGGCGCCAACGAGGACATGATGCCGGACTACATGAATATTTTGGGAATGATTTTCTCAATGTGCGGGCTGATGATGAAGGTGAGCCGAGCCCCGAATTGCTCGATTTATGACCAGGTGTTTACTTATCAGTAACATGCAACCGCTTCTCTTACAGCTGAAATGGTGCGCCTGGTTCGCCCTGTACTGTTCCTGCATTAGCTTTGCCAGCTCCAAGGCGAGCGACGATGCCAAGCAAGTTCTATCCTCCTTCATGCTGAGCGTCAGCGCTGTGGTCATGTCCTACCTACAGAATCCGGCTGCCATGACTCCCCCGTGGGCCTCTTAGCAGTAAAAAGACCATTGGCATTTGGTTCTAGTTTAAATAAATGTGAATTTTTATTGCGATCCAAGAGGGGATAAAGAAATACACTATAATTTTGGCAATTGAAATAATTTATAAATGAAAACATGCTGTATAATTTAGCTAAAAGCGGTGGGGGTGGTGCACCGTCGCGAGAAATGTTGGCATCACTAGGTAGTGAGTAGGTAGTAGGCAAACAGAATAAAGGCTAAAATATAAATGGTGCCGAATATCAGGACGTATTAAATCTCCCCGAAGTTCTTGTGTCCGGTTGCCTTGGCGTGCTCCTGGGCCTGGACCTGGCCCACCAGCATCACATCGCAGTCCATGCACCGCAAGGTGAACTTGTCGACGTTGGTGAACTGGCGTGAGGACTTTGCCTCGTTGGCTATCTGCTCGGCCTGCTGGTAGACGCCCATCTCCTCCACTGGAAAAATAGTGGCCGGAACCGAATTCTGCAAGGTCTCCATGTACAGGGGATCGTAGTGGATGCCATCGAAGAGTAGGAAGACGCGGAGTCCAAAGTTCTTGTCCTCGCCAAAGCGGTTGATGATGGCGTTCTGTATGTCCACCACATCGATCTCGATGCCATAGTAGTTGGACAGTATGGAGACCTCAATGGCACCGCCCCACGAGTCGGCCTTCTGTATCCAGGCGCAGTATTCAGAGTTGGACTTGCCCAGCACGGCGTCATTGTACTGCTGGGTATCGGCGGACACCTCCTGCGCTATGATGTGCCGCATCATTTCGCTGCCTTCGTTGTCTACCTTACCGTTCAGGACGAACCGAATGCTCGTGAAGAGGCATGAGTTATCCGCCGGCACCACCTTTTTCAGTAAAATGCCATTGAAGTTGCCGTTGGGCCCAGAATCTTCAAGTGGAATCACTGGGTCCAGCGATTGGACGGCATTCAAAGCCCCCGTCTCGATTCCTCCTCCGCTGGACACCTGACGCAAATGCTCCGCATCCTCTTCGGCCTGCAGACGACGCGCCAGCGCCTCGTCATCCTCCAGAGTTGAACTGCCACTGCCGCTGGCAGTGGCTGCGGGAGCAGGGGCAGCAGCACCAGGACCAGGACCAGCCTTTTCTTCCACAATCAAGGTCTCACCGCTGTTGATGCCCACAGTCTTGAGGTTCTGGTTTTCCTGATTTTCGGAGAGGTCCAATGGTTTGGGTGGATAGCCAACCAGCACATGCAGCTGCGGCTCCTGTATGGCCGTCGCCTGGGCTATTCTCGTCTTTAGTTCCCCAAGCGTGGTATTCTGGTTCAAATCATTGACAATGAATTGACCTTTTTTCGATTTCAGCTTCACACTGAACGAACCAGTCATTTTACTGATCGGCTTTTAACACAGACGTATAGAGGAGAGATTGTTATGGTGGGGGCTATTTTTGTATTTTCGGATTGACTTGAGTTTATAAGTTATATATTGTCTAATTTGGTATTGTTGATATTTTCTATTTTTGATACGATAATATCGGTGCGATATTTATATATATATTATAACTGGGCCCAACACATAATTTTATCTGATTGATGAATCAATTTTCTACAGCACGTTTAGGTAATTCCTGTTTTTTTATTGTGTATAAAATAGGACAAAGAAGGTCAACAAAAATGCCTCTTTTTGTACACGGCAACTACACGGTTACTACACATTTGTTACATATCAGCCACATATTTACGGAGCAAGGGCATTTGTATGCCCTATTTCAGAATTCAAGTTAAAATACCTACCTACTTACAAGCTGTTTTGAATCCCAAGTAATAATGAATTTTTCTCGTATTGACATGTTTTTGACCTATGCAGGCATTTAATTAGATTACCGTATATATATCTCGATCCCAATACATATTTTTGCCAAATTTCGTTGAGAAAGCTCACAAATTTGGAGATTATTTACTAAATTGCATTACTACATTAATACTAAATATACAAAAATTAGTTCATAAAATCGGCTGTTGCATACGTTGGACAAAAGTCTGATCAATTCCCTAATGCCCTTCCGTAGAAGAGCAGCTTAAATGCCCCTTGATAAGGAAAAAGAGGGTATGGACAAGAGGCAAAACGGCCCAGAAAGTGCAACGCATACAAGGTAAAATCCACCCCATTTGCCTAACATACCATGAGGACAGCCTTGTCGATACATATCGGATACGGCCTACGGTTTTGTGAACCGAATGTTAGGATGGATTGTAAGGATCAAAAGGAAATTGTTAAGATGATGTTGCGACCAAAAATCCCTCCACGAATTCCCACAAAAAGTCCTAATAAGGTATGACCAACTGCCTGATATGGCGCGAGATGGCAGCGCTTTTTGCTATGACCGAAAATGCACTAAAAAACACCTGTTGGCGCGTATGTTCGAAAACGGATATCCTAAATGCTTTGATATGATTGAAAAGTGATTTTTACCTGACAGAACTATATAGACTCACCATGCCATGAATGCTTGAATGCTGTACCACCTTCCATTCTACTTTAGGTGCTAATATACTGCCTAATGGCCATGCTCGTTGGTTAAGGTCGCAATGTCGAGCCGCTAATTAAAGTTTCGCAGAGGATGGAAGAGTTGGCAGCTAATGGCCTACACAAATAGAATCATCCAGAACCAAGGAAATGCCGATTAACAAAAAGAAGAAACCGCAAATTTTGGGGAAACAACCGAGCACGGAGACGCGGAGACACGGAGACACAGAGACGTCAAGTCAAGTCAACAAATGATCCAAATACTCGTATGATACTTTAAAGTTTAGACCCAACAATGGAACCGCAAGATCAGCCACGAAATGAAATATGTAGTCCGGTGAGGCCTTTTGTTATTGCCTCAGATGCGTGGTACACTTAAATCACATTTAATAGTCCAAACAAATTGATCGCCCGCGCCTCTCCGCGCCACAGCGATTCAACACGAGATCTTCGGGCCGCCACCGCGTTGTTTTAATTTCTATGAAAGACGACCGGGACGGGTCGGGTCGAGACGGTACTGGACGGGCCAAGCCGTGCTGGGCTGGGCCGGGGCGGGCCGGCGAGCGACTGACTATAAATAGTTGGGCAGCGGGGTCTGGTGTTCAGTGCAAGCCGGTCTGTCAACGACATCGATCAATCCCAGCTCCAACCATCCGCAGTCAACATGAAGTTCTTGCTCCTGGTGCGTCTCCCAGCCCACACACGAAACTGGATAATCATTACTCTATAAACGCCATTCCCATCCTCAATCCTCCATCCACTAACCACGGACTACCTTTTGTTTACAGAGCGTGTTCCTTTGCCTGGTCGTGTGCTTCATGGCCACCAGTGCGGTGCCCATCGAGGAGTCCATCCCCGAAGGTCTCGAGGGCCCTGGCAGCGACACCTTCAACCCCTCAGACGATCAGTCCTTCCTGCTCAAGCTGAAGCTGCTCAAGAAGCTCCTATTCTTGGGCTAAGAGAGGAAACTCATCCTTCTATGGCCTGTGGATGGTGTTTTTTTTTTTAGCTTAACTTTGTGTCTAGTTTTTTTAAGAAAATTTACAAAATGAAAAGAAATGCAATCATTTGATAAAGAAATCTCATTGTGTGTTCTATCTTGATGGTGCGAGAGGAAAGGAGAGAAGAGTCGTTCAGTTTGCTTCTTCAGTCATTTGTTTGTCGAAACTGCAGAAGCAAAAGCCATTTGGAATATGATCAGGAAATGGAGACTGGAATCTGTTGTAGAGTCGAATATTTAGCTCTGAGCAGATCCCAAGAATCTTAAGACGAACTCCTGCTCCTGCTCTTCCTTCCCGAGGATTCCCTAAGAGACCTACGAGGCATTTGTTCAGAAATTCAGAAATTCAGCTTAAGGAAGGAAACTCACAAGAAAGGAAACCTCACAGGGCGGAGCCATATCCTTCTTTGTAGATCATAAATAGAACTGGTTCCTGTAATGTATAAGAAAAACGACAGAATTCCCCATCAAAAGCCGATCGAGGCATCCTTTAAAAGCTGAACCCATTCGACCCATTTTGATAAGAGCTGGCTCCCCACCTTCAAGATCAGAGTTATCCCATCGAAGCATAAGGCGAGAGATGGAAGTTTAAGGCCAGGGAAGATCCTGTTTCAAAAACGTGTTCCACTCTCCACAAAAGCCCAACTTGACGCCCATATTTTGGACAGAGATCCCATCCCCCCAACGATGACATAAGAAAGCCAACCAGAAATTTGTTGTATGAAAAAAAAATGTATTTCATTTACGATAACGTTTAAAATACTTTAGTCGTAAGCATGTACGTGGTGTATGGATATTATGGATATTATCTAGGTAAAACGGGTTGAACGTTGTTGTTGTTGTGGGTTGTGGTTTGTGGATATGGTTGGAGTTTTTGTGGTTTTTGGACTAGAATCTGAGCTGATCTGCATATGGCACACGTCCATCCGTTGTTCCTAGCCCAACAGTTTCTTCAGCTTGAGCAGCTTCTTCAGCTTGAAGATGGCCTGCGGATCCTGGGGACGCTGCACATCATCGAAGGCCGGCTGATAGATGTTATCCCCGATCAAGGACTCATCCACGGGCACAGCAGACACCAGAGCAATGGCCAGCAGGCACACAAACAGGGTCTAAAGTGGGTTAAATATTGTATGTAATCCATTAATATCTTGGGCTACTCCTGGTACTCCTGCTCCTCTCCTTCTCGTCTCCAACTCTGATTCCAAGTCTTACCAAGGCGAGGTACTTCATGATTGTTGTCTTGGTGATGTCTTGGGTAGATGTTGCGCTGGTTAATCCAAAAATTGACTGCAACTGGTAGCTTCTGGGGCCCGTGGCTTTTATAGCCCCCAGAAGACAGTGGCTCGATCGCTGATGATGATGGTGTCGTATGTAAACTGCAGTCTGCAGTGGAGAAGTGGACAAATGAGCGATACATAAACAAAACAAAACAAAGACGAGCAAACACAAAGCGAAATATGGCCAAAAACGGCAGACCAGAGGCGAAGGGGAGACGGAGGGGCAGTCTTCGGGTCTTCGAGTCTCTGTGCAAATCAGGCTTATACTCTCACCCCTTCTCGTCTTTAAAGCAACAACTAAAAGCCCCCCGAAACCACAGCCACGCCCTGTTGATATTGGTGGCACATCTTCTGTTTAACGGAGGGAGGGGGTGCAGGGTGACACTGAGTAACACTAAGTAAATTAATGAAAAAGCTGCTCAATTGAAGGTCACTTTGAAAGTTGGTCAAGCGACAAGAAGACCATAGAGATCAGAAAAGATTCCACCACTTATCCACTCAGTTAACACTATTATAGCACCCCCTCTAAACACTTAATCACCCTTCTTCAGGTTCAAGAACGATATTGCGGATATCGCTTACGATGCCTCATTCCGCCCGATCGATCAATGGTCAAGCCAATTAAATCAAATGATTGCCGGACGGAATGAGAGTGAAGAGTGCAGAGCGAGATCCATAAATATTTGACACTTCTAATAGCCATCAAACGTGAAGATCCGATCACTAAATCAATACAAAAAGCCAAACCAAGCCAAAGCAAAGTAAACGTTTGGTTTTTCAATTTATTTGATTTTTGGGCTGGACGGAGGCCAGCAATAGTGCCAAGTCATGGCGATGAGATTGCAGCTTATCCGCCAGCTTATAAGAAAAGGAGAAAAACCGGAAACATTCGACCAGCAGCCAGCAGCGAGCTCTAGATATGTAAATTTAATGGATTTTGAGAATAAACAGATGGCAATGCCACCAGATGTCACACATTCCAGAGATTGCTACAAATGCATATATGTATATAGATATGGTAGATATAGATGTAGTATCAGCAGTGCAACACAATGGATCATTGTCATCTATCTGTATCTGTTTCCGAGTGGTTTGTTTTTTTGCCTAAGGCCTGTTTTGTTTCCCATGCCCCTGGGGATTTCAATTAAGTTGGCATGGGCATGGGCCTGGCTCTGGCCATGTGTCAGATGTGTCAATTTGTGTTTAAACTGTCTCGGAGATGGCAATAAATTTGATTTCGCACAGAAAAGATGATGACAGCAAGATATCGTAGTAAAATGTTGCGGCAGGTCCAAAAGGTGGAACCAATGAACAAGAAAGAGGACAAATTTATTCATAGTCATTCAAGCTGCCATCGGAAACCTCTTTGGTTTCCTCTTCCTTGGGAGGCTCTTCCTTGGGAGGGTCTTCCTTGGGAGGCTCTTCCTCCTTCTGGGGCTCCTCCTTCTGGGGATTCTTCTCCTCTTCCTCACTGCTATTCAGATCTGATTTTGCCACATAGCCCGGTGGCGTTGTCATGCTGAACTTGATTCTGCAGGTAACCAATTTGATGACCTCCTCGTAGACCTGGACCAGCTCCAACATGGCCAGATATCTGCCATCGGGCACGCGAAAGGGAATAAACTTCACATCGATGGCACTGCTCGCCACGTAGTAGAATCCTGGAACCAAGGGGCAGGATATGAAGAAGGTGGACGGCAGCAGACTCTCTCCTTGGCCATGATCCGTTGAGATGTTTCGCAGCGTGTCGAGCATCTTGCACAGATCCATGTTCTTGAAGCGGACCAGATCGCTGAAGTCCGAGCCCCCGGGCGTATTGGAGAGCTTTCTCAGGAAGATGTGCATCAGCAGTTTGCCGGCAAAGGGCACTTTAATGGTCAGATTGAAGTTGATGGCCTCCTGGTGATCGATGCTGGTGCTCACGTCGATCTCATTGGGCACAAAGGATTGCACGTGCAACTTGTCGATTTGCAGATAGAGCTGTGCATCGATTCAACACTATAAGTCTCTAATGGTGACAGGATGGGGCTTATGCTTGGGTGGGAAGGACTCACGCAGGAGGCGGGCTGTGCTGCTATGCATATGAGGCCCAAGGTCAGGCTTTGCAGGGGCCCCATGGGTTAATGGTCTTCAATGGATCAATGGAAACTAACTGCCCGAAATTCGGCGGATGGCGGATTGCGGATTTGCGGATTGAGAAATTAGCCTCGATTTGGGTCTATTTAGTCAGGCCACGTTGGATTCACTAATGGGTTAGATTCTTATCAGACATGACCCTAACAATGATTGCATGCCGCATACCGTATGAGAGGGCGCACAGTTCGGGGCGGGCGTATGCGTGATGATGATCACACACACACTTATTGTTTTTGCTTTGTTTTTTAATAGTTTTTGATGTTTAACAACATGTAAATTACGGCCAACTCAATGGACATGCCCGCCGCAACATGGATCTTAACGACTCCACTCTGGAGCCAGTGGAACCAGTGGCGATGATGAACTTGAATCAAAAAAAAAAAAACAAAAATAACAGAAAAGTTTGCCCTGTGAACGGACATAAATTGTCCCGTTGTCACCGCCGCCGTCCCCGCTGCCCGGCGTGACCCAAAAGTTGAAAAGCAAAGCGAACCAAGTCTGGGATAAATCATCTCAAACGAAAGATATATGTACATACATATGTATGCCAGTGGACCATAAATTCAAGCATTTTTATTGCAATTTGCTTGTTTGTACCAAAAACAAGTGCAAACAACGGACCAAGCAGCAGGGAAGCAGAAGCAGCAGTGAAGCAGAAGCAGCAGAGAGGCAGCAGAGAAGCAGAAGCAGCAAGAGCAACAATCAACAAACTTAAGCCGCAAACTACAGTGAAAGTGACGTAATGCGATGGCAGCAACAACAGCAACAAAAGACGTATAAAACCATTAAACAACGACAGCAGAGTACAGAGAAACAGAGAGTGAGAGAGCAAAAGAGAGCGGGAGGGAGATACGGCGAGAGCACACGAAAGTACAGCTAGTTCCGGTGAACCGAAGCTTCGATACTCTTGCGGCTGGCTGGCTATGGGATCAAGGAATTTTTTTTGACTACTCATCATAGACAGGCACGATGAATCGCCTCTACCTTTGATGTCGATTAACAATAAATGTATATAATTAATATTCCAGCGGATGCTTCGTTCTCCCAGTGGCAAGCTTCTAGCTCAAGTCATAATACCCTCCTCCACTGTAGAAAACAAAGAGTAAGAGGAGCGCAAAAAGTGTCAATGTCTTTAGCAGCGAAGCATCCGGGGATGCAGAAGCAGACCAGCTGAACCTGGGATAAATGAAGAGGAAGGAATGAGGGAAGAGTGGATAAAGCGCAAACAGCGGCAGAGCAGGCTGTTTGCAGGTTGTTTGTGCATGAGAGAGCATTGGCGACATGGCGACAACGAAAAGGATTGATAACTAGAAGCAGGGCATAAACTCAATCAATAGCTGGAACACAGGAAGGTCCGCCTAATAAATATGCATTACAGATCACCCAGCCACAGCCACCCAGCCTCACCTCCGCTGCTGTGGGCTTTCGCGTGGCATAAAACAAAAGTTTCACATGCATCGGATGTCGGCTTACATTTTGCTTACTTCTTTTCTTCTTTGGCTGTGCTTCGGTTGCTGTAAACTTTATGCGTTCCACGTTTTCTTTTTTTATCGCCTGCATTTACAATTCAATGTCACGCCGCCAGGCCTTACGTGGCTTTTGTTTCTCTTTTGAAATCGAAATCGCCAAATTAAGCCAAAAGAGGAAAGAAGCTGCAAAAGATTGTAAGATCTTTTGCGGCGTGCAACCGGTTGGGGCCACTCCTCCTTGAACGCCTGGCCGCAGACAATGCAGTTTCAATGTTAAATTTAGCCCGCAACCTGACCTTGAGACTTCAGCTGCTGCGCCTGCAATTGTCGGATTCCATTCCATTCCGCTCTCGGTCGTCCACTGAGACCTGGCTGTGGCTTCGAGTATGTTGCAGCCCGAGTATTATTATTTATGCTCGTATGGCCCATCAAGTTTTATGAACTCGCTTGGTCGATAATAATTGTTATTAAACCAAAGCATAATGTACGCTGTGGTGGTGGAAGGGGTGGAGGAGTGGGAAGTCTAGATTTTTCTCCACGCGATCGTCGTTCTTTGTTGTTCCGCTTGAAAGAAGGTCGCTTGCAGGAAATATTGCTCATACGTCAGTGTTATGTTACGCTGTCAGGTCTGGGAATCCATTTGTTCTCACCAGTGTTGGTCAACCGAATTTGTGTGCTGTTGAGGTTCAGCGTGAGTTCATTGCGAGGCGAGACAGATCCGATTGTTCCACAGCTAATTCTGAGAATTTTTCAATGTAAAACCAACCTTCAGCTAAAGCACATCGGGGTTTATGGGATTATCTTGAGAGAAAAAAAGCATTAAATATTTGTATGGTTTTTGCAGTGTTTACAGCGATATTTAAGGTCGTTTCAGCTTACGCTACGTTTGGGGGTTATGACGAATTTTGTTATCGATAGGTATTTCAGCTAAGAGTAGTGTTAAGTAGTGCTAAGAGAGTGTTTCAATCCATGGAACCTATGGACAGGCATCTTTATTGGTTTTCGACTACTGCTAAAAGCGTTTTGTGTGAAAACTTAATTACTTTGGAGGTTGTGCCGATTGCCTATCGATAAGCGTTTCGAATTCTGAGAGAGGTGTGCCGCAAGACTTCTACTAAACATTATAACTATGCTCATTGACTATAGGAATAGCCCGTCGACTAACGAGTATCTAGGTTTATGTGCCCATCTGGGAAAACAATACTTTAAAACATGAACATTTTTCATGACGAATCGTTGACACACACACACACACGCACACAAGCGATCGCATCCACGTTCCGCTGATTTTTAACAGAGATCAATGCTAAGTGATGTAATTAAAGGGGGTAGCATCGGTGGCATCGGGGAGGAATTTCAAATATATTTTAATCACATATTCATCATATTTCTGTGCTATTTTGTTGATTTAGCACTTGAGACCCAGCCGGCCGCCACTCAAGCGATGTTTGTACATAACTATATATGTATATACATATGTATGTAGATATGTATATAGAGGTATACCGTATACACCCCCGATATAGTATAGTGGCCAAAAGTGTGGCCATAGATAAAATGCAAATTCCCGTTAATTGAATGCCAAACAAAAGCGCAGTGGCAGTGGCAGTGTGGCAGTGGCAAGGTGGCAAGGTGGCAGCAACAACATCGAAAGCAGAGAGAGAGGGAGAGACAGGGAGAGGGGTTCTGAAGCGAAATCGTGTTTGAAAAATCAATTAGCAGCATAAAATGCTTTTTGGGTGGGATGGGTGGTGAAGGGGGTGGGGGGCTTAAAGCCGTACCTGGGTTAGTTTTTGTAATAGTCTTTGTTGCTCTTCCACGGGGCTATCACTTGGCTCTTGCCTGTTAAAGCAGAGCAACAGAGACAGGACAGGGTATGGTGGGGTAGGGCAAATCCCCTCCAGGCCATATCTAGAGAATGGCCAAAAGAGAGAGAGAGAGCCAGAGAGAAAGCAAGGCATGGAGGGGGAGGGGAGGAAAAGCAGTGGAAAACCGCAGCTGCTGCTTTAAATTTATGCCAACGCGGCATTAGAAGCATGGCTTGCGGTTAAATGGGGTACTGAGGGGGGGGGAGTTGGGGGGGGGGGGTAGTGAGTACAAGATAGACGGGGGTGCTGTATAGGGTGCAAAGGGGTGCAGCCATATTGGCTAGGTATTGGTAACATGTCCGTGCATGTCTGTGCAGGTCTCGGTCGGTGTGTCTGTGTGTGTGTGTGTGTGTGTGTGCGTGTGTGTGTGCGAAATGCAAGAAATCAAGGCTTTAGTTGCGGCGGTCGCAACGAAAAATGGCGAAGCGCTTTATGAATATTTATAACACAATGGAGCTTGAAAAAGTTCGTTCCGAGGTAAGAGGAGAGCCAGGAGAGAGGGAGGGGGAGCGGTAGGGGACGAATGAATGCATATATGTATGCATTGAGGCGTTGGGCGTGTCCTGGTCCGGGTTCAACCGACTGTTATCGATATCAATGCCAGCAATTGACAGGGACATGGGTCCATAAAAGGATCAAGGGCCAAAGGAGAGGGCGAACAAAAGAGGTTAAAAGATGTTGTGGGTTAAGGCGAGAGGAGGCGGTTTCGCGGGCACCCAACGTAGCACCGAAATGTTTCGATTAATAATCGATGATATCTTTGGCCTGGCTGCAGTTCTCCCTTTTTCAGCCACGCCTCTGACCTGCATCTCCTCCAGAAAGCTGCTCTCGACTTACAATGCAAATGAAAATGCCAAAAGCAGGGAAAGTGCTGCCTCTCTCGAATGCACTGCTCCTGCTTCCTGTGCATTCATCCTCGCATTTAGATTGCCAATAAATTAATACTTGAACACACTCGTACCCGTACTAGCAAAGAGGGTAACGCAACGTAACGTAAGAGGGAGAGGGAGAGAGAGAGAGACATAGAGGGAGCGAGTGCTTGAGCGAGGCAAATAAGACTGACATACATTTCGTAAAAATATTTAATTTTAGCAAAATGCCAATCGAACTAAGCACCCCCCACCCCCACCCACACACACACACACACACACTCTCACTGGCAACCCAAAACTTATCTCCATTTCCACACTTTGGCGCTTAAAATTGCGCATACGCAGTGTTTCCCCTACACATACCCTACTCCCCGATCCCCCCTTCAAAACATTAATCAAATTGCAATGAAAAGAAATGGCTGCCAGCAGCGGAAACTTTTAAATTAAAAAAAACTGTACCAAAATTATGAAATTTTCAATTTCAATTCAAATATTGATTGTTAAAGAGTGGCATGCCCCCCCTCTCCCTCTGCATAGATTGGGGAACTGTCCGGAGCACGTGCACGGCGCCATCTAGCGGTCGTTGCATGCAAATTGCCAAATCAGTGCGTGACTTGCAGAATTTGCGAACAAAGCTAAAAAAATCCCCCCCGACCGACCCTGCGAACCGACCGACACAAATGCAAACTGTTAGTTATGACAAAAGCAAACTTAACTAGCGGTTATTTAGTTGCTGACTTTTTGTGCGTAGCCAAAAAGAAATTCGAGTTGGGGGGAAAAACTCCCCGCCACCGCCCACAAGTGGCACGCACGTGTAACACCTCACAAAAGAGTGATGAAAACTGTCTGGACCCAATCGGTTGGCGTTTTTGAAGTTTGCAGAATGGCCAGAGCTAATGGTTATATCATTTGCCACGTTCCCGCCCCCACCCCCGCCCCCGCCACTACCTAATGTGTGTCCAGTCATTCATGACTTCGTTTGATGGCATGGCCCCCTCGAGCATCACTGCGTCCACAGTTTTGCTTTGGCCTCGTTCGTTTTTCTGATTTTTCGGACTTTTTGTTGCCAATTTTGGGCAAATGTCAAAGTCAAAGAGCAACAGAAGAGCAGAGCTACCTGGCGGAGCCGAAGAATTTGAAGGATAGAAGAAAGGTTACCCACTGCTAGGGCTCTCCATAATTAAAGATATATGTATACATTTTCGGGGGATATATTTTCCTTGCGACTCATTCGAATGGCAGGCAGGTACCTTCCCCGGAAAGTGCACCGAAAAGGGTACTCGCACTCGAACGCCCAACTCGCTTGGGTGCTTCCCTGGAAAAGCGTTTGTCCACTCTGCCAATTTCCGTGTGTTGTCTCCCAATTGTGATGCATTTTAAATGGCATTTCCAATTGGCATTTGTAAACACACATCTTTCGCCAAAACTTATTTCTTAAATTTATACTTTCATGTGAATGCCGGAGAAAGTAGAGCAAACTTGCAATTTCTTCGACACGACTCGACTCGATTCGATACCATTCCTTTTCGGAATTGAGTGTCAAAAGTTTTTTGTCAGTCCTTGGAGTTTATTGGTTTGTTTGCTTTTTGGCCATGGGAAATGGAAGTTTTTCTTTGGGGAGGGGCAGGAAATACTTGTAGTAGTTTGTGCGGTCAACTAATCGATTCGGACAGTTTACAACATGTTTATCATAAGTATTTGACCAGAGACCAAAAGAAATATTTATATCAATTGGCTGGAAAAGCAAACTTGAAGCGAAACCCAAGGAAAGGAAAGGAGAGGAAAGGGATGGTTGCAGCTCGAGAGAGCGAGAGCGAGAGAGAGAGAGCTGTGTTGTGTGGAAGGTTATTCCCTTTTATTGTAATTGAAAGTGGGTTAGAATTGATGGCAGCACAAGTTAAGTAAATAATCATCAGGTTAAACATGAAAGCATACAAAAAGTTCGAGTCTTGGCTGGGAAGTATCCTTCGAGCGGACGGGGAATGGATCATGGGAAAAGGAAGTTATCCTTGGGCTTCCTTGAAGCCCACTTTCATTTGCTTCAGCCATTTCCCCGAAGCTACTTTCCTCATTCTTCATCTGCTCTTCACAGTTTGCTGTTCTCCCCTCTTGAGGCTCTTCCCTCCCCCTCCCTCCCCCTCGCGCCTATCCTTGCATCTAGAATTTATGTCAAATTAGCGAGCGCCTCAATGACAAATGCGCGGAGAGGCAGCAATAGAAAAGGCCGCAAAGAATGCAATTTTTGCCAGACCAGAAAATAACAGAGCGACCAGAGCAACCAGAGCAACTTCCTTCCTTACTTTGGAGCCACCACAGCACAGCACAGCACACCACATCGCCCCTGCTCCTGTTCCTGTTCCTGTCCCTTTCCCGGCTCTTTGGGGGCAACGGAAATTAGTTCAACGGCACTCAAAACGGCGGCAGTTAAACGTCGCCTAAGACTAGAGTGCAGCAGCAGCAGCAGCAGCCAAACCCATCCTTCTGCCGTCTCCTGCCGCCTCCTGCTGCATCCTCCAGGACTGCAGCTTGTCCGCCAGCAGGCACTTGTTTTTTATAGCTCCGAAGAGGACGAAATGGAGCGATGGTATAGCGGGGGGACAGCGGACATTTGAAGATGATGTAGTGCGGACATAAACATAAATAATGGCAATGCGCAGTTATTACTTTTCTTGGTCTTCATCTCGCGGCTCTCCTCGGTTTCTGAGTTCCTCAGTTTCTCAGTTGCTTTCAGTTGTGGGCTGTGGGCTCTGGGTTCTGGGTTCTGGATTCTGGGGTCTGTTCCTAGAGATGGCTCTGGTTCTGGTCTCGGTCTCGGTCTACGTCCTTGGGCTGTGTGATGCTTACATAAAAATTAAATGTTAGTACAAAAAGAATTGCACGACAGAGTCCCCGCCCGCACAGCTCCATCTCAGTCGTTCTTTTGCTGCTTTCCCCCCATTGGGTTTTCTCTCTGTCTTTTAATTGCATTCTGACTGCCGCATCAAATGGCAACCGCTATCCTAATGGGTTAATTGGGCTTGAGGCAAGATGATACCGCTCCCTCTCTTCCCTCCTTTTCCTCTCTTGGTGCAGCAGCAGCAGCAGCTGGTGATTTATATGTCCTGGCAAATTGACAAACGATTCGCGCTTAATGGAAAAGTTGCTCATACGCCCTGGGTTTCAGGCACGGATGATAATGCCCCGCGCATTATTAATATTCATTTCAGTGAACATAATTTCCACATATATCAGTGGGGGAGAGGGCAGAGGGGGGTGGCTCCAACGATATGAGTGCAATAAAAATAAGCAATTGCCATGATTTGCCAAAAGTTGCCTACAACTCTCTGGCTCTGGCTCTGACTCTTCCTCTGACTGCAGCTTCAGACAGAAGGCAGCTTCAGCTTCAGCTGAATGCAGATTGCATATCCTGGCAACAGGATGCACCCGTCGCAGCCCCAGCCCCAGTCCCAGCTCCAGCTCCAGCCACCGCCCCAGCCATGCATTAACAAACAATCCTCACACCCGGGGATCCCTGCCACAATCCCTGCCACACCGAAAGCCCACCCAATCCTCGCAAAAATCTCACAGCCAAAAACATAAACAATAAAGAGTGCCACGACGGCGAGGAGAGCGGGGAAAGCAGGCCATGAGGTGAGAGGTGAGAGATGAGAGATGGCAAGGGGTAACGCACTCCGCTAATGCACCAAAAACTGCATCCACTACTCTTAGACCCCCACCCGCACCCCCCCATTTACTTAACAATATTTCTCATTGTTGTGTTGAGACGTTGCAGGTGTTTGCTGAAGCATATCAAAAATATATATAGACGCCATTGCAGCGACTCTGGCTGGGACTCGGGCCACGAGGAGCCACGAGGAGCCAAGCCAAGGAGTGAATGGGCGTGGGGTTAACACAACAAAAGGAGCCATGAAGATGTCTGCGGCAAAGAGCTAGTTCACAGCTTAAAGGGGCAACAGAACTGAAAGAACTAGTTCAGAGCTTCGAGGTGCAACAGAACTACAAGAACTAGTTTAGAGCTTAAAGGCGCAACAGAGCTAAACGAACTAGTTCAGAGCTTCGAGGTGCAACAGAGCTAAACGAACTAGTTCAGAGCTTCGAGGTACAACAGAGCTAAAAGAACTAGTTCAGAGCTTAAAGGTGAAACAGAGCCAAACGAACTAGTTCTGAGCCTCAAGGCGCAACAGAACTGAAAGACCATAAGCGGTGTAGCTTAAGCTTGGAACTCTTTTGCGTCTCTGGCAAATGTTTGAGATATTGCAAACGGGGCATCCTTCTCCCAGAAGTGTATTCCATTACCTGGGAACTAGTTCCATTAGCTGGAACCACATTCAGGGCTCCTCTCCGAAATTGGAACCAGTTGTTGCCTAAAAGTAGGCAACATTTCTGGCATTTGCCATATGCACTGCCAGAAATGAGAGTCTCCTCATCTCCGCTTTTCACTGCTTTCCTTTCTCCCTTTCTCTGTTTCCCCTACCCGCCCCTTGCTCCTCCTTTCTTCGCTTCCCCCTCTCTTTGCTCTCCGCTTGGCTGACTTGCCTTAATTATGAGTTACTTTTGTGCAGGCATTTTCTTAGTTGCTCTTACCCTAACCCCTGCCCCTGCCCCTGCTCCCGCCCCTGCCCCTGCTCCTGCTCCTGCTCCTTTCTGCTCTGCTCGTCCCGTATGCGTCGTTGTTTGCTTTTTTGTGTAGTTTAAATCAACTGAGGTGGGGCGCCCAGGAGAGAGGCAATTGCTTGGGTTTGGGCTTGGGTTTGGGTTTGGGCTTGTGTTTGCCTTTGGGCCACAATGGCTAAGGGGTGGTGGCTGCTGCTGCTCTCTGTGTGGCATGTGGCAGTGGCAGTGGCGGTGGGGCTGGGCAGGCACTCTTTTACAACAAAGCAGACGAAAGTCGCTCACGGCAAATGCCGCAGTTGCAGCAGCAGGTGCAGCAGCAGCAGCAGTAGGAGGCATGCAGCAATAGGAGGCATGATGGAGGGCCAGGCGCAGCAGCACGTCTGCGGTCGGGTCATTTTGGGGCTAGGGGTAGGGGTAGGGGTAGGGGTACCGCCCCCTGGCGGGGTGTCAGCTGCTTATGCTGTGTAATTCCGCGTAAAATGCACAAAGGGACAGCCCCCTGGCCTGCCGCCGCCTTAGCCTCCGACACTCCTGTCTCCCCCGTCTCCCCTGCCTTGAGCCGCACTGCCTCCACCTGCATGACACCTGCCATTGTTCACAAAAAGTAGACAATAGACAACCACAGAACTGAACAGAACATAGCAGAGCAGAGCAGAGCAGAGCAGAAAGGGGAAGTGGTGGGAGTAAAAGCTGAAAGCAGGACGATAGAGTGGGAGAGGAGCAGCACCAGGCTTTAGGCCCAGGAAAATTTCATAAAACATTTAAATGGAGCCCCATCCTGTCGGCCGGCTGGCACCAAGCATCCCCAGGACCTCTAATTGATTTCTCCAAGCCAAGCGGGCAAAAATTAACCCAAGAATGTCGATAAATTTGACCTACTTTCCACGCAAAGGAAAGGCCCAACAAAGCAAAAGAAAGCCTAACCCACCCCGTCCCCCCACCCCACGCCGACCGCACTGAAAGGTTAAGCAAATGACATAAATTTCCAATCGCTTATGGGTCAAAAGAAAAGAAAAGAAAAGCAAAGAAAAGAAGAGCATGTGATGTGATGTGATGTGATGTGGGGTTGGGAAATAGCAGAAAGAAAGCCGCCACAAAGTGGGGGCTAAAGCTAAATATTTTAAATGGAAAACCTATGGGGGAAACACACATTCAGCATTCTGCATTCTACATAATTTCCGTGGAAAATAGTTGCCATTTTATTCAGTTAATTTCCCATTTCCTCTTTTGGCACTGTTCTAAATTCGATTTAAATTTATTTGTGGGTGGAAAGCGCTGTCCCCTGTCCCCTGCCCCCTGTCCCATTCCCCTTCCATCAGCTGCTGACCGGAAATGCAACAGGAAATCAGTGTGCAACGGCAGTAGTAAATGTGGCAGCCACGCCCATAGCTGACTAACTGCCGATTGCAGCTCGGGCCGCCCAGGCCGCCCAGGCCGCACATGCGGCACGTTTTCCCATTGCACATTTTGCGTTGAATAAACTTTGGCTGGCAGTCGAGGGAGGGGGATGGCCATGAAGGGGCAGGCGGCGGGACAGGCAGCCCCAGCAGAGGAAGGGCAGACCCAAGACCCAAGAGCCAAGCTGAAGACCCGAACCGGGTCTCACACAAAGTCAAAATAAGTCAAGCTGGAAATATTTCCCATTCGCATGCCTCTCGTGCACCCTGCCACCCTTCCTCCCTCCACCCACCACCTTCAACGCAAAGCGAACAGGAACAGGAACAACTCCGGGGGCCATTTTGTTATTACAGTTGCTGCAATTTCAGCGTCGACGTTTTGCTGCTTTAGCAACAATTACAAGAGGCAGGCAGGCGGGCAGGCTGGCAGGCTGGCAGAGAGAGGCATTGGGCCAGGCAGGAAGTAGAATCAACCAACTACCAGAGAAGGACAGAAAAAAAAATACAAGGCAAGAAAAATAGAAACACCCTGTTGCACACGTTGCCGAAGAGGCGGAGGGGGCGGGGTGGGGTGCAGCACGAGGAGTAGAACCAGTGAAAAGTTGGGTCGGCGACTTGCCGCCACTCAAGAGAAGCAACAGTCCGCAATCACAACATGCCACTGCACCCACAGACACATATACATGCACATGCACACTTGCCACACACACACACACATACAGTTACACTTCACCCACATTTGTCTTCCGGCCATGACAGCGTCAGTAAATTGAAAATGGCGACCAAATGTACAGCAACAGCAACAGCAAGGCAAGCAGCAAAGTTTACGAGACTAGCGGTAACGTGAGGAGCAGCAACAGCAACAGCAGCAGCTCTCTCTCTCTCTCTCTCCCTGTTGGACATTCTCTTTTGGAGTGGGAATATCAACAAGGCAACCTTCAGACGGTTAACAGTTTTCCAATTCCCGCTACATGACGCATCTCATTGCTTTGGCCAAGAGCGATGCGATGCCATGCCATGCCATGCCATGCGATGCGATGCATTGCGCTGCGATGCTAAGCGATGCGTGTCCACCTCTCGATAGCGCGGAGAGAGGGCAGCTAGCGATGGGAGAGTTGGGCATGCGATAGTTAGTAAATCGATAAATTGGTTGGTGCCACATGGAAATGATCGAAGAGCAGCGAGAGCAACCGCAAGTTTTGATTTCGGAACGGATCTACAGAGTTTCAAACATTTCCCCCCAATAAAATCTATCCATGGAATAAGAATTTGTATCAATCACCAACAATCAATCATCTTTCAATGGCAATCTTCAACTCCATCGTAGCATCAGCTCCAGGAACACACATCTCTAGCATTTTGACCATATTGCAGCGCTGTTTACTTTGCGTGTCTCAGGGCTGTTGCGAATGTTTCGGCTACAGGTCCAGGACCACGTACACGTCCACTTCCACTTCCACGTCCACGTCCAGGTCCTGCTTCTGGTCTTCCTTCTGCTTAATTGTATGCGACTGGAACTCCCGGATCCGGATCCGGATCCGCATCCGCATCCGCCCCCGACCCGAACCGACCTGCCTGCCTGCCAAAGTGCGGCAATTGACATTGATCAGCGCTGACCTTAACGTGAGTAAGGAGTGGGTTCGACAGGAGACTACTCCTGACAAGTGCTGCTACACCTCCTCGTCCTCCTCCTCCTTCTACCATTTGCTGGTCACTTAATGCGCTTAAAACGAGACACAATGAGAGTGACAAGGGGCAGGGAGGAGTGGCAGTGACAGTGGCAGGGGCAGTGCCAGTGCCAGTGCTAGTGGCTGTGCCAGTGGGATTCTCCACCTCATCATTATGCAGATGGAAACACGGGGAATGGTCCCTCAAGGCATGCAAATGGAATGTGAAAAATGCGCCTACGACACAAGTCTACCCGCTCTATAGGTGGATTCTGGGGTGGATTGGGATGGGATGGGATGGGATGGATTGGGGTGGAGATCTGCATGATAATGAGTATTCCCCTTCCGCCTTCCCTCATTTCTGTGCGGGTGTGTGGCCCGGAGTAATTGCGGAAAATGAATTAAAGGCAATTTGCGGTGCATAAGAGGAAGGAAAACTTGGGAGCGGGGGAGGAACATGAACATGCGTTTGTGTAGGGTGTAGGAAAAGGCAGGAGAGCGCCGAGAGAAAAGCCTGAGAGCGGGGTAAAGCCTGAATGAACAACAACAAAATGGCAAGTGAAAGCAAACAACGTAAGCGGCCTGTGGAAGGAGCGAGATGCAGAGGAGGTGCAGACAGAAGCAGCAGTGGAGCTGTGGAGGCTGTGGGTGGAGTGGGAGCTGCTGCACCAATGTTACAGGAAGCAGCCTTCTCCTCAATGCAGCAGGCAAGGATAAACAACACCAACAACAACATCAGCAGCGGCAGCAGCAGCAGCAGCAGCAGGAAACAGGATGATTCGGAGGAGTCTGAGGAGGAGCAGCAATCGCAACATGTAAATGCGAGATGGTGGCCCACGCCCCAAGGCCCGGCCCAGGCCCTTTTCTAGCTTTCAACGTGTGCCTGTGTCTGTGTGTGTGTGTGTGTGTGTGGAAATTGCATTTAAAAAGCTAAAAGAAAAGCGGATGCAACAATTTGCCATTGTGCCACTGTCAGGTTGCAGGCTGCCACCAAAAGGGAAAGAAAGATACAGCAGGAGACGAAGAAGAAGCCACCAGGGAAGTGAGCATCCTCCTCCTCCTCCTGCTCCTGCTCCTGCGAATCCCATCCCATCCCATACACCTTTTCAATGCCTGCCAGCGTCTGTCCTCGTGACTTTCCTCAGGCAATTTAAGCGATTTCAAAGTCACACGAGGAGCAGACAAGACACACATGGCAGTTGAGGACTCAGAGGGGGATTGGGTGGGTGGGTGGTGAAATATAATGAAGGTAACCTGATGTGATAAGTATTTATGTATTCTACGAGCAATGCTGCATGCTGCATGCTCGTTGTGGCAACCAGAGATTGTGGCAGGAAGGAAGCCCACTTTCCTAACAGGAAATGCGAATCGGTTCTGGTTTTCAGATAATTAATTGTTCAAGACCCTCCTGAGCCACTCCACAGGCGCAGGAGCAGCAGCAGGAGCAGGAGCACTCTAATTAGCAAATTTATTATTAGAAATATAATGAAATATAATGAAATATTCGACAGATAATATTTCCAATGGGATCGATCCGCAATTCGTATTTTTTGTACGATTTTTGAGGTCTGTGTGCAGATATTTTTGCTCAACACTAATTTGATTTTAATTTGTTTACTTTGTCGTATTGTTATTTGCGTTTTGTTTGTTTGTTGTTTCGTGTTTAATTAAAAATTCATTTGTTCAGTGAACACACACAGAACGCAGGCAGAGCGCGAGAGAGAGAGAGAGACAGAGAGAGAGAAAGAAAGAGAGAGACTTAATTATAACAGTCGCTGCGGCCTGTATTGTATATAAATTACAACGAATATAACTCAATTACGAGAACAGTCGATGGTGGCCAAAAAAAAAAAATAAATCTACCCATAAACCCGACCCCAATCCCAATCCCAACCCCAACGCCCCGCTGCTGCCCGCCGATCAACTGTAATGGAAAACATGCGCTTTCCGTTTCCGCTTTTCCCCAGTTGATTTTTGCCAGCTGAACTTTTTTGCTCAACTTTTTATTTCCGCTTCGATTGAGCATTAAATGTATATAGATTTTGGTCTAAAATAAAGCCAGAAAACAAAACCTATTAATGTCGGGCACATTGCACACAGATAACACCAGCTGCACCCCCACCCCCACCCCCACCCCCACCACACACACACACACACAAATACATATGTACAGGGATATATGTATATATCGTATAGATATATATAGACATTTACAATGGCGAAAGTCGAAAGCAAATAAACAGTAAATTTGCATAATCAATTTGTTTATTGATTCGTATAGTCGAACTATTTTAATTACGTTTACGCTTGAACCTCATTTCACAGAGCAATAGAGATAGTGATACGCAGAGCCAGAGAGAGAGAGAGAGAGAGATAGATTGTGTGTGTGTGTGTGTGTGTGTGAGGCTACCAATTTGCCAAACAAATCAACCAACAATCAGCAAACAAAAGCAAAATCATTTCTCCATGTCTCTATCTCTATCTCTCTCCATCTGCCATCCGTATGACGTGCACTTTTTACGTTTGGCAAATATTTATCAATATTTTTCTGGCTTTATATTAATCAACAAATCAACAAATTACAACAGCAACAACAACAACAGCAGCAACAATTAGCCATCTTTTGATGCTATTCGTGAAATCTGTGACTGTGTGGCAGCAACACAAAAAATGCTGCATACTTTCAGGCATTCGCATAAATTGCCTTTTAATGGAGGCCAGAGACGGGGACGGGGGACAGCGGCCCAAATGGGCCTGGGGAATGGATGGAATGGAGTTGAGTGGGTTCCGGGAACGGTTCATTGGCGGATTCTTTATGGCTGAATAAACGCTTACAATGCTAAAAGCCAATTATTCAAAAGGCTTTTTTGCTGAGGCTTAAAAATGCGGCTGGTGGTGAGAGCGATTTAAATATGGTATGTAGGTATAGTCGGCGCTTAAGAAGTGAATCCACAAGTCTCCGATTTAAGAGTACGTTTAGCTTTGATTCCTGGCTCTGTCAGCGCTAAAAGCAAGCTCCATCAACCATCCACCATCAGCCATCCACCATCAACCCATCAGCTCCAAGTCAGGGACATTCCCGGGACACTTGTCGAGCAGCTGCGATGGTGCACCCGGCCAGGCGACCAAAACTAATGTCCTCCAGCCTAAGCACTCACCTCGTGTCAGGGACACGCTCTCTCAGCTCTCAGTGGCCCATGGAGGAGCAGGAGGAGGACCATTGGACAGTTCCCAGCTGGCAGTCAATCAGGGGAGGCAGGCTCCTCTCTCTCTCGCTCTCTCTCTCTCTCCGTGTCTCTGTGCTGGAGACGAGACAACTTCAAAAACGGCGCAGGGCAAAATTTGTTAAGTGGCTACAAGTGGGCCAAAGGACATGGTATATGGGAGAAGGCACTAGACCAGGACCACGACCAGGACACGGACACGGACATGGACACGGACACGGACATGGACACCGATCCGGACAGGGTGTCAACCGCAGAATAAAGTGCAGCAGCGTCGGCAAGTGTGTTCCCAAACAAGGCCGGAAAACTTTCAGCGGCTGTTGCGGTGGTCCGCTCTCTGCTCTCAGCGAACGAACCGCTGATTAAATCAAATAAAAAGTTTTGCCATCCCATCGGTAATTGGAATTGGACAGGTGGAGGAACCGAATCCCGCCCCCACCACCACCCCCACCCTCTTAGTCCGGCAAACAATGGAGGAGCTGCAGGAAGACCTTGCGTTGAATGATGAAATCTCTTCTCAATTGCAATCATAAATTTTATGTGTTCTGTTCCCACAACACAAGAACTTCGGGGGGCGAAAAGAAATGATAATTAAATCACTGTGAATGATGGCAGATAAATCTCACTCTAGAAGAGACTGCATTCCACTTCCCTCCCCTACCCTCCGCTTACTGTGCTCCTGCTCCTGGGAAACGGCAAACTTTTGGACAACTGTCGAGTCTGGGCGAAGGAGATTGCCATAGAGAACGTCACTTGAAAAACTTTGATTAAAATCCTTTTGAAGTGCAAACAAATAACGCGAGAGAGACAAAAGTAGTTGGTAGCGAGGGGCAGGGGGCAGGGGGTGTCTTACGGAAAGGGGAAGTGTGAAGAGCGAGAGAGAGAGAGAGAAGGGGAATCCTTCTAGGCGAGAAGCGAGAGTCAATGTGTGTCCGCACTTTTTGAAGGCTAAGCCAAGAGCACACGAACTCTAACATTTGCATTTCTGTCGCTGTCGCTCTTGCTCTTGCTCTTGCTTTGGCTACGGATACGGATACCCTCGAATGGCAGTGCGGGGATATAAGACCTCCGATCGGAGGTTGCATTAAGATGTTAGAGAGATTCAAGGCTCTACATTCAGGCCACTAGCAGTTCAGTAAATGTACTTTCCAGGACACCAATTGGTCGAGTTCCCATTAATTGGATTCCCTTCCCTT